>RDPX01000059.1:1711077-1804403 GCA_003991215.1 Morbakka virulenta | reverse complement strand
AATAATAATAATAATAATAATAATAATAATAATAACAATAATAATAATAATCGACCTTAACCGGTTGCGCGTGTCCCGAAAGGGCTGACACATCACGCATTTCTGTTTAACGGGCGGGAGTAGTGGGGGAGCATCATATCTAGGTGTCGTGAGCGTGGATCTCTTGTTCTGAAGGTCTGCGTACCGAGTTCTTACTTTGTTACTTACTTTTAAGGTCTTGGGTGAAGCCTCGCTTCACCCAATACCTTAAGACTGAATGTTCAGAAGGACTAAAGATTCTGAAGGACTGTTAATGCCGAGATGGTTGAGGAAGTTGAGCGTCCGATACCTACAAAATATCTCAATGGCGGGCGTAAAATACAGCCTTTGGCAGTCCAAGTCCAACTCCTGGCCTTCATGTGGCAGAACTGTTTAAAACTAACAGGAGAAGGGGGTAAAGGCGAGTATCTGGCGCCTTTAAATAACCAGAGCACCGGGTAGGACAAGCTCGTTAACGTTGCCAGTAGTTGTTCTAGGAGAAGGACAATCTCTGATTTCAAAACCAGGGCAGACGGAGCTCTTTAGTTTGAGAAGACAGTCCGTCTAGTGGAAGCTACACAAACAATTGTATGGGTAGATAATACCCTTTAGCTTTCAGTGGCAAATCATCTAGTGGAGGTTACACGATCAATTATACTCGCAACCCGAAGGTACCGTGCCGGTATGGGTGAATGGCCGCTGCGTTATGAGGCCACTGATCGCGGAGGCTGGTAGAAGTGACGATACTGCGAAAATCAATTGGCTTGTCTAGAGAGCCGGGCAACTCTAGATCGATTTGTGACCCGTGCTTATTTTAAAAATGCTTTTATAGGAGACACAGAACAAAACCAATTTTAACCAAATGACATAAATAACACCGAATAAGGAGCACTTCAGGGAGAAAACGTGGCTGGAAACAGAGCTGTCCCAAATGGAGAGGCCCAAACAAGACACCACTTGTCAACATATACTGATGATGAGAAGAAGTGGTTAGTTCGAGTCCCACATGAAGAGAGGACTAGAGGAACTGGATTTTTTATGAGACTGAAAAGAAAATGGGATGAAACATTCCCTGACAAAAATCATGTTTCGAAACAAATCTCCGTGATAATGCAACTAGATGTAAGAAAGGAATGGAAAATGATGGTGCTTCTGAAGGAAGTGGAAGGAGATTAGTACAATTGAATGTACCGAATGTCAGCAGAAAATGGACAAATGAGATGAAGGTAAATCTATTGAGAATAGAAGAACGCGAAAGAAAGAAAGGAAGAGGATTCATGAAAAGAATGAGGGAAGCGTGGGATGAAATCTATGGTGATAATCAGATGAGTGCCCAAACGTTGAGGGACAATGCAGGGAGATTTCGGAAAGACAAATCTTTACTCAAATTTGAAGATGTACTAGCCTCACTGACGACGACAATGAAAGAGTGAATTGCAAACAGAGAAAGACTAGTAAAGTTAAAAAAAGGGCTTCCAAAAAAGGAAATTGACACTGCAAACAAGGTGTTAGAAAAATATCTTACCAACAATGTTATATATGTAAAGTGGTAGATGCAGTCCACGCGATGGCAATGACATTGGAAGAGAGATGCGGAATAAAAAGAAACAGAAAGAGGAAAAAAGAAACAAGTCATCCGAACCAGAAAAACAGGAGGATAAGAAAAAGCGAGGAAAAGATAAAATCATTGAGGCAGCCTTTAGCGTGGACATCGAATAAAATAGACAGGAGGAAGACTAAAAGGAAATCAACCAGAAAGGAAAAGAAAATACTGCAGAAACTGAGAGAAAGATCTGAACTACAACTTTGAAAACAAAAAGAGTTAATAGTGTTGAAAGAAAGTACGCTCGGTGAATTAAGATACCGACGCACAAAGCTAAAACATGTTAATAATAGAGGTGCAAAGATATGTAACAACAGAATGTTTCAAAAGGATCAAGGCATGTTTGACAGAAAGACACAAAAGAGAAAACAAACAAAAGGCAAAGTACCTGAAATGGAGAAGTTTGAAGAATTTTGGGCTGGTATATTGGAGGATGAAACTCCAACCCCAAACAGGAAATGGATGAAAACAACAGCAAACAAAATAAGAGAAACTGTACAAGCCTTAAAAATTGATGAGAAGAAACTTTTTGAGGCTGTCGGAAAAAGAAAGACTTGGTCTGTTCCAGGAATTGACGGCATTCAAAATTTCTGGCGGAAAAAGCTTAAAGGTGCATGACAATCCATGGTGAGATGTTTCAACCAATGGATTGAACAACCTGATGACATACCTATATGGATAACACAGGGAAGGGCATTACTGTTATTGAAGTTGGAAGATTTAAGTAGCGAGAGAAATTATAGGCCCATTATATATTATATCACTTGTTACAAAGTATTCACTGGCATGGTAGGAAACTGCATGAAGGAACATGCAGATAGGAATAACGTCTGGGTCAGGAGTCAGCTTGGAACATGTTCAGAAGTCTTAGGAACAGTTGATTAATTGATCATAGATAATGCCATTATGGATGAAATGAGAGGTTACTAACGAAATGCAACAGTGGCATTTTATGACTATCAAAAGCCGTACGACATGGTCAGACATGACTGGATTATCAGAGTGTACAGATGGATGAAAGTGCCAGAAAATATTATTAGTGTCAACAGTAAACTAATGGAAGGATGAAAAACTAAATTAGAAGTTACAAAGAATGGGAAAACCATCACCAGCCGTATGATAAATTTTAAGAAGGGGGTTTTTGCAAGGTGACAGTTTCTCGCCAATTCGATTTTGTCTGACAGAAGTTCCAGTGGCAATGCTGATTGAGGAAACTGATGGCTACAAAATGGGAAACAAAGATGTCGAAATAGTAAAAAGAACACATAGTCTTTTTATTGATGATTTGAAAATCTACCAAGAAACCCACCAAAAACTCGAGATTGTCAACGAGATGATAGTAAAAGCGAGTATGGACACTGGAGCTTGCTATAGAATAAACAAATGTGCGGAAATAGTCTTCAAAAAAGGGGAAATGGTCAAAGGAGTTTGGTTGACAGTGTTGGAAGAAAAGATGGACGCGTTTGGCCCAGACAAAAACGAAATTTACAAATTTATGGGGTGTGAACAAGCGGATAAAATCGATGTAAAAGGAGTAATGCAGAGAGCGAAGAAAGAAATCCGAAAGAGGATGGACCACCTAGTAGGACTTAACCAAAATGATCAAAACTTGATGAAAGCTATAAATTGCCGTGTAATACCAGTGGCAAGGTACGTGATGAATGTAGTTCATCTTGGAAAAGAAGAAATAGACGAACTAGATAAAATTGTGAAAAGTATTCTGCGGAGAGAAGGTTTCCATGGAAGACAAACAAGTNCCCAGACAAAAACGAAATTTACAAATTTATGGGGTGTGAACAAGCGGATAAAATCGATGTAAAAGGAGTAATGCAGAGAGCGAAGAAAGAAATCCGAAAGAGGATGGACCACCTAGTAGGACTTAACCAAAATGATCAAAACTTGATGAAAGCTATAAATTGCCGTGTAATACCAGTGGCAAGGTACGTGATGAATGTAGTTCATCTTGGAAAAGAAGAAATAGACGAACTAGATAAAATTGTGAAAAGTATTCTGCGGAGAGAAGGTTTCCATGGAAGACAAACAAGTGATGAGAGATTATACGCAAAAAGCTGTGATGGTGGACGAGGGCTTAAAAGTTTTAAAGACGTGTATGACGAGACCAAAACAAAAGTAGCATGTTATATGCCAGCATCGACTGACAATTGGATCAGGGTAGCGTGGAAACATGAAATGAATAGAGAGCATTCCCTATTAAAGAGAGATGCGGAAGCAGCAGTGAAAGGGGTGGCTGTAGATGTAACATTTGATGAAGGACATGTAACAATTTGTAAAGAGAGATTTGATGATTGGAAGGAGGCGTGGAAAGAGCTGAAGAAGCAGTTACATTCAGGACAAAAAGGAAACAGCGAAATAAGGTTAGCAGAGAAACCAATGCAGAGCGAGATAACATTGAGATACGAGAAGGAAGATTACGTATGGTTAAAGTGCAATACAGATCCAAGAAAAACGGCATCAATATTCACTTTACAGGAGCAGATGGTGGAATCAAAAGCGTGGAAGAAGATAAGAGGACTCATTGATACCGATAAATGTAGGTTATGTGGAGAACAGCGAGAGACAATACAGCATCTCCTGTCAGGATGTAAAAAGCCTGCAGGATCAGAATACGTGAAACGACACAACAATGCACTCAAAGTTTTGGCACTCAAATGGGCAATGAGAAAGGATTACTTCCAGAAGGAACAAAGTGGTACACCCAGAGAGGTAAAGTGTTAGAGAATGAAGGCAAGAAGCTGTCTTGGGATTGGGAACACCGAATGAGAACGAACTGCACTGCGAGGAGACCAGATCTTACCTTAGTAGATGGAGAGAAGAAAACAATTTTGGTAGTCGACATCGCATGTCCAAACGAAATGAACCGACGTCTTAAACGAGAAGGAAAGATTAAGAAATACGAACAATTATGTTTTCAGATGCGTGAAAGACGGGAAGATTATAATGTAAAAGTGATTCCAATAGTTGTTCAATGTCTTGGTGGAGGAATGAAAGAACTGAAAACGGACATTCAAAAAATCTTTGAGTTTGATAATGAGAAAGAACTCCAAACACTATTGAGAGAAATCCAAAAGACAGTACTTTGGGAAAATGAATCAATCATTAGAAAAGTGTTATCGGGACTATTGACTTAAAGTGTCTTATGTGAAGCTAACAAAACTTGGTAGCTCAAGCCATCCAGGGCTACTTCGAGTAGTAAAATGGTCAGATTGTTACTCACAAGCTACCGTGAGCAGGATTGGATGATAATGGCAGACTTTATCATTTTCATTAGTATCTTGTAATTTGATATATAGGATGGAAATTGTATTGTTAGTTAATCCAAGAATAATAATAATAATAAAGAGTTTCGATTATCAGCTACACTTAAAAGCCACAAAAGGTATCAACAAATAGAGAGTTGTTACGTTAGGCTGCTAGATGTTGCCCGGTAGCAATTGAAAATAACCGGCTCAACGCGAGATCAACAATTGGTCGTAAGAAAGTCATAATAAGAATAACAACAACAATTAGAGTAGGCAAGGCATTTTAGTCATTATAGGTAACCTGTGTAGTGGAAACTACACGAAAAACGGTATGGCCAGATGAGGTCCTTTAGCCTTGTTTGGCGAATTGTCTGTGGAAGGTTACTCGATCAATTAAACCCGCAACTGTAAGCTACTATGCCGAAATGGGTGGATGGCCACTGCTTTATGAGATCGGTTGCGTAATCTGGTAGAAGTGGCAAACCTATGAAAAACATTACCTTATCAAGAGAGCCTGGCACCCTGGAAGTTCTTTATATCCATGCACAACTTTAAAAACTTTTATGTGAGACTTATATAATCATGAGTTTTCAACCTGATCGGGTACGTGATATTTGCTGAGGAAACAATGATACCATTGAATGCTGATTAAAAAACAGATCATGTCAATAACAGTAGAGTACATATTTCGAAAAATGACGAATGATCCAATAAACAAAAGGACATAATCGTGGTTTTAGACGAAGAAATGCAATGAAGGACTAAGAATTTCATGAGTATAGTATTTGCATGATGGGGAGCAGAGTATCCCACGTGCAGAAGAATGGCACAAAACCTCATTGACACCGGAAAGAGATTAAAAAGGATGCGGAAAAATTGGTAAGGCCCACGAATTTCACGAGATCGAAGAAACAATAGATCGGGAAGTTAAAGTAAACAAGAATCTGCCCGAAAGAAAAAACTGGCATGGATGACTAAAATAAAATTCAACCTCCCAACTATTGACGGCGATGATAGAGAGAATGGCAGAGGCTTCATGAAACAAGTGAAAGAAATTTGGGATCTAATGTACCCAGAACACCAATCAGATGGTTGGCAAAAGCTACGAGACAATGATGCACGAGTTAAAAAAGAACCACAGATAAGGAATTTGATCTTGGTACAGCAGGGAGGAGAAACCTAACAAGAATTAGTTGTTGATGTGCAAAGGGATGAAGGGCAAGGCATACCACATGGTCTCGATATTGACGACATTAGCAATGGTGATAAAAAAACAGAGAGGGAGATCAATAGGAGAAAGTGATATTTGATAAAAAGGATAAAGAGCTGGCACACTACTTTCCAGTCCAACTTAAAGATCTCAGTCATTCCACCATGCTACATTTGCAGCCGAGGGGAAAATTACCAAAACTCTATCTCAATGGTAATTCAAAAGCATTCAAACAAGCTTTCAGAAATATATCTCAAGAATGCAGATGACATATCTAAAATTACCAATAAAGTGTACCTTATGAGGAAAGCTCTAGCATATATTATGAGGATAGGCCAGAAAGGAAAGAATGAAAGTCGAAAATGGAAAACCAATAGCGGCAATAGAGGAGAACATACACTTAAGTACAAAATCAGTAAGCAAAGACAAGATATCGCATGGTTAAGTAATGAACTCCACAGGAGAAAACAAAGAAATGCTTCAAAGAAAGTAAAGCAAATTACCAACAATTTCAAGGTGAAATTTAATGGCCAAGAACTAATAACCATTAATTAAAAAATTGCGAAGGAGAGATTGTTTGATAAACTCAGGTATAAGAAGGTGAAACTTGAGAAATACACTGAAACCATTAAGTTGAAAACATGATAACATAATCTTTCAACAGAGACAGAAAAGGTTTTCCAAGGCAATAGAACGAGATCATGCCGGAAAGAGGAAAATGCCTGAAATGAAGAAATTTGTAGATTTTCCAGGATGTAAATGGTGAGAGGCAGTTGGATGATAAGGCCAAAGTGGTAAACAAATTTAATTTCATGAGAAAGGAACTTCAGATGCAAGTTTCAAAAAGGGAAAACTGGACAGCTCCAGGCATAGGTGGCATGCAAAACTATTGGTGGAAAAAATTTGAAGCAGCTCATAACGCATTTGGTAAAATCTATACTATTTTGAGAAAAACAATAAACTAATGCCTGTGTGGTGGCCGTAAGGAAGAGCAGTACTGTCCCCCAAAAGTGAAAACCTTAATGGGGAAGAGAACCACATGCCGATAACGTGCTTGAATATCTAATACAAGATACTGAAAGGAGTCATCGCCAACTACATGACAGAAAACTGTATGACATGAAATTTGGGACAAAGGGCATTTGGGAGCTGTGAATGAAGGCATATTTGATCAATTAACAACATTAAGATATGGAAAAAGTATTCTTTCATATGTTATCGGCTTGGGTGATTAATTAATTAAATAAATAATAATGACACAGACTGTGTAAAAACAAATGTTAAATTCATAAATGAAAACATTAAAAACTCTCATGACAAGTAAATCATTAAGATATCAATATTAAACAGGACGCTTACACCATCCCTGTCAAATGCGGTAAACAATTGCTCTCCAAGTAAATCTGGTATTCCAAACTTTTCAGCAAAGGCCTCTCTATTTAACCAGGATGGTCTTTCAATGGACTTCGCTCCCAAATTATCCCTTGATGATAATTCACTAATGTAACACAAAGAAGAGTATAAAATGAATTGAAATTTCAAACAAACAAAAAAATATCAGATAATTTTTCAAAAATTATATTTCATCACACCTGCTTGTTTGAAGAGGTCAGCATGTAGTATTGGGTGTGTTTTTATTAGAGTGTGTTGAAATACAGATAAGAATAGACTAAAGTCTTTCTACATTAATTATAAATTATCACAACTGGACATTTCATAGAATAACAACATTTTTAACCAGCTGTATCTCCACTTGCTATCCAAATATCATGCAAATAAGTAATAAGAATATTTCTCACCATTAACAATAAACATCACTATTTGGTAATATTTCAAATTATTTTATCTTTTATTAACTTTTTATCTTATCCAAAACCAGGTACTGGACGAAACAGCAAGAAAACGAAAAAATCACAAGCAGGATGTTTGTTTTGCAGTCACACAAGTAATTCTAACTGGATACCATACAACAAAACAAGAACAATATTGTATTTATGACATTGAGTGAGACGACACCCTAATAGCTAATGAAGGAAGAGACAATTGTTTCAATTGAAGAGCATTAATTCACTTGAAAATTATTTGTAAAAAAACTTGGGTCAAGTCTCTGGCAAGATTTTAAAAATTTATACAAGTACCTACAGGCCAGTTATATAATTGGAATGAGTTTTATTCTTATCTCCCCAGGCTTACTCTGACTTGGTTTTTTCAATCCTTTAGCAAACAGAAGAAACAGTTGCCAAGGTCTTGAATTGCAAAAACCTGGTCTTGTTGATACTCCAGTGTAAACACCATATTATAATGTGAAACTTAATTCTTTGTTTGGCTTCATGCAAGGCAGCTTTCACCTTTTAGCATAAGCTTGATTATACACATCTGGTTTCATTTCAAGCAATACAAAGATATGGAGAATAAACCAGACTCCTGTCAAATATTATCTGCTTTGCCATCCCTAAATATCATACTTCAAGTGGATGAAGTAATGGGATAGTTTACCTGATTTATAAATTTCCATGGAATCACCTTGACACATAACAAATACAACAATATCATTCTTCTTCTCTTGGTGCCTTATCTGATTCAGACATTGGCGATCGTGGCTTTCCACTTTTCTCTGTTTCTAGTTGCCTTAAGTAACTCCGTGTTATTTAGATTTACACACTTGCTCAGGCTACTGATGTAAGTTAGCCTTTGCCTTTCCTACTGCCTTTCCCTTCTATTTTTCCAGTCAGCACTACATTTCCAATTCATCTTTGTGCATGATATGACCCAAAAATGTTAACTGTTGGATAATCATCATCAATTCTCTCTTTACTCCTGCTCTAATCAAAACTTCCTTATGTGTCACATGTTCAGTCTATGATATCTTTAGCATCCTGCTGTAGAACCACATCTCTGCAGCCTTTATTTTCTTTCTCATTGTTGGTGGTATGGTCCAGCACTCACTTCCATATAAGAGAACAGAATGCACCTAACACTCTAGCAGTCTAACTTTAATCTGCATGCTCATTTTTCTACCTTTCAAGATTTTACCTACCTTTTGAAAAGAATCTTTTGCCATGCCAATTCTCTTCTTAACCTCAGTGTCATACCTACCATCTGATGTTATCATGCTTCCTAAGTAATTAAACTTATCAACTTGTTTTATCACTTCCTCTCCAATCTTGACTACACATTTTGGTGGCACCTTGTCCTTGCTAATTACCATACATTCCGTTTTCTTCACACTTATTGACAAGCCCCTCTTTTCACTCTCTTTTCTAACTGTCTTTAACAAATCTTGAAGTTTTTCTTCTGATTTTGCAATCAAAGTGGTGTCATATGCATACCTGGCATTATTCATGTTATATCCTCCTACTATTACCCCTTTGATGTTACCAACCTCTCTCAGGACGTATTCGCTATGGAGGATAAACAAGTTGGGTGAAAGACACATCCCTGTCTCAGACTTCTATCATCAACATCATCATCATCATCAACATCATCATCATCATCATCATCATCATCATCATCATATTGGGTTTAATGTCCGTTTTACACACTAGCATGTGTTGGACGCTTTCTTGAAATTGACTTCCAATTTACCCTATCCTTCACCAGGTCCCTGCTGACACCTTTTTGTTTGAGATCCATCCTTATCACTTCCTTCGATGTTTTCTTCGGTCTTCCTCTGCCAGTGATTCCTGTCACCTTGATTGTTCTGCATCTACTTGCCCAAGCATTCTTGTCCATTCTCTCCACGTGACCAAACCAACGAAGCTTCCTATTTTGTATACAGCTGCCAATACTGTCCAGATTCAATCTCCTTCTGAGTTCATTAGAATTGAGCCTGTCGTTTAGACTTACGTTGCACATTTATTTTATCATTCTCATGTCATTCTGCT
This sequence comes from Morbakka virulenta, assembly GCA_003991215.1. Lineage (NCBI taxonomy): Eukaryota > Metazoa > Cnidaria > Cubozoa > Carybdeida > Carukiidae > Morbakka > Morbakka virulenta. Next base: position 1,794,428 of record RDPX01000059.1, on the reverse strand, counting down.
CCATGCAGCTCACATCTTCAGCTTTCACTGGCCAAGTTTCACTGCCATACATCATTGTGCTACGTACACATGCCTGGTAGACTCTACCTTTGGTAGGTAATGGCAGAGCTCTGCTGGTTAACAATGGCATCAGCTCCCTGAACTTACTCCATCCACTGTTAACCCTTGCTGTAACACTTGCACCAGCTCCCCCCTCAGCTCCAAGGGTGTCACCAAGGTAGCAAAACTTCTGGACAACTTCAATATCCTCATCCTCCAAATGCACTTTATGTAGGTCTAAGTCACAGGTTGCCTCTCCTTCTTTGCACCTCTTGCAGCTAAAACGGTTAGTTTCTGTCAGTTTGCCCTTTATTCCACTGCACCGTTTATGTACCCAGTGCTTGCAAGTACCACAATAGATTGAGTTGCTCCCAACTCCCTTCCCACAGACTGAACAGGGAAACTTTCCTTTCTCCAATGGCTTTCCTAAATTGCAACCACTGACCATCACTTTTGTCTTGCCCATGTTCACTCTCAAACCTTTACCTTCCAAACCCTTCTTCCAAGTCTCTAACTTAGCAAGTAGACCATCCAATGTCTCACAGGAGAGAACCAGGTCATCTGCATATAGCAATTCCTCTGGGCAACCCTTTCGAAACTCTCTTGACAGTGCTTCCAAAACACAAATAAAAAGCAGTGGACTTATTACAGATCCCTGATGAACTCCAACACCCACACCAAAACTCTCAGTATAGGAACTGTTGACCCTTACCCGACTTTTAGCATTTCTGTACATTGCCTGAACAACCTTAATCAGCCATTCACTTACTCCTAGTTTCCGTAAAGCCCACCAAACAACTTCTCTTGGCACTCTGTCAAAGGCTTTTTCCAAATCCACAAAGGCAAAGTACAGCTTCTTGTTTTTCCCAAGGTACTTCTCTTGCATTTGTCTAAGGATAAAAATGGCATCAATAGTTCCTCGTCCAGGCATAAAACCAAATTGCATGTCATCAATGTTTATTTCAATTCTAATTTGTTTTTCCATAACTCTTTCAACAACTTTCAGGACTTGGTCCATTAACTTTAATCCTCTGTAATTATCTCTTTCTAGAGCTTCTCCTTTTCCTTTGTAACAATTGATAATTGTACTTATTTCCCAGTCCTCAGGAATGACACCATCTCTTATGATCTGATTTGTTAGATCAGTGATCATCTCTATACCTCTCTCACAAGCAGCTTTGACCATCTCTGCCACAATTCCTGAAGGACCAGGTGCTTTGCCTGTCTTAATTTTCTGTACTGCTTCCGTCACCATTTCTTTCTCAATAACAATGGCTGGTCCAGATACTAATTCTACCTCTCCAAGACTTTCTGTGTCCCAAGAAAACTCTGTGTTCAACAATCTCTCATAATACCACTTCCAGGCATTCTTCTTTTCAAGTTCACTTGTTGCAAGTTCTCCATCATCATTCCTGGTACACTTTTCTCCAGTGATATCCTGATTAGTCTTGATCATCTGCTTAGCTATCTTGAATACTTCATTCTTCTGGTCATCTCTACGCATTATGTCTGGAAATCTTCTTTTCTCGGCATCCATCTTTGCTTTGTATATTGCTTGCCTGGCTGCTCTCTTGGCCTCCAGATACTTTTCTTTGTTCACTAACCTGATTTTCCATTGACTCCACAGCTTTCTCTTCTCTTTCACATAATTTTCAACAGAAGCATTCCACCACCTATCACTCTATGACGTGGAGGCCCTTTTGTCCAGCCACAGACTTGGTCTATGGCTTTCAAAAGTGTATCCTTGATCTTCTCCCATTGCTCACCCACACTTCCTAGGCCTTTTCCTGGACTAGCAGCCACAATTCCATTCACTTGATCTTCAAAGACCTGCTTTTAGACCTGCATACCAATGTCATTGCTTAACATCTAAACAGTTCTAACAAGCATACTCATCTGATCTTCAGTTTTGGCATATAGCTTCAGGTCATCCATAAACAATAAATGGTTGAACTTGTATTCATTCTTTCCCCTTTTATAAGCTGCATTCACTTTCTGCAATATCAGTGACAATGGTATCATACTAAGGACAAATAAAAGCAGTGATAGACTATCTCCCTGGAAAATCCCCTTCTTAACAAAAACCTTTCCAAGATCTTCCCAGTTGCATATCGGTGATACCTTCCACTGTTTCATGCTTCTTCCAAGAAACTTCCTTACATTCTCAGCTATTCCAAATATCTCCAAACATTCGATTATCCAACTATGCAGAACCTGATCATAGGCTTTTCGGAAATCTATCCAAGCCATGGGCAGATTTGTACACCTTTTTTTGCAATCTCTGAGTATGGTTCTGTCCACGAGCAGTTGATCTTTGGAGCCCCTACTTATTCTCCTATATCCTTTATGTTCCTCTGGTAATATATTGCTCTCTTCTAGATACTGGTACATTTCATCTGCTACAATAGCTGAGATCTTGTACATTTCTAGCTTTTTAATAATCCAATCATGCAGAACACTGTCAAAAGCTTTATGATAATCAATCCATGCTGTGCTTAAGTTACTCTTTCTCCTGCAGTCCTCTGGAATCATTTTGTTGATTAGAAGCTGATCCTTGCATCCATATGAGTTCCTTTTGCAGCCCTATTATGGTCAAGCATGCAACAGGACAATAGATTTTTGGGTTCTTAGTATCGACTGATCTTGGGAGAAGATATGTGTTGCCTTGTGTTAACCAATCCAGTAAGGCTTCTGTTGTAGTGACAATTTCATTCAAAGATGCCGTAAGATCTTTATGTATTTCAGTTAGAGAGTTTAGCCAGAAAATTGGAATCTTATCCAGGGCATTCCACTTCTGTGATTTGGCTAGGGCCAGGTGCAATTCTTTGATGATAATAGGTTTCCACTGTTATTCTTTGACCTCACTTATCCTTTCTTCCTCTCTGCCTATCCAAGTAGCTTCCTGGTTGTAGTGTTTTTCTTTAGTCCAAATGGCATTCCAAAACTCATCAATGTCCTTGTTCTCAGGTGGACCCTTTACCTCGATCTTACTCTTTCCAATTTCCATGTAGAACTTTTAAGCATCCATTTTGAAGATCTTGTTCTGTCTATAGAACTTAGTTCATTTATCAAATATTCTCAATCACTGTACTTTCACTTGTATTTTTTGTTTTAAGATTTCTTTGGTAGTATCTAGAGAGACTTTGTCACTAATATTGTATTTCCATTTAACTTTCCTGTTTTTCCTAGTTTTCACATCTCTTCCTTTCATTAATTCATCAAGAATTGAGATCTCTGCCAACAAAGACTCAAATTCCTTCTTTATTTTCATTTTTCCATTTGAGTCCCTTATTAACCTGTTTAGTTTTATTCTTTTTTACTTTAGTCCCTAGCTTTTGGGTGGCAGCTTTTGCTGTTGAGTATATTAGANATTCCACCACCTATCACTCTATGACGTGGAGGCCCTTTTGTCCAGCCACAGACTTGGTCTATGGCTTTCAAAAGTGTATCCTTGATCTTCTCCCATTGCTCACCCACACTTCCTAGGCCTTTTCCTGGACTAGCAGCCACAATTCCATTCACTTGATCTTCAAAGACCTGCTTTTAGACCTGCATACCAATGTCATTGCTTAACATCTAAACAGTTCTAACAAGCATACTCATCTGATCTTCAGTTTTGGCATATAGCTTCAGGTCATCCATAAACAATAAATGGTTGAACTTGTATTCATTCTTTCCCCTTTTATAAGCTGCATTCACTTTCTGCAATATCAGTGACAATGGTATCATACTAAGGACAAATAAAAGCAGTGATAGACTATCTCCCTGGAAAATCCCCTTCTTAACAAAAACCTTTCCAAGATCTTCCCAGTTGCATATCGGTGATACCTTCCACTGTTTCATGCTTCTTCCAAGAAACTTCCTTACATTCTCAGCTATTCCAAATATCTCCAAACATTCGATTATCCAACTATGCAGAACCTGATCATAGGCTTTTCGGAAATCTATCCAAGCCATGGGCAGATTTGTACACCTTTTTTTGCAATCTCTGAGTATGGTTCTGTCCACGAGCAGTTGATCTTTGGAGCCCCTACTTATTCTCCTATATCCTTTATGTTCCTCTGGTAATATATTGCTCTCTTCTAGATACTGGTACATTTCATCTGCTACAATAGCTGAGATCTTGTACATTTCTAGCTTTTTAATAATCCAATCATGCAGAACACTGTCAAAAGCTTTATGATAATCAATCCATGCTGTGCTTAAGTTACTCTTTCTCCTGCAGTCCTCTGGAATCATTTTGTTGATTAGAAGCTGATCCTTGCATCCATATGAGTTCCTTTTGCAGCCCTATTATGGTCAAGCATGCAACAGGACAATAGATTTTTGGGTTCTTAGTATCGACTGATCTTGGGAGAAGATATGTGTTGCCTTGTGTTAACCAATCCAGTAAGGCTTCTGTTGTAGTGACAATTTCATTCAAAGATGCCGTAAGATCTTTATGTATTTCAGTTAGAGAGTTTAGCCAGAAAATTGGAATCTTATCCAGGGCATTCCACTTCTGTGATTTGGCTAGGGCCAGGTGCAATTCTTTGATGATAATAGGTTTCCACTGTTATTCTTTGACCTCACTTATCCTTTCTTCCTCTCTGCCTATCCAAGTAGCTTCCTGGTTGTAGTGTTTTTCTTTAGTCCAAATGGCATTCCAAAACTCATCAATGTCCTTGTTCTCAGGTGGACCCTTTACCTCGATCTTACTCTTTCCAATTTCCATGTAGAACTTTTAAGCATCCATTTTGAAGATCTTGTTCTGTCTATAGAACTTAGTTCATTTATCAAATATTCTCAATCACTGTACTTTCACTTGTATTTTTTGTTTTAAGATTTCTTTGGTAGTATCTAGAGAGACTTTGTCACTAATATTGTATTTCCATTTAACTTTCCTGTTTTTCCTAGTTTTCACATCTCTTCCTTTCATTAATTCATCAAGAATTGAGATCTCTGCCAACAAAGACTCAAATTCCTTCTTTATTTTCATTTTTCCATTTGAGTCCCTTATTAACCTGTTTAGTTTTATTCTTTTTTACTTTAGTCCCTAGCTTTTGGGTGGCAGCTTTTGCTGTTGAGTATATTAGATTGTTGATGGAAGTTAAATCCTTCTGGATTTCATTAACCATCTTGCTTAGAGCAACATTATAAAGCTTAATAGTAAAGTTTGTTTTTAAACAGAATGTTAGCTTGGGCAGCGTGTCCCTCTTTTCCATCTCAGTCTCTTCAGTCATTGCAAGTTCAAGTATTATGTCTTCACGGGCAGCCTGTATCTTTTCTTCATTTTTTTTCAAAGAAATCATCAACAACCTCAACCATGTTCACATTTCTAACTATTTCTTCATTAGTTCCTTCTCTCACTTCACTTATTCTATTCTCAATCAGTGCAGGTGTCAAATTTACTAGTTCAATTATAGACTCTTGATTTTCATGTTCAATATCAACCTCAGATTCTACAGTAGTTTCATTTCAAATTTCATCCAATATTAGATCCATTTTAGCATCATTCAACCACTTATTTCTAAAAATATCTTGATGTACATTAGCAAGTTTATTAGCATCAATGTTTTGCATTATTTCTTTTTCCTACTATTTTTCTCCATTCTGAGTAGGTTTGTTCAGTCACGTTTCTCATAGGGTTCTTTTGAGTGATGTAAAATGCTCTTAGAACATTGTTATAATTCTCTGTAGACCATCTAACTCTAGTTTCTTTTGACCTTGTGGGCATCACTGCAGGTTCAGGGTTAGGGATATCCTGGTTCCAATTACCTTCGTTCGCAGAGGAGGAATTATCTACATAAGGCTGGTCTCTCCTTGAGGGATGCATCCCTTGTTGACCCATGCAACGGATGAGGTGGTATGATTTACTTCTCATTTTCATAACATATATCAATGCATTTTAGCCTTACTGTCAAGGAGCTGGGTATTCCATGCTGGGTAGCCACCTGGTATTTCAGGCCAATGCGGATTTATTATTATTGTTATTATTTTATTTTTTTTGAGTTTATTACAATTATATTATTGCTGGCTGAATCTACTGGATACCAAGCCATGTCCCATGGTCTCAGGTATCCAGACCTTCCTAATAATTCTTGCTGATAACAACAAACAAGCTCTCTGTAATATGCTAAATTCACTATAATGTCTAAGTTCCATAACTAATGTTCAAAGGTTTTGGATGCTGTGCCTAGCATTTCTATGATGATCGAAATCATGACTATTTTTTGGCATTGCCAAATTTTCTTCAATTTTCCTTTCAAATCTTGGTATTTCTCAACCATTTTCCTCACCTTATCTTTTACTCTCATATTAAATGGAAAGAGGATGTCCACAATATAACCAGCACTGGCCCTTCACCTCCATGCCTACCTTGATTCCCCAAGGTGGGTGATGTATTGCCAACCCTGTTGATTATTTGCTAACGAAACTGCCTGCCTTGGTTTTCCTTTTGTTATTTGCCTTGTGAGTCTTCTAAAAAACTTCCACCAATTTAACACTTCCTGATATTTTTTACCCTCTTGATCTTCTGTTCAGAGGGGAAATTATAACTTGTCAATCACTTGTTATAAGCCAGGTCCTGTTTCATATAATGGTCCTCACCTGTTTATTGATTTTTGAAATCTGTCACAGCAATCAAACTAAAATTTGAAGTTGAACTGAAGGAACTTGATCTTTATAATTTTTATAATACTTATTTGTAAAACATGGCAAGTAATGTTAAGCAAAAAGGTTCAATGGTGGAGTTAAAGACATTCGAAAAATACAAAAACAAGGCCATGCTTGGGACTAAAGTTGAGAAAATTGATGGCAAGAAAATGGTAACATTTGTTTGGTGCAAGCTTTGTGCAAAACACAAAGCAGTGATTCTTGCAAATTCAAGTTTGCAGAGGGAATGCAAGGGCAGCTATACAAGCCTGCATCAAGGTGATTCATTTTGGGAAGAAATATACAATTGATCAACATTTTAAAGGTATATTAATTTTTGAACTTTTTGCATGTTTTTATTCTTTACAATGCATCATCAAACTGCATTAAGCCAAATAAATATGAATAATATAATATATACTGGGCATTATTCTTTTAAGATGAAACTGGTTCAGGATAGTTTTGGTAACTTTGGTATTGGATCACAAAATCTGCAACATTTACTCCAGCAAAGGGTAGTTGCTTCATCAACCCAGTGGCACACACCCAATCTATATGGCAGTACCCCCCAGAACAGGATCCACACAGTTTTCCTAACCTAAATTTTGCAGGCACTGAGCTATTTTTTTGATAGTAGGGTTTTGTACTAATCTCTTCTGGGGAGGATCCAGACCAGTTTCATTGCTTTCTGTGCATTGGTCAAGTTTCTAAAGCAAAGATAAAAGAGTATTGTTTCCCAAACTTTCCAGAAAATAAAAACAAGTTCATTCAGTTTCAGATATGTGGTACATCTTTATACCCATGGCATAGTGCACTTCCTCATAAATATATCATAAATCAATCAGTGATCATTATAGCTTTACTCTTATGGCTCTATTTGCTATAGTTTTCCCAGAGGTCATTCAATTTCATTCATTCAGTTTTATGTCATTTGAAACCCTGTCTTATCAAATTAAACAACAGGTGATTCGGTCTGCATGGCTGTAATATTCCCAATTGATTGATATATTTGTAGTCTTGTGAAACAATAATAATGAGCATAAAAGAAAAATATGAGTGTATTTTAGGGGGCATGGAGAATTTAAAGGTCTCAGGAGTAATGAACACGGAGAGACATGTTTTCGATAAAGTCATGAGGTTGTGTTCGCCATGAAAAGTTATCAAATTTTGCAATTTTTTTTACTTTCATATTTCTTCCACTTTGAAAATGTTTAGTTGATGCTATTCTAAATGATCACTACTTATGTGAAAGGGAATTGTCCTTGTTTTCCAAGAGTCTGGTGGGCATGGTCACAATATTTTCTTATCCCTTCAAAAAACCTTTCAATCAGTCTTATTTAATGGCTGTGTCTGCTCCTGATTTTCATTTCTGCATTGTTACAAAAAAAATTGTCAGAATTAAAAAAATATACGCTTTTAATCAAATAGAAACAATTTATTTTATAAGAACTACAGTATATTCTAATGCTATAGTACTTATTGATTATATCAGATTTTGAAATCACTTGATCAATTTTATTTTTATTCATTTAATTTGAGTTCTTATTTTGTCAGGGAATGGACACAAGATGGCTAAAGAAGAAGAACTAACATTACCACAAGAAGATCAATTGAGAATTTCAGGGGAAAAGCAATACTTGGTTCACCCAAGTATTGATGTTGTATTAAAACAGTGCACCACAGAAGCATAAACAAAAATGTTCAACACAGCCTATCAACTTGCCATGAACCCCACTACACCATTAAAACATTTTAAAGTTTTGGTAAAGTGTCAAAGGCAGAATAGAATTGTTATCATTGATGGCAGGGGCAACAACAAAGAAGCCAGGGAATATACCTACTGCATTGCTAATGCAGTACAAAAGAAATGTGGCGACATAATAGCAAGCCAGCACTTCATGTTGTTGATGTCAGATGGGTCCTGAGCTAGAAAAATTGGCAAAGAAAAGGAGCTAATCATGGTTTTTGTTGAAAGGAATGGCATTCCTTGCTATTTAGTTTTATCATTACTTGAAATGAGTGAATAAGGTGGTGTGGTTGCTGACTCCATTACATTGGGCATAAATAGCATTTTTAACAATAAACAGAGTTTCATGAAAACAACACTTGATGAGTACAACATTAAAATGTTATTAGCACTGCAGGTGGAGCTAGTGTTAACACCAGCATTTAGAATGGGGTCTTGATGCAGTTTTTGGAAAATAGAAACTGGCTGTTTAAAATTCATTGTGCCAATCATCACATTGAACTGGCTTTTAAATCAGCAATCAAAGATTCTAGATTCAATGAATGTGATGAAATTCATAAATCTATCTGTTAATTGCTAAGAAAATCTGGAAACTTAAACAGCAATGTTTATGCTGCTTGTAAAGTGTTTGGGCTTGAGGCACACAAAAAACAACAATTCATGGAAACAGGCTCAAAAACCACCAATGTAAAGGCATAAAGAATGTTCTTGACATGTAACCAGCCCTTGTGACAGCATTCTTGAATGCCTAGGCAGATTGAACAGGAAAAACAGAGACAAAAGCCAAGATCAAAGGTTTCCTAGAAACTCTGCAGTCACACAAGTTCCTTTTCAAGTTTGCAAGTTATGTGGATATTCTTGATGCAGCAGGCCCATCATCATTGGCTTTTGAAGGGGAAGGTATAATGCCTTATAAAATTGCAGAATCTATCAAGAGAACAATGTTTGACCTAGATGATTTGGAAGATAATGTAGGAACTGATGTAGAATTCCTAAACAGTCATTGCCATATTCAAATATGCCAAAGTAACAAAGCAAATGATTGCTGTATACCTTAAGGAGGGTCACAGGAGAAGAAAAACTGCTAACTGAGAAATCCCAATTTCAGCAATGTATTATTCAAAAAATTCAAGTGAACTGGCAGCTGCTGCTAAAATATCAACTGTTTGGAAATTGAAGTCTGCTCTCCAAGAACAGTTCCAAGAAACAAACAACGAATTGTTGAGCTTAATGAGAATATATGATCCACAGTGTTGATTATTGCATTCTGGAGCTTTTTGTGACCTTAGAAACATTTCAGTCTCTTTAGTAGCAGCAGGTATCAGCAAGAAGGATCTTTTCACTGAATGGAGATGATTTGGGGGTTTTGCTACCAATCATTTCAATGGTCTCTTCAAAGAACCTAAAAAATATGATGTTCTGTCTTAACTTTTTGAAGATTGGAATTTCCTAATCTCATAATAGAGTTGCTGACATGTATTGAGGTTCAAATTCAACAGTTAAAAGAGCATTCAGATTGTTGACACTTCTTTTTAGCAATCATCAACTGACCATGCACCACATCATGATGGAAGATCTCTTGATAACAAAGGCAAATGACAACACATGGTCAAAATCAGAATGCAAGGGAATAATTAACCAAGCTGTGGAACTTTATTTGGATAAAAGAATAAAAGTCAACCTGCAAGTTCTGAGGAAAATGTAGATGCAGGACAGGGACCCAGCAAAAGATGTGTGGAAGAAGTTGTTTCTGAAAGTGAATTAGATTGAGATAACAGTGAAGNAAAAACCAACAACGTAAAGGCATAAAGAATGTTCTTGACATGTAACCAGCCCTTGTGACAGCATTCGAGAATGCCTAGGCAGATTGAACAGGGAAAACAGAGACAAAAGCCAAGATCAAAGGTTTCCTAGAAACTCTGCAGTCACACAAGTTCCTTTTCAAGTTTGCAAGTTATGTGGATATTCTTGATGCAGAAGGCCCATCATCATTGGCTTTTGAAGGGGAAGGTTTAATGCCTTATGAAATTGCAGAATCTATCAAGAGAACAATGTTGGCCTAGATGATTTGGAAGATAATGTAGGAACTGATGTAGAATTCCTAAACAGTCATATTGCCATATTTAAATATGCCAAAGAAACAAAGCAAATGATTGCTGTATACCTTAAGGAGGGTCACAGGAGAAGAAAAACTGCTAACTGAGAAATCCCAAATTCAGGAATGTATTATTCAAAAAATTCATGTGAACTGGCAGCTGCTGCTAAAATATCAACTGTTTGGAAATTGAAGTCTGCTCTCCAAGAACAGTTCCAAGAAACAAACAACGAATTGTTGAGCTTGATGAGAATATATGATACACAGTGTTGATCATGATTATTGCATTCTGGAGCTTTTTATGACCTTAGAAACATTTCAGTCTCTTTAGTAGCAGCAGGTATCAGCAAGAAGGATCTTTTCACTGAATGGAGATGATTTGGGGGTTTTGCTACCCATCATTTCAATGGTCTCTTCAAAGAACCTAAAAAATATGATGTTCTGTCTTAACTTTTTGAAGATTGGAATTTCCTAATCTGTGTCTCATAATAGAGTTGCTGAAATGTATTGAGGTTCAAATTCAACAGTTAAAAGAGCATTCAGATTGTTGACACTTCTTTTTAGCAATCATCAACTGACCATGCACCACATCATGATGGAAGATCTCTTGATAACAAAGGCAAATGACAACACATGGTCAAAATCAGAATGCAAGGGAATAATTAACCAAGCTGTGGAACTTTATTTGGATAAAAGAATAAAAGTCAACCTGCAAGTTCTGAGGAAAATGTAGATGCAGGACAGGGACCCAGCAAAAGATGTGTGGAAGAAGTTGTTTCTGAAAGTGAATTAGATTGAGATAACAGTGAAGATGAATTTTCCTGTGATAAAGAACAGTAGATTCAATATGATATGCCATTAGTTGTTGAAAATAATACTTTTTACATATGCTTCAAAGCATTTTCAAACCAGTTTTCTGTATTGTAAAAATTGCTCACCTGACACAAATGAGGAGGGTGATTTAGTACCCATCTGCTCAAATTCTTATGGCCAGGCCTGAAACATGTATTGGGGCAAAAGGTTCTGGCAACATTTCCATTGGTCTTATTCTTCACAATCAATGTTGTCAATCTTGTCAAATTTGTTTACACATTCATTTTGCATTGCAACAAGATGTGGTCTGATGTATTTCATATTTTTCTACCAGAATCCTTCCAGTCCATCTGGCTCTGGGGCTTTTGGTAGTTTGGTAGCCTGTCTTGTTAACATTCCAGGTATTATCACTACATTTTATGTTTGACCTGTGCCTTTAAGTTTCTTTTCTACCTTATTGAACCATCCTGCACTCTCATTGTGAAACACTCCTTTGCTCCAAATTCCCCTTCAAAATTGCCTGCTCTTTTCAGCATCAGGTATTATAACACTCTCTCTTTTTTGAGCCTCTAGTTGTTCAAAAAAAACCTCCTTTGCTTGTTTGAAACATCTTGTTTTGTGTAAACTGTTCTATTCTGCTTTCATATCTTTTTACCTTTGCTGGCTTTGCTGCAAGACTCTCTTTAAGCTCTTCTGTAACAAGATTCAGGCCTTTCTTTTCAATTTCATAATGTCTCTTAAGACCATTGATCAAACATTCATTCTTCAGTTCATTCTTCAAAGCTTAAGATGTAGTTTTCCTGGTTGTTTATCCCGGACATCAAAGCATCTGTAGCCTCAAATATTCAACACATACCAAAAAATTTTATTATTATTATTATTACTACTACTACTACTACTATTATTATTATTATTACTACTACTACTATTATTATTATTATTACTACTACTATTATTAAATATCACTGCCTGCATTACAACATCCTATAGGTATGACCGATCTTTCCCTAAGTGCAGCCATTTCTTTAATACTTGTACAAAGTCTTCTATTTTGTACTTTTAAATAGTCCTGCGCAGGTATATTACAAGTTTAATGGCACTACTTTAATAGCCATCGTTCAAAAACTGTTGTGGTCAACAATGCGTATTTCACAAAATTACAGTTATACGTTTCCAGCAAAATATTTTAGCACTTTAAATATATATACACACAGTAGTCTAACTACTATGTACAAAATCTCAAGAAAGTCACTTCACTTTTACCACTATCCCTCGGTATAAAAATAACCCTCTTACAAAAAAGTACCATATACTACATTTGTATCAATACTGTAATACTCTAAAAGGCTCAGAAACGTGTGTCCAATGTAAAGAGGCTCTTCATTCTTCTTCAAAATTATCTGATCACCAGTTTGTAAATCACCGTACGGAGTAAATACATGAAAGTTTCATGTAAATACGTGTACGACAACAGGATTGCTTATGCCTGAAATTCACGAACAACTTCATTTGTACTTACTTACTTTAAAGCAAATACGGAGGCCTACCTACCCAAATACCTCTTCAATGTTACGAAGCTCAACCTGGCTGAGCTTTTCAATTGCCCTTTGAAAGCGCTCGTTTTCCTCTTTGGACTCTATGTTTCCCATAATGTCTTAGGAAAATAAGGTGGTCACTCTTTTGCAGGAATATCCCGTGAAATAAAGTCAATGATGTGAAAATAATCCAAACAAATAACACATCACAAATTGGTGCAATACGAAATGTTCTATTTTGTTCAAGCTTCTTTTGGGGATAACATCCATGCCTCCTTTTGGTGTGTTGTTGTTGTTCCACGGAAATCACAAAACTGCTGGTTCAGACAGATAACAGCTGGATCCCAACCAACTTGTTTTTGTAATATTTTCCTTATTTATGATACTGTGTACTACAAGTGAACTCTGATATTGCTGATCCTAAGCTCAGATGAGAAAGAAGGAGAGTTATTCGTCGAGCTAGCAACTCAAACAAAACTAAATACCTTTCCCTCTATGGAAGAAACGACAGCAAGGAAAATAACAAAAACACACGGGAGTGAAAGACCTAAGAGGACGTCTCCAGTCTGACAGTGGGTCTCCTGACAACATAATGACGGACAGGAGTTGGTTTTTGGAATGTGAAGACTTTTTTCCAAGCTGGAAAATAAGTACATGTTTAAAAGGAATTTACTAGATATCCTTGGAATCACCTTGGAAGTTATCATCTTGTCAGAAAGAGAGGATGCCAACCATCAGTAAGGAATCACTCTCACACCAACAAAAACACACACCAACACCTTGTTTTTGTGGATGGAAATCCATCCGTGAACGCCTATTCTATTTTAGACTGAACTCAAAATTTGCAAAAATCCCCACAGTTGTGGCCTTAGGACTGATCAACAACACTGACAATGAGGGCAAGGATCTTTTCTATAATAAACTCCAGGCTGCATTGGAAGACTTCCTTTGGCATGATGTTCTACTTATGTTGGTGGAGGGGTGCGCTTCGGTGCAAGAGTTGACAGGAACAACGAAGGCAGGGAGAGGGTTATGGGATGACATTGACTTTAAGACCTCAGTGACAACAGTGATAGACTTATTGGCCTATGTGAAGGGAATGACAAGGTTATAGGCAATTTGCTCTTCGGCCACAAAATCATTCACAAAATGACCTAGACATCGCCCAATGGGGGGATTCACAGAGCCAGATTGACCACAACATTCTCAACAGGAAAAGGAGCTGTTCCCTACGTATGACGTATGTGTGATGCAACATGCTTAAATTGGCAATGACCACAACCTGTTAATAACAAGCTTTACTCTTAAGCAAAGGATGGTGCAGGTTAGACACAACAGGAATCAACGTTTCGGTGTTGTCAAGCTGAAATACCCAGCACCAAATAAGCAATTCGCCATTGGGCTGAAAAACTGATTTAACATCCTCCAAGATGATACAGCACTAGCATTGGCACATTCAACAAAGCCATGAAAGATACATTAGCAGAAACTATCAACTACCACAAGAGCAGCAAGTCAGAGTGGATCTCAACAGATATCTGGAAGACTATTGAAATAAGGAACTAGCTTAAAGAGAAAATTATGGTCTCCAAGCCACCAGCCTCAGGGAAACATTTACTGTCCAGCTTAGAGGAAAAGACAGAGAGGTAAAGATCTCAGCAACGAGAGACAAGCGCCGTTATGCAGAACAGCTAGCCGAGGAAGGTAAAATAGGTACTGAACAGAAAGACACAAGGCCAGTTTATATGGTCATTAAGAAAGTAAGAGGAAGCCGAGGGCTCAGGCAAGACACCTCACTGAAAGCAGAGAATAAAACGCCGGTCAAAGAAGAATGTGCCAAGCTTAAAAGGTGGAGTAAACACTTTCAGAAGCTGCTAAACTGACCAAATGTGCCTGTGCTTGCTGATATCATTGATGCAGAGGACGATTTGGATATCAACCTGGAAGATATTACAATAGAGAAGGTCAAAGAATTATTCACAAACAAAAGATTGGCAGGGCCCTAGTTGATGACGGTGTGTGTCATGAGATGCTGAAGGCAAAATTAAAAGAAACATCACTAATCATTCAAAAAAATTCCGGATGACTGAAAGACCAGAGTCATCCCCAAACTTAAAAAAAGGGAGGCCTTGGTGGTTTCAACAACTGGATAGGCATTACTCTGCTGTTACCCACCAGCAAGGTCTACCTTCAGCGAATCATGGCAGCAGTGGAAACGTTTATACACAAGAACATGTCGGTTACAGGAAAGGAAGGTGATACATTGACTGAACACATTTTGTGAAGGGTCAGATTCAGGAAGAGAACCATGCATGAAACAGAACTAAAGTGCATAGTGTTTATCGACTTTCAGAAGGCCTTCGACAGCCTGCATTGGCACTTTCTTTTTGGAGGATCCGGCAACACCATGGCATTACTTAAAAGCTGGTCCACATCATTCTGCCACCCTATGAGAACTTTGAATGTCGTGTTATCCACAACAACGATTTGACTCAGTCTTTCAAAGTTGTTGCTGGAGTCAAAAAGGATGGATCCTGTCACCTATTTTGTTCTGTTTGGCCTTCGACTGGCAGATGCAAAGCATAGCCCAAGAAAAGCGAAAAGGCATACACCCTGACAAGAACCTGGGTTCAGTCCTGAAAAACCTAAATTATGCAGTTGACCTGGGACTACTCTCATAGAGACATCAAGATATGCAGGAAAAGGTTGAGAAACTCAGTGAAACAGGCAGCACGATCGAACTCAGGGTAAATAATAAGACGACGTAAATCCAGAGGAAAAATACCGGGAATAACAACCCAGCCACATTCTGGAGGTCATCTGCTTGACAGTCAAATAATGGCAGATGGCAATTTCAACCAAGAAATTAACACCAGGATCAGCAAAGCCAAACAAGTCATTGTTATGCTCAAGCTCATCTGGAGATCCACTGGACTCAGAAACCACACAGGTGTCAAAGTCATAAGGAACAATATACTCAGGATTCTTCTGTACGCCATTGAATGCTGGAAAACCACTGTCACCATCAAAAGTAAACTAAAGGTGTTCCTGACTAAGTGTTTGTTGGGAATCCTAAGGGTCCTCTAGCCAAAAACCATTTGCATAAAGAACTCCAGAATAGGACATGAATGGTGACACTCGAACAGACCATCCGGTAACGCAGATGGAAATGGCTTTGGCAAGTCTCCCGCCTGTCACTTAATCTGTAGCCCAGCAGAGTCCTGCATTGGACACCACAGGGAAAAATCAGACCAATATGACCAGGATAACCAAAGGAAACATGGCAAAGGACGGTCACCAAAGAACTGAAAAGAAGGGGATTGTCGCTACAGACCGCCATCCAAATAGCAGAGACAGAACCAGGTAGGGAATCTCAGAGGTGATAAAGTAAGTAAAGTACCACAAGTGAACTCCAGCAGGTCACTTTCGATTAGCTAAGGCGGCTCTGGACTGGTGCAACTGGATCAATTGCTCCACTCAGATTTTAAATATATGGATAAAGTTATTTCCTATGAGCTATTTCTTTGGTGATGATTACAATAAAGTTTTCACTCTCAATTCTCAAACTCTTTCGATCTTAGTAAATGACCTCTCCTCTCCACGAAGTTGGAATAAGTTGTATCACCTGGTCAGATGCTTCTTTTCTACTTTTCGACAAAAACGTAACCTAAACGTCTGGTTTGGTAGACTATTCCTGGTTGTAATTCCCTCTCAATTTTTTTCTGGGGAGTGGGGGCTGGTATGTGATGAAATCAGGACCATGGATGTGAAGATTGTCATTTGTTGCCCTAGGTGTGGCCTACGATAAAAGAACCAAAGCAATTTCGGCCCAAGACGAGATAAATGGCATAGCATCTTTTCATACTGATATGCGTTTAACCAAAAATGGATTTAATTATTTTTAGAAATAATTGAGTACTTTGCACTAAAGTTTTGTATGGTTGGAATGCAAAAAAATTTTAATACAATGCCTTTAAATTGTAAAGTTTATTCCGATTGATTTAGACTTTTTTAAAGGGCTTTTTGCAAGATCCTTGCAAAAGAGCCATAAATATTGCCTGATTATTATGGATATTAATATAATTGATACTAATACTGTCTGACTATTATGGATTAATTTTTTAAATATGTTTAGTTTACAACTTTTGTGAAAAACGAATCCGAAGTTATTGGGTAACAGTATGGGTTTGTTAAAAGGAAGCTTGAATAAATTTTTAAAGAATTTTGAAAGTTTACAAGTATGTTCTTCTTATATCTTTATATCCCCATACTTTTAAATTATCTCTCACAAGGAATCGTACACTTTTTACACTATGTAAAACACATTTTACACTGAAATGAAGTTTTGAATTATCATTTATCTTTGGAATACTTTTTATATGAATTTATTTTATTTACGTTAAACAATATTTTGATGTAAGTATAACAGCCCTAGAAAGAAAACAACCAAACTTTTAACCTTTAGGTTCCAATCTCTATCTTCCAGTTGTCAATTTCCTAGTCCCAACTTTAAAACTCCTTCTTTAGATTATCTGGGATACTCGTTTTCCTTTTGATTTGAGGTAATTTGTGCTTATTGTTGTCCACACCTAACTGTGCTGTACATAAAACGTCATCGAACTGATGTTTTAATTTTGTGATAGAAATACAAAGAAACTTCTCTAATTGGGAAACCTTCGTCGCCGGCAAAATCGTCCCGATTATCCGGGTTTCCCGGTTTCTGAGGTCGGTAGGGATTTCGGTTTTCCTTCATGGTTTAGAGTACTTCAGCCCTTCTGCCACGTCAAGGGAATCCCTGTAGAAGTGTAGCCCATTTATAAGGGATAGTTCTGAAAAGGACTGTTTATTGCTTTAGTCCTAAAAAGGACTGTGTGTTGATGGACGTCTTTTAATTTTTCTTCTGGATGGTGACAAAGTCGCTGATTTTGGTTTGCTTATTTTGCTGTACTCACAGTTTGTACCGTTGAATGATTCTTTTGTTTCGTGAAAACTGCATTGCTTTTCTTTTGTGAATATCAAAATCTTCAAGAACGTTGGTTATAGTGGAATGAGATAAAACCACAGTATTTTAGTTGTCTTATCGCTTCAATAATTTAACTACATGTTTAAACCTTTATCCTAAACATATTTGCCACGCCAAAACATTACCAAGGGAAAATAACATAATAGCGTATTCCCTCAAACTTTCTGTGAACATGAAAAGTGTATTCTTTGAAACTGTTGTTTGCAATTAATTGACACCAATATTGAATGGTCAATGGATAAGCATAATTTCTAATTGCTGTTTTTCACAAAGTAGGGTACTTGTTGTATATCTCTCTTCCCTCAAAGATCAGTCAAAGTCATCATCTTTTTAGATAACCGTGAAGACTGGGTGTAGACATGTCTAGACTATTTACATAAATAGTTGTCGATATTGAGGAAGTAGTGAATATTAGTGTAGCTTGGTATAGTGAAGAGAAATTTGTTAACTATATCAAATATTGTCCACGACAAAGCGTCCATTGTTATGTTCTTGCAACAGAGAGGAATTCTACATGATCCCAGAGTTTGTGTACATGGTCATGATATGACACTGTAATTAACGGGAAAAAGCGACAGCTGGAGGTGCTGCTCACGTGGCTGTCGAACGGAATTTCCCTTGCGAAAGGATACTTGGTTGAAAGGCTCAAAACTACCTTACAGAGACATAATTTTATTTGTATACTGCTGGTCTAAAGAATATTGAAAAATTACTTTTGCGAAGGAATAACTTGGGACAGGAAAAAACGCCACGATTGATTTCAACAACTATGTGCATCTACGAGAAGTGTGTACATCGGACCTTCTTGCTAATCCCTTAACTATTGGTGGTACAAATATGACAGTGGAAATAGACGAATTGCTTTTTTCCAGACGGATGAACAATCAAGGTCGTATATTGGCCCAACAGTGGGTTTTTGGTGGATGGTGTCGAGAGACTAAAGATTGCTTCATGTATGCTGTTCCTGATCGCAGAGATCGAGATCGTCAAGATCGCAGCGCAGCAAGTTTACTCCCGATTATTCAAGTATCAATGCATCCAGGAACCACCATTAAATCGGATCTTGGAGAGCATACGGTGGCATAGCAACAATGCAGAGTATTGAGTATTGAATATATAACCACTAACCGTGAACCACAGTATGAATTTCGTCGATCCTCAAACTGGAACACACACGCAAAGCATGGAAAGATCATGGAGATCCGCGAAAGAGCGTAATAAACGACATAACGGAACACACCGTCGCATGTTAGATTCAAATTTGTGGGAGTGTATATGGAGACAAAAGCATCCGAATATGGACTCATTTGACCATATTTTGCAAAAATATTGAAGCATATTGGCCACCTCAGTAGTATTATTGAAAATAGTTTTCAATGTGTATAATGTCTAGACGCAGTCCTTGCCGAAATATTTATGTAAATAGTCTGGACATGTCTACACAAATTTCTAATCACACAGTACTAATATTTGGGATGGAGTGGGTGTGGGGGTAATAGACAACAAGTACCGAAAGTAGGGATTACTGCATCACAGAAATCGCAAAAACAGGTGATTCTCTACACTGAAGTTGTATATTGTGATAAAAATTTAAACCAATGAAAAATGAAATAACTATTTACTTAATAAATACTTTTGGTATGGTAGTGGCTCTAGTGACCCAACTTTTTTTCTTGTTCGCTTCTGGCAAGGCCGCAAGTGACATTTACCTTCGCCAGAATGTAAGAGACGAAAAGAAAGATTTTGTTAAAAGTGCAGAAGTAGAAGACTGTTAAAAGAGACTTTTGAAGAGGGAAGATCAATCCTATCAGGAAAATAAGAGAACAGAAAAATGTCAAAGTTTCGAATCGAGCTTAAAGCAATTAGTAGACTACTAATATTTTTGTAAACTGTTCGAAAGACAGTACTCAAATCAAATTCTCTAGAAAAATGTGTGACTGTTTGAAAACTTCCACAATTGCTACAACTTCCATAGAAGTAGTTGTAGCATAAGGAGGGATATACAACACCACGACGATGAGAAAGGAAATGAATTTGTGCAGCAAAAGAAAGACTGAGGATGTTTCCAATAAATCGTTGAATACAATACGGTAAAAGAATACATATAGCACAATGGAGATAATACTTCACGTAAGGCATAAATATTTTACTGTGGAAGTAGGGAATGCCTTTAAGAGAAAAATATGAGCAATCATGATTGAAAAGGACTGATTTCTTTTCTGCAGCTTTAACTATCGTTTCCATGCATTGATGCCAGGAAAGATCGTTATAAAAAATAATCCTGGAACGTTTAAGTAATTGCTTTATAGACAGAGGAGCAACAGGCATGGAAATACAAAACTGATCTCAAAATCTTAAAATTCTTAATTTTATGGACTTAGTGAAAGCCATTGACGTAGGATATTTATCATATCGTGAATCGTAAGCTCTTTTTACTATGTTTCGAGAAATACTTCTCCAATCGCCAGGCTTTCAAACATGGTCTAAAAATTATTTCCATTAATTTTGAGAGAATTAATTTGGTAGGATTGAAAGTGACAAGCCAATAAAAGTCACCAATCAGGACTAAAATTAAAGTCATGCTACTGTAAATGTAAGCAGCAAGTTTTAATTAATCCAAAGGAGACTCTTTACTCCCAATGCATAAGTTAAGAATAGTACAATCTGCAAAATAATAATGCCTCTTTAAGAGTATTAAGAAGGTAAATCAGAATGAAAAATTAACATGTATCCAAATATTGTTAGTATTGTTGTGTGTGTAGTGTTGTGGAGATTACCTTACACCTGGGGCCAACTCTAAACTTTGTAAATTTACCATCCACCCATGCATCGAATACGTAACATCAATAAACAAGCAATAGCTATGCCCTTTTTTAGAAGCAGGAAATCTTATTGCATACACATTTTAGGCAATTCCTACAGTATATAAAATGGGATTTTCACAAGAGCTTAAATTTCTTTTTCCTTTTTGTTGTATAGAAAATGAGTTTCGTGATGCAAAGATTTTGTTATCGTCTTTAATTGTGATCAGGTGTGTGTTAAAAAAAACCCCCAATATCTTTGTTATATTTATTACTCTTCCGAAACTAATTCAACAATGTTTTATTCATCCAATTAAAAATATCTCTTTGTATCTTCTCTAACGAAAACTATCTCTGTGAATAGACACTGGAGCAGTTGTAATATCTGTTTTATCAAGTGGTTCTGAAGAAAGCCTTATCGCACAGTACATTTTCTAAATACATATTCTAAATTTCGAAATCGATATTGAGAATTTTAAACTGACTCCACAATGCCTGCTTGTAAAATTAATTGTAACGTGAAGAAAATATGGAGCAAAAACAAACTGATGATTCTAATCATCATAGCTGCAGCATTGGGATTTGCATTTGGCATTGGACTGAATAAAAACATTCAAGGGTTGAAAGAGCCTGACAAGACAACTGTCTTGACTGTGATTGGATTTCCAGGAGAGATATTAATCCGGATGTTAAAGATGTTGATTTTACCCTTAATTATGTCAAGTTTAATTATTGGTCTGGCTAGCTTGGATACGCGTTCGTCAGGCAAGCTGAGTATTCGTGCAATCATATACTATATCTCAACAACTATCCTTGCAGTAATCTTGGGTATGGTGCTGGTATCCATTATTAAACCAGGAAAAGGTATTGATCAGCCCAAAAATTTACAAAAGCAACAGCCTGTTCGACCATTGGACTCTTTTTTGGATCTTGTGAGGTAAGTGCACCTTATACCTGTTATCGGGGACTCATAGAGTAAAGTTTCTTGTAACTAAGTGGTGAAAACTATTGGTCTGGATAAAATGATTTCAGAGGCTTCTTATACAATACTTTGGTTTTATCAGTATGAAAATATTCAAAAGCATATAAAGAATGTTATTTGAATGATTGAAAATATACTCTGCCACTAGAGGGAGTTAATTTTAGCATTAGTCACATAATAATACAAAGCTAGAGAGATCTCAGTCAAAAAAGCGAATACATTGTACTGTTAAAAAAATACTAGGTGATTTTTTGTCACCTCCGTTTTTCTGTTAAACACTTCTCTTTAACAAGTAAGTAAGTTAACCACTCGATCATTGCTGGAAGCATAGCAACCAGTTTCGTATTTATTATGTTTCATATGGTCATCAGAAAAGTTACTTGAGTTTGTTGTTTTGACCTCATAGAATACGGCAGCATTCATTACTTGTGTGGAGTACTTACCCTAATTTTTTAAAATCAGTTGGTTTTTTAAATCCTTTAAATTTCTATTAAAGTAGTTTTTATCTTAATTTTACAGACGGACATTGATAACAGCATATCTTTTTGTTGAAGTGTTTTATCCTTTATAAAGATTCATTATAAATAAATAAATAAGACTTGCCATTTTATTTAGGCCTGCAAGGTACCTTTTAAAGAAAGTAGGATCAAACATAACTTTTAGCTATTTTGTAGCGGTAGAATCATTGAGTCACAACGACAAAAGAACTTGTGCAGTGTTGACATCTAAAAAAGCTGTTACTCTTGCTTAGCTTTGATGGTTTAACTTGACATCGCTCATTTTTATCTGGGTTCAGTTTCAAAATTTGAAATATAGTTCCCATTTATGGTAATTATAAACATGGTAGTTTGGAAATTAAATGTTGTAACACGGGTCACATTAGTGTACGACTCTTACTTTCCGGTGTAGTAGTCTTTTATGTAGTAATGAAAACAAGGCCTTTGTCTATCTATTTGTGACAAAGTGGCTCGGTCTGTTCAGTGTTGTTATTTGCCTGAACACTTCGTTTTTCGATCTATTTATTTGTTTCCCATTTCATTGCATCAGCTAGCGGGTTCTGTTTGGGAAAAACCCTTTTTGTGGCTTTTAAATAACACTGACAGTTAAAATTTGTGTTCTGCTATTCGTCTATCACACAATTACCATGATACGTTCCGAAGTTTCCATGTTACCGCTGATGATTTGATGACTTAACCATAACCTAATAGATAACAACGATGTGTCTTGCATTTTATTGTTTTAGATACTTAGTGGGATGTGACTTCTATTATTTTCTCTCTGCTATAAAAAGCTCAGACAATAGCTGAAATAGTTTATCGGTGGGAAAAGTAAAATGTCAGACTTAATATACCATTGTTGTTAACAGAATGAATTGTTCTCTTTCTAGAAATGTTTTCCCCGATAATATTGTTGGTGCATGTATATTGCAGGTAATGCCAATCGCGACTTTTTTTATCCTTTATCAGTAGATTATTTTATTTATACCATTACTTTATTTATTTGTTATTTTATTATTTACGTACCACATTTGACATAACTATAGAAGAAAACAAGTAGAGAACTAAATTTGTTCCCAGTTGGATTAGATTGAGCATCTAAGGCTGTGATACCAATCTGCTTTGCTGAAAAAACTTTTGGAGCTGTCGTACAACCTTTCTTGTCAGTTATCTGTTTGATTCTCTTCATCTTTTCCCTGTATCCAAATAGAAAAGCATGTTCATCCCGATCTTTATCATGTCATGCGTCGTAGTCTTTTTTTGACCTACTTTTCGAGAGATATTTCTCCCATCGTTGAGCCTGACGATGGGAGAACTATCTCGAAAAGGAGTAGCTCAGAAAAAGAGTACGACTAATGACACGATGAACTTCTTACTTCTATGCGTTCTTCTGAGTCCATCAAATTCAGAATTTTTAAGATGTTCATTCATAATCATAGAAAACTGATATTCTTACATTGTATCGACTTCCCTTCTAGATCAATTTGTATTCTCTTAAGTAAGTATCTTTGGTAATTTTTTTTGGCTATGTAATTTACTGTTAAAAGTAGCAGAATTTGTTTCACAGCGACCAAAGTTCGACTGAATTTACCAACCGGATGGGCTTCTTTGAAGAAATTCAACACCGCAAAATCTAAATTATACACTTGTTTTTCTGAATATCACTGGGAATCCTTTCCTTGGATAAATGTGTTAAAACATTTAGTTAACATGTGTTTTAGCTGCAATTATTACATAACTATAATTATCATTATAGCTGTTCTTATCATTATATTATTATTATCATCATCATCATTATCATTATTATCATTATCATCATCATTATCATTTATCATTGACAATGGAGGAATTGACAAAGTTGCTAAGCTCTTTTAAAATAAACATCGATAACTTAATGTCTAAAGTTACATAAGTTGTTTTTAGAGATATGTGTTGCATTTTTTACTCGAAGAGATGAAAGCTTGAGAAATAGCTTAATAATGATGTATAAGTAAATTTGACAGCGATTGTTATCTGGTATCCTATTCATTAAAAAAAATCACGGCAACTTTTTACCTAGAAATTAACGTAAAGTAGTTGCTACCATTACAAATATTTATTATTATTATTATTATTATTATTATTATTATTATTATTATTATTATTATTATTATTATTATTATTGAGTGGAGATGCAATACGAGCCCACAAAGGGCTCTGGGGTAGAAGCCCTAGCAAACTCATCCAATTCCCATCCCGATAATGGTAAGCTGTGTGCATGCATCACATCCAAGTGTGTGTGATAAATTGATGTTAATAAAAATACAACACATGATCTTGCAGGTGGTGCCTGTTTAGGTTTCCCAATTTAGGTGACCCATTCTGCTTAAAAATACCTTATNGTAGTTGCTACCATTACAAATATTTTTTATTATTATTATTATTATTATTATTATTATTATTATTATTATTATTATTATTATTATTATTATTGAGTGGAGATGCAATACGAGCCCACAAAGGGCTCTGGGGTAGAAGCCCTAGCAAACTCATCCAATTCCCATCCCGATAATGGTAAGCTGTGTGCATGCATCACATCCAAGTGTGTGTGATAAATTGATGTTAATAAAAATACAACACATGATCTTGCAGGTGGTGCCTGTTTAGGTTTCCCAATTTAGGTGACCCATTCTGCTTAAAAATACCTTATTAAAAGTATACCCAATATTTTTGTTCAAATCGATGGACATGGGAAGGAAAATGTCTAGCTCGATTATGAAGAAATAATGCAATGTGTTACTTGTTAACAGGCTAGAAATTGGAGAAATCTCTATTTCAATCAGGAAAGAGTACTATAGCACAAGAGTTCCAATGCATGGGCAACGTTGTCTGTATTAGTTCTTGAGAGATACCTTATACATGTATTATTTCTTTCATTTTTCTACGATGTACAGAGCAAAACCTATTGATAGCTTTACGTAAAGTAGGCCAGTCTCACAATTTCTGGTTTTCACGCCTTTGATAATTAGTCTCAAAGTTAGTATTTGGGAGACAGTTGCAAAACCCCTTTTTGGTTTTTACGAATAATTTTTTTAGTAGCAAACTGAATTCTACTCAACAGCATTGCGTAACATATTTTTGCATTAATAACACAAAATAATAATAATAATAACGATGATGATGATGATAAAATAATAATTATGATAATGAAAGTAACGCTAGTACTACTACTACTACTACTACTACTACTATTATTATTATTGAGCAAGTATAAGGATCTTGAGATCAAGATTGCTAAATTGCGTAAAAGAACTACGGTTCCAGTAATAGTAGGTGCTTTTGGAATGATTAAAAAGGTAACAGATAAACATCTTGCGAAAATGTCGGGCAACCATAGCTTACAGGAGATACAAGACATTGTACTTACCAGCACCACGAATATACTTCGAAAAACTTTGTCTACATAAAGAACCAATTTTTTACAAGATTCTATTTCTTATACGTTTTGATACAACTTTTATCCTTTTTGTACTAAATTTTTTTACAAACTTTTAGATATTTTTTGTATTATACTGTTTTTATAGTCCACATTTATTCGACAATTAAATTGCTCGTATTGTACCTTTGCTTGCCTCAGACCACTGGGTGTTACTCGGTAAGTAATTGTAAATAAAAGACATTCATAAGAAAACCGTACAAAATTATATGTATTAGGGTCACTCAAACCTTAGGCATGATGTCGACTGTGCCTCGGATCACCAAACAGTCATCATAACAACAAATATTAAGTTGAAAAAGGTGATGAAGAAACAAAGAGCTAAGAAATGGAATTTAGACAAGCTGTCTACTGATAGCCACAAATTCATGGAGGAAAGCGAGAAGAAAATGAAAACACTAGAGCACAAGAAAACTTTGTTGACCTCAAACCAGCTGTGTCAAGAAGGGGTTGCAGATAACATCTGTGGAAAGAAAACCTCAGAGATGAAACAACAATGGATGACACCCGGTATACTTGAAATGATGGAGCACAGGAGAAAGGTGAAAGGTCAAACAAGCCAGCAAGAATATAGAGTATTGTGTAATAACATCCAGAAGGACTGCCGTCGAGCAAAGGAGGGTTATTATAGTCGTTTGTGTGATGAATTAGAAGAACTTAACAGATTAAACAGCGTCAAACTCCATAGTGCGGTAAAGAAATTTAAAGACAGAAGACCACAGATACAGCTTGGCATTAAATCAAAAGAAGGAGTTTTGCTGCACAATGACGATGACATAACTAAGAGATGGGAGGAATTTATAGGAGAAGAGTTGTTTAAGGATGTGAGAGAGGCGATGCCAGATATCAAAACTACTGATTGTTCTCCTAACATTGATGAACAAGAGGCTATGGATGCGATAAACCAACTACCAAACAATAAAGCACCAGGCGTTGACAATCTCCCCGCTGAGCTGCTAAAGGAGCTTGGAACATCAGGCACACAGCAATCAACTAAGCTGGTAAATCTTATTTACAGGACAGGCACATTGCCAGAGAACTTCCTTGTAAGCAACTTCATTACACTACCAAAGGTGTCAAAGGTAGTCAACTGTAGTGATTTCCGCATAATCAGCCTGATATCGCATGCTTCCAAAGTACTGCTAAAAATCATCCTTGCTCGCATCAACCCAATCATAGAGAGGCAGCTGAATGAAACTCGACTAGGTTTCAGAAAAGGAAAGGGCACCAGAGATGGAATTTTCTTGCTGAGGAATGAGCGAATGATAGAGAAACAACAGAACCTTTACCTGTGCTTTGTAGATTATTCAAAGGCCTTTGATTGCGTACAACACCATAAGCTGTTGGAAATCATGGAGAAGGCTGGAGTGGCTAAACATGAAAGACGGCTAATTGCATACCTCTACTGGAATCAGACAGCAACTGTTACCACTACTGCGGGGTGTTAAAAAAATATTACCATTCGCAGAGGTGTAAGGCAACGCTGTATATTGTCACCATCTTTATTTAATTTGTACAGCGAATACCTTCTTGAAGAAGCCTTGGACAACTGCAAAGGTATCAAAATCAATGGAATGAACATCACCAATATTCGTTATGCTGATGACACAGTTTTGCTATCCAGTGATGTCCAATCACTCCAAACTATGATTGACTCGTTATGTAGCACAAGTAAGGAATGTGGCATGTCACTCAACGCCAAAAAGACCAAGATCATGTGCATCAGCAAGAGTGCAAAAGAGTCGTTCATCATCACAGCCGAAGCTAAACAACTAGAACAAGTACAAGAATACCAATACCTAGGTATCACAGTAACGGATGATGGAAAGATGGATGAGGAGATCAAACGAGCAGGGTACAGCAAACTCAAAACATTTTTTTCCTGAAATATTATATAATCTAATAAAATGCGTAATTTTTAAAATTTTAAATGCTTCTTTTAGGTGCATTAGATAGTTCCTAAATTTTAAGACTAATAATATTTTTGGTTGATTTTAATAAAAAGAGTTAAAACTGGGTTGCGTCTGCACCGGTCTGGTACAAATACAATTTTACTTAGCTCAACAATTCCATAATTTCAGATATTAGTTGATTGAAGAGTTTTTTCGCAAAGGGAATGCAATAATGAATGGCAGCATATACGTGGACAAAATACATTTAACCAATTATTTCACCTTACGTTTTGTATAAAATAAGAATAGCAAAGGTTATTGCAAGTTAGTTGATAGAAAATTTGAGGAAATATAAAAAATGTTAAAATGTCATCCATGTTATTTACCTTCATAGCTGGGAGGGCAATATCAAAGTAGCAAACAGTAGTTTCTTTAATGTATCACCAATTAATGTTGTCTCTATTTTTATTCCAATAAAGGGTAAGACAGAAATCTTAATCATCAAAGAGAAAATTAGTGAAAAAAACGAGACAGTTGATTTATCCAAAATGAATGCCACAGAGTTAGAAAAGTTCTTATTAAATAATAACGTGAAATCTTACAAGAATACCACAACAAACAAAATGGTCAACTATACCACAAATATAAAATACAGAACCTATAAAAAAGCTGGAAAAACAAAAACATCAATGAAGCCTAATTTTCTTGGAATCATAGCTTTTTCTTTGGCAGTTGGAGCAGTGCTTGGTCGACTTGGCACGACAGGAAAGATTTTATTTGATGCCATTTTTGCACTGAACGAGATCGTGTTAATACTTATCACTGGGGTGATGTGGTAAGACTTAATTATTGCTTATTAATCTTTTATTTTATTCAACTACATACATCTCAGCACATAAGTTTATCTTATCTTTACCTTAAACAATTTATGACAATTTGCTGAATAAATCTAAACGACGGTGCGTTCGTCTGAGATGGTCGAGAGGGCTTGAATTATAACTTTGAGTTGCATGAACTAAAATTATTCTCCTTAAACAACATATTTTCTTTTTTTTTCTCTCTGAATCAAAATACATAACTAACGCATAGAAAGGAAATGCTTAAAAGTGCTTGACATATGTTTAGGGACTGGATTTTAAGGGCATCCTCTGAAGACAAAAATCTTGATCAATGCACTTGTTTACTAGGCTTCATTGTTTCATACTTTCACTTCAAGGTTATTTATACTAAATCTTTCAACCCCCTTATATGTGTACCGGTTTGTCAGACTATTGGCGTCACGTGAAGTCCTTAGTTAACCATCTAAACAACGGGGTTGCGGTCAAAACATCTCCTCGCAACTGTTAAATCAATTTCAATAGTTCGGTCAACAAATTTGGAGCCAAAGAAAAGTAAAAATACTGCCCAAAATCGTATGCTTTTTTTTAACCTGGCACAGAAAATTGGTGAATATCAACAATATAATTTCGTCAAAATATAACAAAATGCTCTAAGACCTCACTTATTTTCTGGATGTTTATTCTTAAGCTCCTTTCTTGTCTTTGAGAAGAAAGGAGCCCAAGTAGGTAAAAGAGCTCCTATCTTGTCCTTAAAGAAAAACTTCTGAAGTCTTTCTTTTTTTCCAAATTAATTTCTTGATACTCCACAGTCGATAAATTACACAGTCACAATTGAGTCATTTGTCCTTCTATCGACCACATCGATAAAATTGCTAACCGAATTTCAAAAAAGTAATCCTCTCAAGTGATAACTGTACTTCGTCTCTTGTTGTGTTTGCTGCTCAATGGCATCGGTATCATAGTTTGTATGTTAACTATACTACATTCCCCTCCATATTAGATTTAATAATCAGAGATAGGAAGTTTCAAGAGCGATTAGGACAGGTCAGCTGGTTTATCATTTTGTTGAAAATCCCTGTGATTTTAAAAGAGATTTAAATATTTCTGTTTTACAAGGCACTTTGCCACTCAAAGAGACCGAATGCTTCTATAACGAAGATAAGCAGATTGCTCGTTTAGATACTAAATACCAAACAGAAAGAACACGAGAGTAGATGACTTCAGCTGCATATTTTACGATATTTTTTCATGACTGAACTTGTTTTGTTTATAGCACTTTATCTTATACATTTTCAATATGTGAGTCACTATTTTTCATCACACCTGTACTATGTTATGCTCTGCCTATTTCCCGGTTATTCTTAGTTACTATTAAACCAATAAAATAAGTTGCACAGCGGAAGGCTTTGAAATGTGCGGAAACGCTTGCGATAAATTACTTGTTTTTGTTGAAATGTATATGGAGAAGATGAGACACAAAAAAATTAGGAGAAATATTTTCAACAGTTTTACCTTCTGTTTTATGCTCTACTATAAGCATTGAACAATGTTTGTTATATATACAAGAGAGTAAGTGTAAATATATATATATATATATATATATATATATGTATAGTATTAATACTCTGTTTTGTAGCGCTAAGCGCTTTGTGCTGATATGCACTTAACTGGTATCTATCTATCTATCTATCTATCTATCTATCTATCTATCTATCTATCTATCTATCTATCTATCTGTCTATCTATCAAATATCTTTTTACTCTCTCTCTCTCTCTCTCTCTCTCTCTTTCTCTCTTTCTCTCTCTCTCTTTCTCTCTCTCTCTATATATATATATGTATATATATATGTGTGTATGTGTGTGTACAAATAAATGCCAGATGTTTGTTTAATTCTTAAGAGGAGTTAATAGCTGCTCTGTCATATTTCAGAATATATGGAGTACAATCTCCACCAGGTTGTTGAATAACCTTAATTATGATTCTTTCAGAAAGATTTAAGGCATAAAAAGCTTGAAATGATGCAAAGTTAGTTTTAATTTACTTTAATGTTTGTAAAATGAAATTGAAAAAGACAATATCACTGCTGGGGTACAGATGGTTTTGCCTAACTAGAAGCAAGGATTATAAGTCTAGTAATTTTTAACTGAAGGTGCACTCGATCTTTCAAATAATGGATAAACTAGTACCTGTTAAATACGTCAAACATGGAAAGCAAATTATTATTCTTATTCTAATCAATTAAGGAGCTCTATTATTTTAATTGTAAAACAGATTACAAATTATTTTCAGATATATTTTGCTTACTGTGGGAAATTTTAGTTTTTTGTAAACAGCCTATTTGTAGAAAAGATATCCTATCAGACCAGATACAAAACGAGTCTTCAGAATCCATAACAGCACTACTCTTTCTTTTTCCTATGACAACGGAAATATTACTTTCACTACTAGTACTACTACTGCTACTACAATAGAATTAATAATAATAATAATAATAATAATAATAATTAAAAAAAATAATAATAAATAAATAAATAAATAAATAAATTGGAAAGCAGCTGGACCTGACGGAGTACAAGGCTATTGGCTGAAAAACTTGTCATCATTACACGATAGAATTACTTGCCACTTGAATCCGGTAGTCGAAAGCGGAGATGTTCCAGCATGGATGACGTATGGAAGAACGGTATTGTGTGTGAAGGACAGGAGTAAAGGAAATCCTGCGAGTAACTTCAGACCTATTTCATGTTTACCACTAATGTGGAAATTGCTAACGGGTATGCTGTCCGAGCAGCTGTACGAGCATGTAGATACTAATGATTTGTTATCATCAGAACAGAAAGGATGTCGTAAAGAGACACGCGGAACGAAAGATCAATTACTTATTGATAGAATGATACTTAAAAACTACAAAAGATGACACACTAACTTAGCTATGGCGTACGTGGATTATAAAAAGGCATACGACATGGTGCCGCACTCGNAAGAACGGTATTGTGTGTGAAGGACAGGAGTAAAGGAAATCCTGCGAGTAACTTCAGACCTATTTCATGTTTACCACTAATGTGGAAATTGCTAACGGGTATGCTGTCCGAGCAGCTGTACGAGCATGTAGATACTAATGATTTGTTATCATCAGAACAGAAAGGATGTCGTAAAGAGACACGCGGAACGAAAGATCAATTACTTATTGATAGAATGATACTTAAAAACTACAAAAGATGACACACTAACTTAGCTATGGCGTACTTGGATTATAAAAAGGCATACGACATGGTGCCGCACTCGTGGATACTAAAGAGCCTACAACTGATTAGGGCAGCTGATAACATTATGAACGCTCTTGAAAAGAGTATGACAAAATGGAAGGTACAGTTGAACGCAGCAGATAAAGTTTTAGGGGATGTCAACGCCAAACG
This sequence comes from Morbakka virulenta, assembly GCA_003991215.1. Classification (NCBI taxonomy): domain Eukaryota; kingdom Metazoa; phylum Cnidaria; class Cubozoa; order Carybdeida; family Carukiidae; genus Morbakka; species Morbakka virulenta. Next base: position 1,762,640 of record RDPX01000059.1, on the reverse strand, counting down.
TGGAATATTCCAAGGAGAGAGCCTTTCGCCACTCCTATTTGTTATCGGTCTCATACCAATGTCACTGATTTTTAGAAAGATGAAAGCAGGATATAGTTTGGAAAAGAACCATCCAAAATTGAATCACCTTCTGTATACGGATGACTTAAAGTTATTCGGACAGAGTAAAGGAGACATAGAATCATTTGTAAATACAGTTCATAGATTTAGTTGTGACATTGGTATGCGATTTGGTTTAGAAAAATACGGTGTAATTATCATGAAGCGTGGAAAGATGATCACCTTTGATGGAATTGAACTACCAGATGGAGAGAAGATGAAAAGAGTCAACGAAGAAGGTTACAAGTACTTGGGTATAGTAGAACTAGATGGGATAAAGGAGAAGGAAATGAAAGAGAGATTACGAAGGAATACAAGCAAAGGGTTAAACTTATATTGAAATAAAACTTGAACAGTAGGAATGCCGTCTCAGCAATGAATATTTGGGTAGTAGCTGTGATGAGATATGGGGCTGGGATAGTGAAGTGGACGAAAGAGGAACTGGAGAAACTCGACAGACAGACTCGGAAAATTATGAACGGAGCATTACATCCAAAAAGTGACGTCGATAGGTTGTATATTGCTAGACAGAGAGATGGAAGGGGTTTGCAAAGTGTATTAGAAACCATCCAGTCAGAGAAAAATAGCCTTAGATGTTATGTTTAAAACAGTCAAGAGCAGTTATTAAAAGTAGTACATGAACAGCAGAAAATAAACAACGATATCAGTAACCCATCAGAGTATAAAGATCAACGAAGAAGAGAAAGAGAAGTCAAACGGCATGAAAAAGTAATGCATGGTCAGCTTTTTAGAGATACAGATGGGATTGTAGACAGGAAGAAATCATGGTTGTGGCTAAAAAGTGGAGACCTAAAAAAAGGGACTGAAGCACTGCTTATGGCAGCACAAGAGCAAGCAATACGAACAAATTACGTTAAACACCATATCGACAAATCAAGAGATTCGCCGACTTGCAGATTGTGTGGTGAGAAAGGAGAAACAGTAAGTCGTATCATATACGAATGTAGCAAGTTAGCCTAGAAGGTATATAAGCGACGACACGACAACGTAGCACGGATAGTTCACTGGGAGATTTGCAAGAAGTATGGCCTACCCAGGGCTGAACAGTGGTACAATCATAAGCCAGAAGGCGTTACTGAAAATGGAAGCATTAAGGTACNAGTCGTATCATATACGAATGTAGCAAGTTAGCCTAGAAGGTATATAAGCGACGACACGACAACGTAGCACGGATAGTTCACTGGGAGATTTGCAAGAAGTATGGCCTACCCAGGGCTGAACAGTGGTACAATCATAAGCCAGAAGGCGTTACTGAAAATGGAAGCATTAAGGTACTGTGGAACTTTTACATAAACACAGATTACGAAATTGAGCATAGGCGAGCAGACATTGTTGTCTAGCTAAAACCAGAAAAAATGTGCTTGATCATTGACATTGCCGTACCAGGAGATACAAGTGTAAAACAGAAGGAAAAAGAGAAAATTGAAAAGTATCAAGAACTGAAAAGAGAAATTGCAAGGTTATGGCGCCTTCGAAAAGTAAGTGTCATCCCAGTTGTAGTTGGTGCATTGGGATGTGTCACAAAAGAAGCAGAACAGTACATAAAAAAAATAGGTATCAAGATCAGGACTGAAATGATACAGAAAACGGCGTTGTTGGGAACTGCAAGAACATTGAGAAAGGTTCTCGAAACCTGAGGCTAGTTGTTCTAGCTTGCTTTCGGGACGAACTTACCAGGAACTTCTACCTCGGATAACAAGAAAATAATAATGGAAACCTTTTTTTTCATTTGAACGCATACTTTCAACTACTTTCAACTCGAGCTGACCTTCAAAACTACCACCATAGGCCTAGACAGATACCTAACATCAACAGAAGATCGACTCCTCCAACTGGTGAAACATCATGAAGATAGACAAAAGCTCTACTCGATCAAGAAAAAAGCAGCAAAATTTAAGCAGGAGCTGAATGTTCCAGAAATACTACCGACAGAGAATGAAACAACAACAAAATATGCACGCAGAGTAAAAAAGGAAGGAAAACACCATTGTCATCTACAAATGCAGAAGTCCTGGGAAGAAAAGGCAATGCACGGAAAGTACCCTAAGAGGATCAAGGAGGCAGATGTAGATCAAGAAAAGACCAACAAGTGGGTTAAATTCATCGGACTAAAAGCTGAGACTGAAGGGCTAATCATCGCTGCACAAGACCAGTGTTTGGCCACAAGATCCTACCAACATCGTATCATCAAGGATGGAACATATCCACAGTGTAGGTTCTGTGGAAAATATGACGAGACAATTGAACACATCATTTCGGGCTGCCCAGTGCTAGCAAAGATTGAGTACATCGAAAGACATAACAAGGCGGCAGATTACATACATTGGAAGATTTGCAGGGAACACAAAATGAAGACAGCTGACAAATGGTACGAACATCAGCCCAACATAGTCACAGAGAATGACGAGATCACAATCCTATGGGACATGCACATACAGACTCACAGAGAGTTCAAAGCGAATAGGCCAGATATCGTCATCAAGAACAAGACAAACAAATAATGCAATCTTATCGACATGGCCATACCATCTGAACCGAACACCTCTGTCAAAGTAACAGAAAAACTGTCAAAATACAAAGACCTAGAGATTGAAATCAACAGGATGTGGGGCACAAAGACCACAACATTACCAGTGGTTACTGGAGCTTTGGGACTTGTGAAGAAGGGATTTGAAAAATACACCGACAACATCCCTGGTAAAATCAACATCCAAGAAATCCAGAAGATAGCCCTCCTTGGAACAGCACACATACTAAGGAGTGTGTTATCAATAAAGTAGAAAGCAACAGTTACCCTATAGCGCCTTGGGACCATTGTTTGTACCCCGCTCTAAAGGACGTAATAAACTATGCAGAAAGTAAAATAATAATAATAATAATAATAATAATAATAATAATAGCAGTATTTACAAATGAAACAATTAAAAAAGGTTAAGACAGCAAGAAAAATATCTTACCTTTATAGTATCCCACATCAGCAGGATTTTTAAAAAAACTTTTGAAATACAATTTCTTCTTGAACAATTACAAAAGATTGGTTTATTTTTCTCCCGCCTTTTGAGGTAATCTTCGTAGATAATTTTTATTATTAAGTGAATCTAATCACTTTTGATAGCTGTTTTTTACGTTGTCGATAACAACAACTACAGCAAAAAGCTATACTCTGTCATGTTTAGAAATTTATTTAAAGTAAGGGGTGTTGCATGCATAATCCCACAGTGACATAAAATGAACAATCTCTTTTCTACTATACTAAAAGGTATAATTCCACACCACAACACAGCCAAGATATATGTAGTTAGGATTATTTTGTTCAAGTTAATAAACTATTGGCGCTGTAGTCTCTCTTTTCATACTAACATGAACTATGTTTTTAAAATTTTAATTTTAGATTGAAAAAGAGCTACAGAGCAGGCAGTAATAGAGTTTAGTTGGAATGAGATATTGAAATTAAATGGAATAGCTTCTGTGTTTGATTATAGAAGAGTAAGCTATCAAAAGAATGCTCTACATCTGTCTGCATGACAGGATCTTTAATTAAGTCACCTGTATTCCTTTGCTATGCTAATTTTATTGCAACACCTTAGTCTTTTTTTTTTGCTTTTTTTCAAGGTACTCCCCGATTGGTATTTGGAGTTTAATCTTTCAAAAGTTCTCTGCTATGAATGACATTTCTGGTACATTTGAAAGTCTTGGCTTGTTTATTGTAACAGTTATTGTTGGACTGTTAATTCATGGCTTTATTACTTTGCCATTGGTCTACTTGATAGTGGTCCGAAAAAATCCATTTGGTTATATTGAAGGTTTGATCGAAGCTTTGCTTACCGCATTTGCAACAGCATCAAGGTTTGTTTTCCAGTTTTTGTTAGAACTGTTTAAATTTTTATGGGATTGGAGGAGGGTCTATATATTTGAAAAAATTAAATACAAACAAACAAAAAGCAACTAGCAGTGTGACAGAATTCAACAATCTCTTCTTCTTCTTCTTCTTCTTCTTTTTTATCGTCTTCTTCTTTTTCATCGTCTTCTTCTTTTTCATCGTCTTCTTCTTTTTTCTTCTTCTTTTTCGTCGTCTTCTTCTTTTTCTTTTCTTCTTCTTCTTCTTCTTCTCTTCTTCTTCTTCTTTGTCTGCAAAACACAAATTTCAACTGATATCGCTATAAAAATGTTTACCGGAGTAAAAATTTGGAATTATAAGAGCACCATTTGATTTTAAAACGTTTATAGGTTATGTTTCATTTTTCTTTCTATTTAAGTGTTTCTATTTGTAACTTATTAGCGTGTACAATCTGAAAACGTGGAATGCAGTATTAATTTCAATTAAACCATATTATTCATCAATCTTTTTCTTTACTAAAAATGTAAGGAAAAACGAGTTTTATATGCTTTTTCTAAATCGAAAAATTCCTGAATATTTTTTGCTGTAAAATGTAAAGTTGTCAGTATTGTTGCAGCTACCTTTATAATAGCAACGTCAGGAGAAAAAATTCAAACAAAAGGAATGAAACAAGATCAGCACTTCTATTAAACCGTAGCTGATAAGGAGGCTTGAGCTTAGTATGTGGGATTACTGTTAACAAAATTTGGCCTGAAAGGTCAGATTGAGTGAAAAAAAGAAATTGATGTAATATTGCTCTTTTGAAAGGTAGTAAACGAGGAAACTAGCACTTTCTTTTATCAACACAAGTCAATGAAATCGTGATCACATTACAAGCAATGACCTCTACTAGAAACCAGTAGAAATATTTAAAGAAATAAATTTTACATATTTTTTATAAGAAACTTGGATCAACACTTAGTACTAAAAGTTTCATAATTGATTCCTTATTTTCGGGAGCCAAACTTGCCTCATTATTTTGACGCTAAGCACTTGGATGTTCCATTCTTTTTCAAACAAAAATTAACAAAATTAAAACTTTAGAAAACTGTTGACAAAAAATTAGTTAAAATCGTCTATAGTAGGGGTTCTCAAGCTTTATCCTCTTGTTTACCTCTAGGCCAATTTCAAAAGTATAAGGTACCTGCAAATTTTTCATTTATTTTTTTCACTTCTACAAATGTCTTCATTGAGTCAGAAAGTTAAAAAAGACTTTGAAAGAACCAATTTTCATGTAAAATGTAAATGTAGATGCTTTAAAATAATTGAATTAAGTTCATGTAACTACAGTTAAAACACGCAACAACATAAGTTCTTTTTTTTTATTAATAACTAACAAACAATTAATGTGAAATGAAGGGCTGTTGAAGGTTGGAGATCAATCAATTCATCTTTGCTTACTTTATCGCAATACGTTCCAACGTGGCTTAGTAGGAATGGGTAATTCAAGAAGCATTATTCTTAAAAATTGTAACAGCAAAGGAAGCATCGAAGTTGGTTTTAAACTGGCTTGGTGATGATATATCTCAACTTTGGGGTCAGAAATGTCAGTGCATTTTTTAATGACTTCCCAGTCATCAGTCATCGTCAACTTGCGTAAATACCTTGTTCAAGTTTTCTGATCCACAAACCTAATTTTGACTGAAAGCTCTGAATTTTATCACGTACATCAATAACGGTAATACACTTTTCCTGCATTTGCACATTTAGCCTATTTAAACTTGAAAAAATACCAGTCAAATAAGCTAGTAAACCAATAAGTTTGTCGTTGTTGAACTTCTTACTTAACGGAGATTTGTGTTCTCGCAAAAAAACTCGACTTTGACACGCAAATCGAAAACTTGAGACAAAACGAGACCCAAGAGAGCCACCGGACTTCGGTGTGGTAAAGGAGAACAGTATACTCTGATCTCATTTGATCACAAAATTCTTTCAAAATGCTAAAGTCAATGGATCTTTTTAATGTGTATTTTACAATTTCTTGATTTTCTTGAGCTTGGTGCTAGAATTTACTAATTGTTTGCCGATCGTACTACTAGTTTTTAAAAAAACTCCTTTCGTTCCACGTTGAAATAATTTCCATAAAGAAGCCACACACTGATAACTGTTTATAGGATGTGAGACAACCATGTTTTTGTTATGAGGTCGTAACTTGACAAGAAACTAGAATTGTTAAACTAGCATTGTTAATGGGACAAACATTTGGCTATTTTATATTCCTTCCTCCCATTCTTTTTTGACTCCATTGATATCTTTACTCTGAAGGTGTGAATAAATCAAATATAGTTTTAAGGCACTTTAATCGCAATTGTAAGAATTACGATTAAAGGAAATATTACTACAATATTGAAGAGAATTACCTCAATATGTTCCTCTAACAATCTTAGAAATTCTTGACTTTGTGGACTGAGTGGAAGTCATTAATGCAGGGTATTTTTCATGTTGTGACTCTTTGTCTTAGCTACGTTTCAAAAGATACTTCTTCCATCGTCAGCCTGACGATGGTAGTAATAATAATAATAGTTAATAACAATAATAAAATAACAATGATAGCAGTTTTTATAGTATATGTAAAGTACTGATGCGTTAATATGTATATTTTGCATATATGTATTGTATCCTGTATAAACATTAATTTAATAATAATAATAATTACTCTTTTAATTTACTTTCATTGTACAGTGCAGCAACATTACCAATCACCTTTAAGTGCTTAGAAGTTCACAACCACGTTGACTCAAGAGTGACAAGATTTGTTTTGCCAATTGGTGCCACGATCAATATGGATGGGACAGCCCTATACGAAGCTGTAGCAGCCATTTTTATCGCGCAAGCGTCAGGATTTAGTCTCTCAGCTGGGGACTACGTTGCTATCAGGTAGAGTCAATTTTCTTTCTTGGCACCGTTTTGTATATGGTACCATTAGTACATCCTTGATGCCCTACACTTATTTTAAGAAACTAAATATATTCAATACAAATTGACGACTCTCCTATTAACATTGGACCATTTTGTCTAACAACCTAATATTACTAGAAAAACAATTGTTCTCCTTATCCAATATTCCTGTTCTTGTTTTCATTTTTTTTTGCTCTTCGTAAATGACTGACTGGTCACCCTCGCCTACCCTTTTATAACCACTGACTGTTGGTGTTTTCATAAACTTGGAGACTGTCAGCCAACTCATATTTCTTGTAAGCTAATTTTATTTAAAACCTTTTAATTGGAAGATTCCTTTCAATGTTCCCTCAAACTGCTACACCTTCAATATTCTAACTATATTTGGCCACCCTTAATCACCCATTTTAACCACCTTTGTCCTCTCTTTTTATATTCATGTGTTGAAATTTCATTTTAACGTCATAAGATCACCGCTTAATCCGTTCTTCAATATTCTTGTCATATTTTTCAAAATGATTATTTGTTGGAGCACCATATTGTGGTTCCTGGAAATATTGCCATTGGCTATAGTATCTGTTGCCATAGATATGGTTTAAAGTATTGTCCCTGTATAATAATTACAAGATTTGGCAAAAATAGATGTCCTCCTCGTCATCATTAATGATGAACTTAACTTCACTCTTACTTTCATTTTTCAAACTTGTTTCATTATACAAATTTGAAATCTGAAATGGAGGGTTCCAGTCCCTAGTGCCTAGTTCTCTTTTCCACTGGTATTAGGTGTTAAGTCATTACAAAAAGGAGCTCATTTGTATCCTGCAGCTTCAATTAAGTGAAAACGACCTATTTATGAAATAAGACACTAACCTTCAACCTTCACCTTATGATACAATATATACTTTTCCCAAGTGTCGGTCATGCTGGGCGAGACAGATCCCTTTTCTCCTTAGCAGAACAATAATTATTTAACATTTCTAAATTCAACCAGCTTATTGGTATTTTCTAAATTAAATTTAGCTTTATTCAAATAGTTTTGTGGTTTTATACGTCATAATAATTACTAGAACATTTAAGCAAATTCAGCAATAATACACAACAGCAATATATATATAAGAACGCGTATATAAATGTATATATATATATATATATATATATATATATATATATATATAGTGTGTGTGTGTGCGTGGTGTGCGTGTGCAAGTGTGTGTGCAAGTCAGGAAGAACGCACATTTAACGATTGCTTTTTAAAAAATATTTCGATCTTAGGATAACTGGCTACGAATTATAGAGTCAAATTAACTCACGTATTTTCCTAAAATAGAGGATTGTTGCACTAAAATCAGGAAGAAGGACAGGCTGTTATCAATTTATTACGAGAACGTAGCAACATTATATTTTGTTGTTAATTGTGGAAATTGATTGAAATAGAATAACAGGTGCTGCTTTTTTATTGAGAAGGGTCACAAGGTCACAAGAATAAACCAAAGAAGAGCACCTTGTGTATTATTTTATTTTATGTCTCTGAGAATCATTACAATCAGCTAAGCTCAAAATCAGCATTTATTAACAAAACAAAGTCATTATACGTTAAATGAAAATAACAAATATCTTTTTAGTTGATCAGGAGATGTATCAAGTAAAAAACGTACAGAAAGTAAACTAAAAAAAAATCTGCAACCGGCAAAAATGGCATAATGGCCATATTTTCAACAATTTTTGAAGACTTCTCTTCGTGTCTTCAGCTCAACTGTCTATTTGTTTTTACATTTGTGACAGTTTTTACCCTTAGCAATAGATTATTCGCTCCATGTCTATTAAAAACGTTAAAATCCTGGAGCTTTTTTTCTCTTTCTTTTCCTGCTTTTCAAAGTGACATTTTAATAAGGAAGAAAATGACGATGTACACTTACAAGGAGTTCTACAATGTTGCATGAAACGTTATGATGAAGATTAAGAAATAAATTTCTGTCGTACTCAACACGTGTGTGTTATCGTGTGGCGCGCTACAGTGAAAACTCTTTCCACGTTCCTGTGGGTAGTTAAAACTTTCTTATTTCTTAGACATTCTTAGCACCACTTGCTCACATATATGGTAATTATTTTATGAAAATTAAATCATTTAATGGAAGTCAATCATAAAATGACAATCAATTTTGGTTACTCGATCATTTTCTGGATTCAATGATTTATTTATTAAAGTGCATTTATTTTCAGTCAATCATCAAATGTAAGTAATTTAATCCATAGCATAGTTAACAGCTGATGCGAGTTTTGAATTAATAATCGCTTTATGCATCTAAAATCCCAGAGCTGAGAAATTCCCTACTGACATGATTAAGCATGTTTGAACTTGCTTTTTATACAAGGTTAGTAGAAGTTTCCAGATGCTCTTACAGCCATGGTAATGCAATAATATTTATCATACAATAGTAGAACGTCCTTACATATTAGTAAACTTCATAATTAAAATTTGTAGTAAGGCTTATCCAAAAAGTTTGTCGGTTAAGTTTGTCAATGAGGTCACCTCATGATACTTACGTCTACCACTTTAATTAACAATCAGATAGGAAATGAGCTGCTGTATCGTAGATTATAATTTTATTATTTATCATTTTTATACTCTATAATTTCCGTAAGAGAAACTATCTATTCCGTTTTCTAATATATACATTTTATCATCAAAGCAACTTAGTGATTATTTATTTCAAAGCTTCGAAGTTGATAGTTTTGACTTCTTATTGTGTTTATTACTTAATTTATTTGTTTGCTGTTCAATTAAACGTCTTTAAAATTTTCCTATTTGATATTATTTTTTGTAATGCTCTTTTTACTTCCTTTAGTAGGCTTTCCATATTTACTTTCCATGTCATCTTTGATGTGAGTATACATTTTCGATCTCAAACCTATGAATTCAGTAATTGGAATCCAGCTTCAACTTTGAATTTACCAAATTACTTTTATATTCGTTTTATCATAATATGGTGGTGTTTCTGGATAGCCACTATTATCAAACTTCTCTATTTCATATGCTAAGCTATCAGTATCGGTGAGAAACAGCTTAACTTTATTGCCGTACTATTTCTTTAATAATGAAAGTCATATATTAGCGTTTTGCTAAGATCTAAGATACACATAACCACAAATGCCCATCTGTTAAGGATTAATAATTTTTTAATCTAATGCACAGCTACTAGATTTTCATTAAAAATTTTGCTACTGACATAATTCGGTTTAGCAGCTATTTTTATTAGTTTTTTCTTATCAATGATGAGTCTTAAAACTATTTGCTTTGTTAACTTTTCCATCGTTTTACCAAAGACGCTATTATTCATAAGCTTAAAAAAATCTTTTTAAAAAAAGGTTTTGACAAACTTACGTTTTTCAGTATTGAGATCGATGTACTTTTTAAGCCAAGGGCAGTGATTAAACTCTGATTCTTTGTGGATTTTAATATTTTAAATCCAAAATCGGTATATAATTGAAGGTTTCTATAATGAAGCACGTACTAGACCTGTAAAAATCTTATATTTGTCTTCTATTTTTTTTACAATATGGTGGGAACATACCCTCAGTTATTTTCACCTTTTCAGGCCCCAAAAGATATTCTAAATCAATTTCTAGAATCAAACCTTATTCACTATCTTCTTTATACATAACCAAGTCTATTTAATAAATCTGTATTTAGCATCCATTTGAAACTACCATTGGATAAACACTGACTGATAGCCCAACCATAAAAATTGTTGGCATAATATACATAACATATATTAAGGGCGCCTTCTAATCGTACTCTTTCATGTATTTATTGTTTGCCTTACCATAACAATTGCCTATATAGCTGATTCCATCCCTCATTCCCTTTTTAATAAACGTTAACATGTTAGGATCAGTTATCAACTCCAATTTGATGTTAGTCATTTTTAACATAGTATTCCATGATAGACCAGGAGCTGTAAAATAAAGACATGTTTCCAGTTTGTAGAATTAAAAGCATGTTTTTCTAGAGTTTTCAAACACATCAGCAAGCAAAAGGATGTCTGATTTGAGGTACAAGACAGGTATTCACCGAATGATTTTTCAATTAAATGCATTTCATACTATTTCAGCATGATAACCTTCGTCTAAAATATGTTAATCATTAAGAATAGAATAAAAATCCTTTCTTGATGATAGCTTTTTGTTATTAAATCTCTGTCCATATAATAGTATGGATAAATAACTTTTCTTATCACCAGTTGCAGTTTTTTATTTTTTATTTCTTTAGAAGTAAACTTGAAGGGGTTTATTTGTAGCTTGCTGCCCAGTTTATCCAGACTTGAACTCATAAATTGAATACTATTGAGGGAAGTTAAATGATCACCAAACATAAAAGCCATACACTTTTCCATACTATTTGATATCACATAGGTATTTGTCGTCTCCTTTTTTATTTTTGTATGTGTGCTTGTTAGCTATTTGCCCAATCAGTTGCATGATAAAGAGACAATAATACCCTCTAATATTATAGAATATGTCTGATATTTTAACTCTACCTGGTTCATTTTTTAGCTTTAAATTACATTATTGATCTTCTGATGCTCCACAATTTCCATATCAGTGGTCCTCTAATATCCTTCTTTGTGTATTTACCACAAATATTACATTCATCTGCTTTTTGAAAATCTTTGTCTTCATTTTTTGTCATTCTTTATGGTTTATTGAATTCCTTTTTCATAACCTTCTTACAGTATATAAATCTTTTAGCATTTTTCCATGGATTTATGAGAAGCATCTTTACCTTCATAGATTTATATTGGTCTATTATATTCATAGATTATATTATATTCATATTATATTCATATATATTATATATATATTATATATAATATATATTTTATATATTATATATATATTATATGTTTATTATATTCATAGAATTATATTGGTCTATTATATTTCTAGTAATAGCAGACTACTTTATAGTCATAACCGCAGGCTGTATGCTTTTAATATGATTCTTTATATGATTGGTCATTATTTGGTTGACATCTCTGCATTTTTTCTGTTATTACTTCGACATCATCATAGATGACAAATGTCACTTGTCATTGTTTATGAAAGTTCTTGAATTTTAAGATAAAAGGAAATAAACATATTTATCATCTTCACCCAGATTATGATTTATACGCTGGTATTGAAAATGCTTATATTATAACTATAACCAGACAAATACCAATAAAAACAAATAAAAACAAACAAACATGCTCAAAAAGTCAACAAACATGCTCAAAAAGGATTTAATACGTATTTAACACATAAGTTTATTTGGGAATGTTATAATGGTTTAATAATAGACAATATAGTTATCGACCATTTAAATAATATAAAGAATGAAAATAGATGATGTAGCCTTCAACTGGTTACAAAAAAAGTGAAAACACTAAAAAATCTGTTAAGGATATTGATTATTCATACTATAAATACCCAGAAAATCAAAAATGTGTAAAAGATACTAATTATGAAACAAATATAGAAATTTGTCATAGTGGTATCTATTGCTGTGCACAAAATCGTAATACACATAATGCCACAATAAAAAAGTGATTTTATTAATACGAAAAAGAATGATTTTATCAATGTGGAAGAGAATAATTTTATCAATGCGGAAAACATACTGATTGGCTTTTAATAATTCAAGTTCCTCTAAACTACCTCCAATTTCTTCGTTGTTTACTTCTTGTAATCGACAGGTTATTGGATTTGTATTTTAGAACTTGACAATAATTAAGATATCTTCTGTCCAGTTCAGTGTATAATCCTTTTTCAAGTACATTCCGTTTATACTTAGATAACCTAACCTTATCATCTATTTACCATCTAATTTAATAGAGGCTTCCTCTAGGTAACATCTAACCTTTCAACAGTAGCTCTTTATTCGGAACAATATTTTAAAACCACAATTCGTTAATATTCCAATATCAAGTATCGACATAAATTACTGGGTGCGATATTTAATTTTAAATATTAAGAATTTCAATACTGTGATTTCGTGGCATCAAATACGTCAAATCAAATACGGTTTTAACGTCAAAAACGACAAATACATCAAATACGGTTTTAACGTCATTTTCTCCAAGCAATTGGGGCTCAGACTTTGTTTTAGCAGTGAGGAATTTCTTGGCCGGATGCCTTCCTGACGCCAGCCAATGGCATTTTCTTTTGTGAAGTTCGAAATTCCCCTCGGCCGCTCAAGGAATCGAACCTGGAATCTCTTGGTCACTGTACAACTGCACTAATCATTAAGCCACGGCTCCTCATGTTTAAAAGAGGTTGCTATGTTGTCAATTTACACAATCAAAGTTTAAGGGAACTCATTGGATAGAAATGCATATTAAACCACATATAATTAAATATTTCGATAACGTTGGGAAATTTCCGCTCCAGAAAGTTGCTAAATTTTCTGAAAAATTGAATGTTTACTACCTTTATAATACCAGTCATTATCTAAGACCTGACAAATGTGCTTTGTGATCATTATTGTTTGTAATGAAAATAATAAAGGTAATAAGGGTAAGAACTGTTATGATGTCATTAAACTATTTTCACGCACAAAATACAATGAACACTTAATCAAAAACTATTTTAAAAGTATCTAATCTACCATTATATTACTAATCAACAAATGATACATATAAGTGATATCAATCTTAATCTTTCCAGTGAAAGTGATGATATTGTTAATAAATTTATTGTTTATAAATTAAATTCATTTAACGATACATCGTATACCAGAAAGTTATTTTANTAACCAAGTCTATTTAATAAATCTGTTTTTAGCATCCATTTGAAACTACCATTGGGTAAATACTGACTGATAGCCCAACCATAAAAATTGTTGGCATAATATACATAACATACATTAAGGGCGCCTTCTAATCGTACTCTTTCATGTATTTATTGTTTGCCTTACCATAACAATTGCCTATATAGCTGATTCCATCCCTCATTCCCTTTTTAATAAACTTTAACATGTTAGGATCAGTCATCAACTCCAATTTGATGTTAGTCATTTTTAACATAGTATTCCATGATAGACCAGGAGCTGTAAAATAAAGACATGTGTCCAGTTTGTAGAATTAAAAGCATGTTTTTCTAGAGTTTTCAAACACATCAGCAAGCAAAAGGATGTCTGATTTGAGGTACAAGATACGGTATTCACCGAATGATTTTTCAATTAAATGTATTTCAACCTATTTTTACAACCTATAAGCAAAAGGATGTCTGATTTGAGGTACAAGACACGGTATCCACCGAATGATTTTTCAATTAAATGCATTTCATACTATTTCAGCATGATAATCTTCGTCTAAAATATGTTAATCATCAAGAATAGAATAAAAATCCTTTCTTGATGATAGCTTTTTGTTATTAAATCTCTGTCCATATAATAGTATGGATAAATAACTTTTCTTATCACCAGTTGCAGTTTTTTATTTTTTATTTCTTTAGAAGTAAACTTGAAGGGGTTTTTTTGTAGCTTGCTGCCCAGTTTATCCAGACTTGAACTCATAAATTGAATACTATTGAGGGAAGTTAAATGATCACTAAACATAAAAGCCATACACTTTTCCATACTATTTGATATTACATAGGTGTTTGTCGTCTCCTTTTTTATTTTTGTATGTGTGCTTGTTAGCTATTTGCCCAATCAGTTGCATGATAAAGAGGCAATAATACCCTCTAATATTATAGAATATGTCTGATATTTTAACTCTACCTGGTTCATTTTTTAGCTTTAAATTACATTATTGATCTTCTGATGCTCCACAATTTCCATATCAGTGGCCCTCTAATATCCTTCTTTGTGTATTTACCACAAATATGACATTCATCTGCTTTTTGAAAATCTTCGTCTTCATTTTTTGTCATTCTTTATGGTTTATTGAATTCCTTTTTCATAACCTTCTTACAGTATATAAATCTTCTAGCATTTTTCCATGGATTTATGAGAAGCATCTTTACCTTCATAGATTTATATTGGTCTATTATATTCATAGATTATATTATATTCATATATATTATATATAATATATATTTTTTATATATTATATATATTATATGTTTATTATATTCATAGACTTATATTGGTCTATTATATTTCTAGTAATAGCAGACTACTTTATAGTCATAACCGCAGTCTGTATGCTTTTAATATGATTCTTTATATGATTGGTCATTATTTGGTTGACATCTCTGCATTTTTTCTGTTATTACTTCGACATCATCATAGATGACAAATGTCACTTGTCATTGTTTATGAAAATTCTTGAATTTTAAGATAAAAGGAAAAAAACATATTTATCATCTTCACCCAGCTTATGATTTATACGCTGGTATTGAAAATGCTTATATTATAACTATAACCAGACAAATACCAATAAAAACAAATAAAAACAATAAAGGAATATTGTTTGGTGTCAACAAACATGATCAAAAAGGATTTAATACATATTTAACACATAAGTTTATTGATTATACGACAAAATAGCTACCGAAAAAATAGCTACCCCCAAAACAGCTACCCCAAAACAGCTACCGACAAAATATTTACTGATCTTCTCCGCTACCGGGACAAAATAGCTACCGACAAAATAGCTACTGGTCTTCTCTGCTACTGGGACAAAATAGCTACTGCTACTATCCGCTACTAGAACAAAAGCGCTACCGGCACCGATATTTGAGCTACCGATGTATATCGATCGCTACTGTTGCAGCTTTTTGGGACTTCTCTGAACTGCCGCCGTACGGCATGTCCCTTGTTACCACTAAGTATGCAGTGTGATTTGCATGTACGAGTACATTCATGAACACATACTTGCGTACAGGGAATGTAATTACAGCTATATGCATAACAAATGTTCACGTTAATATTGACAATTTCTAATACCAGCGATATTTATTCAAGGCACGCAAGCTGTGGAAACTCATATGTTATAAGAGATGTTATATGTGATTCCTCTCAGATAGTCCATTCTATTAATCTCATCATTTCTATACCTCCTGATCAATGTTTGGATTCGAGTGTTCGCGTCCTTGTACTTTTTACTTTGCCTAAATTCTTCCCCTGCGACATAGCGTTGGATGTTGCCTCTTTGTAACACCTCTTCCTTCTGCAACCCTTCCAGGAAGTGCCAATATCGGTGCCGGTAGCGCTTTTGTTCTAGTAGCGGATCGTAGCAGTAGCTATTTTGTCCCAGTAGCGGATAAGATCAGTAGCTATTTTGTCGGTAGCTGTTTTGGGGTAGCTGTTTTGGGGGTAGCTATTTTGTCGGTAGCTACTTTGTCCCGGTAGCTGTTTTGGGGGTAGCTATTTTGTCGGTAGCTATTTTGTCCCGGTAGCAAGTTTATTTGGGAATGTTATAATGGTTTAATAATAGACAATATAGTTATCCACCATTTAAATAATATAAAGAATGAAAATAGATGATGTAGCCTTCAACTGGTTACAAAAAAAAAGGGAAAACACTAAAAAATCTGTTAAGGATATTGATTATTCATACTATAAATACCCAGAAAATCAAAAATGTGTAAAAGATACTAACTATGAAACAAATATAGAAATTTGTCATAGTGGTATCTATTGCTGTGCACAAAATCGTAATACACATAATGCCACAATAAAAAAGTGATTTTATTAATACGAAAAAGAATGATTTTATCAATGTGGAAGAGAATAATTTTATCAATGCGGAAAACATACTGATTGGCTTTTAATAATTCAAGTTCCTCTAAACTACCTCCAATTTCTTCGGTGTTTACTTCTTGTAATCGACAGGTTATTGGATTTGTATTTTAGAACTTGACAATAATTAAGATATCTTCTGTCCAGTTCAGTGTATAATCCTTTTTCAAATACATTCCGTTTATACTTAGATAACCTAACCTTATCATCTATTTATCATCTAATTTAATAGAGGCTTCCTTTAGGTAACATCTAACCTTTCAACAGTAGCTCTTTATTCGGAACAATATTTTAAAACCAAAATTCGTTAATATTCCAATATCAAGTATCGACATAAATTACTGGATGCGATATTTGATTTTAAATATTAAGAATTTCAATGCTGTGATTTCGTGGCATCAAATACAAGATCATGTTAAAAATGCTTTTTTTTCTTTGGTTTTAACGTCATTTTCTCCCAGCAATTGGGGCTCAGACGGTGCCCTTCAGATGGAGTTTGTTTTAGCAGTGAGGAATTTCTTGGCCGGATGCCTTCCCGACGCCAGCCAATGGCATTTTCTTTTGTAAAGTTCCAAATTCCCCTCGTCCGCTCAAGGAATCGAACCTGGAACATCTTGGTCACTGTACAACTGCACTTACCATTAAGCCACGGCTCCTCATGTTTAAAAGAGGTTGCTATGTTGTCAATTTACACAATCAAAGTTTAAGGGAACTCATTGGATAGAAATGCATATTAAACCACATATTTTTAAATATTTTGATAGTGTTGGGAAATTTCCGCTCCAGAAAGTTGTTAAATTTTCTGAAAAATTGAATGTTTACTACCTTTATAATACCAGTCATTATCAAGACCTGACAAATGTGCTTTGTGATTATTATTGTTTGTAATGAAAATAATAAGGGTAAGAACTGTTATGATGTCATTAAACTATTTTCACGCACAAAATACAATGAACACTTAATCAATAACTATTTTAAAAGTATCTAATCTACCATTATATTACTAACATAACAGGGTCGCCTTCGATGGTGAACATGAGAAAACCGTTACACACTCTGATGTTATATCATCAGAATCAAATGAATGGATGAGATGCAAACAGCCAGCGACTAACAAATTTACTAGATCCCGTTACACTAAAATTGAAAAATGATAAATGTCTTGATAAGGACACCGGGTGAATGATGACATCTGGGAGTAATATGAATAATAATGATCTTATTTGTCTTCAAAATCCTCAAATTGACAAGTGATAAATGTCTTGATAAGGACACCGGGTAAATGATGATATCTGGGGCTAATATGAATAATAATGATCTTATTTGTCTTCAAAATCCTCAAATTGACAAATGATAAATGTCTTGATAAGGACACCGGGTGAATGATGAAATCTGGGACTAACATGAATAATAATGATATTATTTGTCTAAAAAATTCTCTAACATTTGATTCATCAATAGTACCTTACAGATATTTTAGAGTGCATGTAAATGACAAATTAAGCGAGATTATGCTATAGAAATACTAGACAAGATACGGTACTGCACTAGAGAAACTAGACTGTGATAGTTCTTTAGAAGCTGCGTATGATAGTTCAACAAGAAAAGTCTTGAAGTTATATGACAAGACGTTGTATAAAAATAATGTTGAGTAAGCACCTGCAACTAACCAACGAAGAATATATATTAAAGCAAATAGAATTACTAATCGTTATCATCTTAATTTTAACGATAGTCAACAAATGATACATATAAATGATATCAATATTAATCTTTCCAGTGACAGTGATGATATTGTTAATAAATTTATTGTTTATAAATTAAATTCATNATACGGTACTGCACTAGAGAAACTAGACTGTGATAGTTCTTTAGAAGCTGCGTATGATAGTTCAACAAGAAAAGTCTTGAAGTTATATGACAAGACGTTGTATAAAAATAATGTTGAGTAAGCACCTGCAACTAACCAACGAAGAATATATATTAAAGCAAATAGAATTACTAATCGTTATCATCTTAATTTTAACGATAGTCAACAAATGATACATATAAATGATATCAATATTAATCTTTCCAGTGACAGTGATGATATTGTTAATAAATTTATTGTTTATAAATTAAATTCATTTAACGATACATCCTATACCAGAAAAGGAGTTATTTTGTCACTTCTCCTTCTCGCCACTTGGTGAATTGGTTGTATCTTGAACAATGGATGATCATATTGTCATTGGATAAGCAACAAGTAACGATGTAAAAAAATTATAAAAAAACTTTTAATGGAAAAAAGTCATTGATAATGATCATATTAAAGCAAATCTAGATGAATTAAGTAAGGAGTGTTGCTTATCTACTCACTTGAATGTACCAGCAGGAGCAAACAAATTTAGTGTCTGGTGTAATGGGAAGAAACATGATATAACTGCAAAAATATAAACAGGATCAACTCAAATGTCTTTTAGAGATCTCAACCCAAAAAGGGAGTTGCCGGATTAGATGGCTCCAGAGCATTTTTCAATATGTAAAAAGACAGAATCATTTCAGATGTAGATATTAAGTGCACCATCATGTTCAATGCAAAAACTGGTATAATATTGACCACGGTGCAATAACTTTAAGTCAATCCTCAAATTTGTTTAGAAAATATTAAAAAAACTTTACAAAAACGAAGAATTTGTATCCAACAATTGGTAATCAAATACTACAAGGTACACTTATTTATCAAATTTTAACATACAGAATTCTGGGTGAATTATTATCAATTGATTCTATTATGGCAGAATACAATGAAGGAATGGTTTAATTGGGCCGAGAAATGGTTGTTGTAAGCATGCATTAGCAAGATCATTTGGTATAATTAATTATTGTCATTTACATAGTGAATTTCATGATGCTGTTGGTCGTTTCCACATCAAGTATCAAAAGGGTCGTGGATATTATTATATTATACCCGATAATATAACACTTCATTGTTTTAATTCCTTATCATTGATTGGACACATTTCAGTTTTTTGGTGGAATAATTTTAATAGTAAAAAATATCAATATTCATCCCTTAATACCCGCTAGTTGATATTTAAAAAATGTTATCACCTGTTAAGAATATTTTTTTTCTAGGTAACCCATATTTTTTAATAGTCTTCTTTGATTTAGATACAGGTATATCCTAAAATGGTATATCCAACGTATAATACAGATACTTAAGAATTAAATTCATGCTTATCATTCTTTTTCTGTTTTCTGAGATATCCAAAAGAATCATCGATCTCATTAAATATTCTTAATATTTTTGCCTTCGATACCGAATGGATCTGTATCCAGCTTTTGGTATTAATTCACAACAAAATAGTTAAAATATGGTGCTTTCTTTAATATACTGGTTTTTAAGCAATTTTATAGTTATCTTTATAAAAGTCAGTATATTTACTAGCATAAATATATGAATGGACTGATCAACAAAATGTACACACAATACGACCCTCATCATCAATATCTTTCCTGTTTATTGCAACATAATCCTTGTTGTTTTCCTTGATTCCAGTAATCCTTGATTCCTGTATAAGTTTACTAATAGATTCCTGTATTTGTTCGTCACTGGATTATTGCATTCTTTTACTAAAAAACGGACAAAAACGGATAAATATTTTGTATGCAATGCGGATGTCCAATTAAAATTCTTTCCTCGTTTTAGTCGTCATAATTTTGTATAACAACTTTTGGCCGTGTTCAGATTTGATCTGTATTTTATAAAAACATAATTTATAAAGAGACTATTGTATTTTCCATCATACAAATGTCATTTTTATTTATTTATTTTCATATATATGTACTAAGAAAATATTTTCATATTTTTTTTTGATGAATTCAGAAAGCTCATCATGTAATAACTGTGCTACGGAATAAATTAGGTTACTTAGATTTGATAAATAATTCAAAATAAATTAGATATAAAACATCTGATGATTGAAAACAAATGCTCTAAAATAATTAAATAACATATAGAATCCATAAAATCATTGACTAACTAAAAATGAATATTAATACAGTAGAACCCCGGTTGGCGACCACCTCACTGACGCGACCACCCTGCCAGCACGACCACTTTTTCAAAGTCCCGACTTTTTCCCTTATTAAACGTTGTAAAATGTCTTCACTAAAGCGACCGCACCGGTTCCCAGACCGCGACCAGCAAATAATTTATCCCAAACACATATTCCAATCCCCTTACACGACCACGGTGCGGCAATTAGCGGCTTGAGTGACCGCGCTACCTAATTAGGCCTATGACTAACGGCAGTAAATGGCGATCTGCAGTTGAAACCAATAAAAAAGTATTCTTCCGCAAGCTAGTTAATAACCTTCGGAGGAAAAAGTTTTGAAATACAATTTCAATGGGTACCTGGCCTGATCCATATTTTCAAACTGTTCGGACCCCAGTCGCCATTTCAAAATGCTGTTGCTTGAAGCGACCAACTAGCTCTCGAGACTTGTAGCATTGACTCTGATGGGTTAGCCGATTCTATTCTCGAGGAATACCAGATTTTGAAATCTGGCCAAATGGGCTCCGATTCTAATCCATTGAAAGACCGTGACGAGGATACCACGTATGTCGAGGATACTGAGACAACTTCGAAAATCACGGCAAGCTTGCAGGCAAACTTCCATATTGAACTTTTTAAAGTGAAATTCTTGCTGTGAACTTTAATTCAAACTTGCCCGCATTGTGTTTGCTCAGGTTTTGATCAGACGACTTTAATTTGTGAACTTTTATGAACATTAATGGACTTTTATTTTTATTATCATGTGTCATAATGTGCTCTTAGCTTGTGAAATTATCAATAGACTCTCCTCCTGGGTATCATTTTCTTAACAATTTTATGTCAATGGGTTATTGAAGTTTCTACAGAAATGTGCTACATTTTATGATCACGCATTCATTGATCCAGTAATCATAATTAAGGTTTAATTTAGGCTTGTCTCTGTTTGATGTTTAGCTAGTGTAAATAACAAATCGGGTGTGTTGTAATTTCTTTGTCTTGAAAGATGAGCCAATACGTGTAAAAATCTGATCCATATTAAGTGTAAATTTTATAACAATTTTATTAAAATGTTATGTTTATTTCAATAAAGAGAGTATAGTGGAGAATATTGTTTTATGCTTTATTTCAAAGTCGGTCCAATGAAAAGTTTACAGAGAAATTGCTACCAAAACAAATGCACCAGTAATTTCCATTAAAATGATCGTTGGGTTCGGACTTCACGTGGTGCCCTCATCCAGAAGTGGGATCGGTTATCAGATACATATCCAGGAATGGACCACGCAAACATGGAACCGGTACATGTCAAACTTTATCGATGATGACATCATCAACTATGGATCATATCTATCGATGTACCCGAATCGGGATACCTGCTTATGCTCTCTGGACGTCTTCTGCCTTCCTCTTAAAGTTGAACTAAAATGAGAATTAACGTTTCAAATTGCATTTTGCAGTAAAATACCAGTTTTATTGCAACACATGAAAGACCTATCCCTACCCCTCGGTCAAGCTTGGTGGATGTCTACTGAACCGTGCACGACGATCTCGATCAGTTTTCACGGAGTTCATGTCGGCGCGACCCCGCTGACGCGACCACCCTGCTAATACGACCACCTGAATGCATTTATCCCATAAGCGAGACTGCTCTTGCTTACTTGTAACTCCTTTTTTCTTTTACTTCAAGAATAAAACAGACTGAGAGATTTTAATGGGATCTCAACTGCAACATGCCATCTGTACAGTTACAGCATACATTTTTTACATGTTAAAAACAGAATGACCCTTTTCCTTAAAATTGGAGGGAATTGTTTCAGACAGGTCCTTGTTCTGGATTAGTTTCCTCAAATGAGTCTGAGGAGTCTAAGGAGAAAAACTACCCCCGAAAGCAAACCAACCTCGTATGCCCATTTTCTGGAGAGATTTGAATGACACAAAACCTCACTCAAGCATAGAGTAAACTAGATTGAAAAAGCCTCACAACAACAACAGAATAATTTTTAAAGCCTGCTGCAAAGGCCAATAAGGAACGAGAAATCTTGAGTATCGCAATCAGATCTTAAATCTCAATAGAGAATACAATTAGAAAACAGATGAACTTGGGGTTGCACCTGGGTTGATATGAAATCCATTTCAGAGTTAGGAATGAAATAGGTTTAAATTTGTAAATATAATCAGTTGATTTAAAAAATATTATATATACATTCTCTTTAGCGGTTTCTTGGTTTTTATTCCTGCAGCGCACACTTTGGAGACTTTTGATGTACACTGCAACAGAAGGCTCAATAGGTCGTTGTGGCAAAGGGTTTCAAAATTATCACAATTTCACACTCTGATTCAATTTTTTATCACGGCGCAACGCAACGCAGCTTTTTTTAACGAGACAATACATGTTACTGCCGCTTTTTCAATACAGGCAGGAAATTACTGAAAATTACTCGGAATTTCTTTGCTTTTTCTATCACTTTTATTTTACTCCTTAAAACCCCTTACCAAAGAAAACATATTGTATATACATTTGATTTACTAACAGATAATATTCTACCCTTACCTTTCAGTCTTACATCTACACTGGCATCAATGGGAGCAGCCGCAGTACCCAGTGCAGGTCTTGTAACAATGTTAATTGTTTTAGACACTGTGGGATTGCCATCAGACTTAATTGGAGTCTTCTATTCAATAGATTGGTTTTTGTAAGTAGACAGTTGAACCGTACGAAGATATTGCATTATGCTGTATAATATAACCTAATAAATTATTATATTATATTATATTATATTATATTATATTATATTTCATTTTATTACATATTTATTACATTATTACGTTATCTGTGCTTTATTTCAATTAAATCAATAAAAATTGGCAATATTTCTACATGTCAGTAATGGTGCCAGATACAACACAAGGAAAAATAGAAACTAATCTGAAATAATTTCATTTTTATATAATGTATTTTTTGCTTACTCTTTTGGGCAAATAATTGAATAAAATCTATTAGAATATATTTGTTCATCATTCTTTATTAGGGACCGTTTCAGGACTGCAATGAATGTTCTTGGAGATTCCCTTGGAGCTGGAATTGTATATCATTTATCAAAAAAAGAACTGGGTGCGCCACAGAAGGAAATGGGCAAAGACAATCCAATACCATTAGATGCACAAAATGCGGTATAGAGGTATTAGGCATTTTCAGGCAAGGAAGAGCAACAACAAATTGTGACGTTTAATTAGTTTTTAACAGCTGTTGATACTGAAGGTAAACTAAATTCACATTTTGTAAAAATTATTACCTTATAACGTGCTTGTCTTGGGCTAAAATAAAAAAAAAAGAAGTGCAACTGCAGTAGGGGCTCGTATTGCATTGTTATAGTGTCTTCTGTAGTTTAGGGGTGAAATGTCGCAAGTGAAAAAGGGTTTATTTACTATACATTATTAATAGATATTAGCCATATTTGTATTTAAGTACATCAAGTCAAGTAACCATCAAAGCTTACTTCTTTTTTGTACTTTAGCCTTTTTACTAAGTGGTAAGCGTATTTTACAATAAATAAAATAATTTTTAGTTCTTAGATGTCTAGTGTTGAAAATTAAAGTAGAGAATTACAATATATTTTTCTTTTGGGAACATCCCTTTTGTTTTGATTTGGATCAAACTATGTTATTGGAAATGTTTATTGGTACAGTCCAAAAATAACAATCCACAAGATTTCGATATTGGCCCATATATATAAATAAATATAAACTCCGATAATGAGTCTCTAAATCTTCTTATAAATCGTCACGACTTAGATATTAAAACTGCTTTCAATCGAATATAGATTTTCTTCTTCAAATTCTAATCATAATCTCGTTCAAATTCTTGTCCAAAATCTAAAGGTTGGGTCCCAAATTATGACCCTCATTTATAAAAAATTTGACTAGAAAACCTAGTTTTAGAACAATAGATTATGCGCCCTAATGCTACCTTATATAGACATACGTCGTGTTCTCAGGCACATTCCAAACAACACACGTTCCTATCTCAATCGATCTGGAATGTGCCCAAGCACAATCCTAATTACTTCGTTTGACGTCACCATATGAAAAAATATTTTGTCCATTAGTTCGTGTCAATATACATTTCGAAACATCTCTTCTGTCCATTTATTGAATAGCTTTTCTAGCCCTGCATAGGAGTGACGATTTTTTCAGTATCAACAAAAGCTTGAAAACAACCTGTATTGCACCTGCATCCGTATTGTACATGTAAGATTGAATAAACCTAGGAAGTAACATCCAGCTGAAATAACGTTCTACAGGAATATCTTTGCTCTGCCTCTTCATGACGCCCTGTAACTTGGAGAGCAGCAACGAATGTTTTCCACTCCTCTATCTTGTTGAAGACCTGTCGGAGTGATGTCTAGGAATGGCCTCAACTTGCAATTTCACCTTCTGCTATTCTTCTACATGCCAGGTAAGGGCAGCCAGATCTCCTTTTTCCTAGTCTAGTGTTTGGTTGCATCTTTAAGACATGGCCAATCCATGTTAATCTCTTTCTGGTGATCAGAATATCCATATTTTCAATTCCGCACGGTAAAAGGAGGTTGTAGCTGCTGGCACCTTGTGGGGCCAAAAGCTCTATAAATTCCTCTGAAAGCAGGTTGTGTGGAAGTTGATACTTTGTCAGTACTAGTTTTTGTCATGTGAAAACAGATCCAAACATCAAAGTGGCCCCGGACAGAGCTATTGTACAATTAATTTTTTATGTTTTAAATACTGCGTGGATCTTCGTACTTCATTCATTGGTTTCTTTACATTTTTCACTTTCTTAAATCTGTTTTTGGTGTCAGTTTTCACATCTCCATCATCCCTTACACTAAATGCCAAATAGGTATATTGATCTGTAACAGGAAGGTCTCTGCCGTCTGACCCCATTAAATTGGAGCTGCTAATATTAAATGTCATTATTTCAGACTTCGTATGGCTCACTTTTGGTTTGGTACAAAAATATACACAGACGATTAGTTTCCTCTCGGATTGGTTGTGCGAAGGTAACATCAAAGCCAAGAAATAAACAAAACCAGAGTTTTCCAGCGATAAGAAGAGCATCAAGCAAATTCGTCTTTTTGAATCATCGGTTGTTCTTTTCATTTTCTAGTCAATTTTGTCATTGTAATCTACCACAATTTGTAGGGCTGAGCTAAAATTGTCCTTTTTCTAAAACAAAAGAAAAAGAGTGCTATCAGAAATAAGCTTTACGGAAATCCAAATCCATTCAATAAGACATTGAAAGAGGCCTCCTGAAGAAAAAATACACACTTAATACTTTTGAAGAAGAACAAATAACATAACTTTAATGAAAAATTCAACATTTCCAACAGTTGGATTAAACATTCAAATAGCCATTGATTGGGAGACTGCCAGCAAAAATCAGTGGTTGTTAAGTTCAAAACTCTGCAACTGACACTATGAGTTGAAAATCATGTGTTACTATCAACAACATCTCAGCAGCTAAAACAGCCCCAGATAAAAGAGAAGTAGTTAATACCCGAAAGTAGTGAAATTTAACTTGTCATTCAATCTTTTGTACTGATTTCCTAAACCTTGTTTGCAACAGTGTCAATACCCAATTATATTGTTTCAGCTGACATATTTAATGTAGTAAAGGAGGTGGGCATATCAAAAGGTCTGAAACTGGATTATCTAAGATATGTCTAGAAGGGATGGTAGAAGGAAAGAGAAAACGAGGACGGCAGTGCAAATGCTGGCATAACAACGTTTACTTTAGGTCACAGTTAGCTTTAAACTAACTTAATATTGTAACGAAGGACCGGAATCAATGAAAAATACATTTATATGTTAGTGTGCAATCTGGTTCAACTAGAGACAGCGTCACATGAAAGAAGGTGGGGTCCAGTAAATTCTCCGACCTGTCTATTAACTTTTAGGGACAACCAATGGACAGAATATGTCAATGGCAAAATACTTTCTATGAGTAAGAACAAGACAACCACGACGAGAAGCTTAATCTTTATGGTATTGTAACATTGATATGGTACTAGATTAATCTCCTTCGCTTGATGATATATAAGATCAACGTTACCTGGAAAAACGTCATCAATGCAGAACTTTAGGTTCCCTCGTTTAAAGATAACACTATACTCGAGGAACTTTTTTACAGTTTTGCAGTAGAGCGTTAGGGATCCAACCTGGAACATCAGAACTATATATACGATTAAGTGTGACATACTTCTGTTGGTGAACATCATTGATCTTGTAATATAGCCTATTTCATTGGGATATTATATTCGGATCGCAACACGTTTTTTATCTTACCATATGCTGGAAATATCTACAGTACACTTCCTTCACAAGCGAGAAATTTGTTTTTTGCATCGTATGATTTCCAAAACAATAGAAACTAAAAATTTAGGCTTTATTAAGCTAATGCAAACTTAACTTGCAATGTATCCTTATTGCATTTTCTAAGACAGTCTCACAAGATATAGACGGATTTAATGGTTTCTTACTTAGCTATTTTATAACTATACAGCTCCAAGCAGGATTTGTAATGATTTATTAAAACATGATTGCATTCAATTCAAATTCTAAGGGATAGGATTGTGCAGTTGCTTTTTTAATACGATTTTACAATTTGACCTCTTACTGTTTGTACAGGTAAATTTACCCTAGGTAATTTGTCCATATTTCTGGATTTTCCAACAGATTATTACCCTTTTAATCTTCGTTTCTCTATATTATCTTGTAATTTTCGCTTTGAAATCAGGTTTATTTCAACTCTTTCGACGTTTTGATAAAATATGCAATTTTTTATCAATGACGTTAAATGGATCGTCTACAGGAACCTAACCTAAATAATAAATCATTTAATTTGGAGTCTGACTCAGCATTTGCATGTCATCCTCGACCTCATTACTTGGTTCATATTGACTTGTCATCAGTCCAGCAAAAATCTATCATTGCAACATACGTACCTTTTACAACCTTGTGACTTATTTGACTAACTTTGACTTATTTGGTATGAAGACTTATGTTTCTAAAGGTAAAGTTCTAGTCCTATACTTGTTTGTGATTTGTCTTCATTGTGTTTTGAGGAAGGCTGCAGACCCCAAATTAGAACTGGTGTTCACCCACTTAAAATAAAAATATCTCAAAAGATAACCTGCAAAGAAAATTACTTATACCGACTATGTTAAGTATCCAACTGTCATCCATCAATGTGACAGATAACAAAATACTTCTACCTTAAATATAAGAAATTGTTAGCAAAATCGGAATTTATTTTAATGCAAAGAAGACAGAATTTTTTTGTTACACAAATTAAAATATTGCTCCATCAAATATTTAAACAATTACACAGTCCAAGAGGTGCAGGAATTTACCAAGCTTGGGAGCAACCTTGCATCAATAAAACAAGACATATATAATAGACCAGACCAAGGTTTTTCATACATTTTAGTACTGCGACCCCTAATCACAATCCAATATGACCTAAAGACTACCTTCCAAAATTTTCCATTCAATCAAATCCAGTGCATCTTGAGTATCAATGGCAAAAAGAACTATCTCAACTTTTATCGAAATTGAGATTTGTATACCAATTAAAATTTATTTTCCTTACACAGCATTCACTCGAGTAGTGATATAATAAATCACATTAAGTTTATATTTATAAAAAGATTCGCATTACAACGTAGATTAAGTACAAGGCTAGTTACGAGATACATACTTCAGTAAGATGAATGGTGCTGTATCTTGGTGACCAGTTCTTCTATGCGAGGCACCGTTGTTGACAGACCACACCTCTGATCTGACTTGACTGCTAGCCTGTTTCTGAACTTGTTCTTTATCTTGTGATAAACGATTGTGCTGGCAACTGAGAGCTATGACAAAGTCACGGATAAGCAGTATGCAGGCATTATTCTCTTTTGAAAGCTATCTTTCGTTATTAAGTCATTTCTTAAGCTGATTTACTTTTCTTGGGTGTCATTACCTGTTCCTGTCATCACATACAGCTTTAATATTACTGATTGGAACATTAGCATAATAAAAAGACAAGAAACTAAAGTTAGAAAGATGTTGGCAACATATAATATACACCATTTTAAGGCTGTTTTTCAACACCTACAATTTAATTAATTTGAAATCTCTTATAAGGCGTCCACACTTGGTCTTTTCAGTTACTTAGACTTTTACCGGTGACTTACTGCTGCGATTAAATTTTAATCATAAAAGACGAAAAGATTTTCATTTAGTTGTAGAGAAAGCTAGAGCTTTTGCGCTGGAGCTAAATTTGGATTTGGAATTCAAATTCAACAGGGGAATAAAAAACAACTTTATTTTAAATCTACTTGTCCCGTTTTTATTTCTTAACTTAAAAATGTACCACATGTTGCTAAAAGACACTTCGGAACCTTTAGGCACTGAACTATCAACGCTTATTTTCATAGAGCTTACTGACCATGTCAATTTTTTCATGGCTAATAATAGTTATTTTCTGAAACCTTTTCTTTTGAACTATTGGAATAAAATGGCAAGCCTCTCAGTAATTGAAAGTTTACGTTTATTGGCTTGCGTGATCATTCAAATTGAATGATCTTACAAACAAAATTGTATTATTTATGGCAACAATAAAAGTTGTAAAAGTTTAAGTTAAAATTAGCAGCATCGCTAATTTCTCTTCTATAAATAAGGACTATCGACGTTGGAATATAAAATGTAAAGACCATCTATGAGACGGTAAAAACATAGCAAGTAACCGCATAAATAAAGCACTACTACCTCACAGGTCTTGGAATCAGCAAGACAAGTTGGATACAGTCAGGAGAAAGGAAAATTCTCACAGGAGAGGTGAAGCTGTATTTCGGCAGTGAAGAAGATGATCCTTCACAAACAGAAAGCGTGGCACTCATGGTGTCAAGACCTGTATAGCGAACTCTAATAGGATGGAAAACACATTGACCAAAAATAATCACAACATCCTTTAGAGTCAAAAAGAAGAAGATCAAAATGAACATTGTCCAGTGGTGTAGTCTAACCAACGACACTAATGAATAAACTAAAGACCAGTTCTACGACAGACTGCAAAATGTTATGGCTAAATACCCAGAGAATGACGTCAACATCTTTATGGGTGACCTGAATGCCAAGATCGTACAAGGCAACATCGGATATAAGGAAGTGTTTGAAACACACGAATTGCGAGATATATACGAGAATGGGAAAAGATTTTCAGACTTCTTTGGATTAACAGCCTGGTTATCAGTGGGAGCACTTTCCTCCACAGAAAAGTTCAAAGGGTAACCTGGGTACTATCAGGCTTCCTTATGACACTAAACCACATCGACCACATCGGTATGGCCTAGCGATTGAAGAAGAACTGAATAAAAGGGACAAAAGAGGCTAAAATGCAATATAAGCCTACTAAAAGACTCTAAGACCAAAAAAATCAGAATGGTTGATACTAACAAGTACCAAGTGATGCAAGAACTGCGTAAAGAAGAGATCACCTGTAAGAATCAGTGGCTGAATGTGAAAGTAACACTTAGTTCAGGCTGGTAGAAAGTAGTGTACCCAAAAACATATACAAGGACTGTATAATGATAGTCACACTGGGCAGGATCCTGAAGAGAAAGAAAAAGGTTACAGTAGAAAATAGTCGGACAAGAGCAGTAAAGGACAAGGTACAAAAAGACACAAACGCCAACACATACGTCAAGAGAAGTGCAAGAGCAGACAAACTCAAGTACATCAATGACCTTGGAAGGAAGCTTAGAAAGTAGTAACTGTTAATAACGTAAAGCAGCTGTACGGTAGGACACTAACATGAAACTAGCAAGAAAATACAGCAGGCCAGAGCAATCAATCAAAAACAAGGAAGTTAAGAGCCTAAATAAAAGGGGCGCCATAAAATAATTTTGCTACAAGGGAGGGCTTATATCAGAGGGGCTAACTTGAGAGAGGGCCTTAAAACGGGAGTTTGCGTTATTTAATATTTAAAAGAAAAGAAACACATGATAAATAAAGGTTATTAGACATTTGTCGGAGGAAGGGATTCTAAATGGCATAAAGGAAAACAAGTGAATAATTAAACCTTTACGATTTAGGAATTCTTTAAACAAGCGTATCCAATAGGTAATATCAATTAAAGTTTGGCCGCTGTAGAAAATGCTGCTACATTTTACAGCACACTGCATAGGAAACAAATCTGCCAAATAACACACACACAAACACTTTAATAACAGTCAACAATATGAAGCGAAATGACAGTGTCATCGAGCCTTTCTGTTAGAGTAGGATTACACCAGAGTTTTGCTCTCAGTCCGCTACCCTTCATAATCCTTATTGACTAGGTTACAGGAACTGCCAGAGCCGCTCAGCTCACAGACCTGGTGTACGCCGATGGCCTTGTTCTAATAGCTGAATTGGAAGCGACTCTAATCTCAAAGCTACATACATGGCAAAGAGCTCTTGAAACGAATGGTCTCTGGGTATGTGCAAGGAACGCTGAAGTTATGAGCATTGAACGAAACAACCCTGGTCAGATGGAGTTTAGAGACTTGCAAAACCAGCAGCTTTAAAGATTCGAGTCCTTCCCTCATCTGGTATCAACAGCACACGAGAATGTTGGTTGCATAGCAGAAACAAAAGAAAAAATAAAAACTGGTTAGAACAAGTGATGGGAGATGAAGAGTATCGTATGTGAGAGGCCCATTTCATCTACAATAAAGATAAAGATATATAAAATCATTATTCGGCTAGTATTGCTGTACGGCGCAAAACCTCTGGTCTTTAAGAAGCATGAGGAAAATCTCTTCATGCAAACGGAAATGAGAATGATTAGATGGATCCTTCGAATATCACTACAAGAGAAGCTAACAAATGACGACATTCGTAAAAGACCAGCAATAAGGAGTATTGAAGAGAAGCTGAGAGAGGCAAGACTGAGATGGCTGGACCTTAAGCTGAGACGAAACGGGGAAGAATGGACCAGGAAAGTAGTTTGTCAACCTGTGAATGGTGGACGCACACGAGGAAGGTAAAAGCTGAGGTGGGGATAAGAAGGTCACGGAGGAGAGAGGCATAAGGTTTGATGGTGCGGTAGACCGATCTTAGTGCAGGCGAATAACTGGAGGCGAATAACTGGAGCTGCTGAAGCCTGATCAATGAAAAACAGCATCAGAGAGAGGAGAAGAAGTTGATACCATAAGATAACCTCAGTTTCATATCAGTAGGCATTTATATGTCTACCAATAAGGATATGGGAAAAGACTCGGACAACGAAGTAGAAAATTGACATGAAGAGTTATACAACAGCCTCAATAGCTTTTTCTATAGGACAGTTGGAAGCCATAGTCTTGGATGCTTAATCCAATCCAACTGGAAACAAATTCAGTTTACTACTTGCTTTTCCTTTATAGTTTCGTAAAGCGTGGTAAATAAATAAAGCAATTGTAAAAATAAAATATCAGACTGAGAAAAGATCAATATTGTCACGATTAGTATTTTCTGCAAAATGTAGCCGCCAACAATATTTTCGGGGAAATCATCCCTAGTAAATGAAAAATTCATAAAATTAACAACAAAAATAGCATATTAAGAGAAGAAGCCTGATGTTTTAGTTCTAAGTAAGTAGTATTAGTAAAGTATTTTCTGACGTATTTTCTCCGAGATAAAACGTTAGGAGAAGACCTATTCTAGAGTAACTTTTAAGCTATAAAACAACAAAACACAAGAAAGAGTCTCAATCTACTAGCTCTTAAACCAAGTCATAAATACTGTACGTCAATGGTAACAACACAATTTTTGAAAGTATGGTGGTGTGTCTATGATATATGAACAACAATACATGAACTTTACTACCAGGTTTGGTAAACAACAACAAACAGCCTGAACCAGTTCATTTGCCAGGATATGGATGGACTAAGTCATAGCATACATTTTAGACTGTATAGTATATTTGCTTTTCTGACCAAGATCCCTCTGGTTTTTCATAAATTAGAAATTAATGGTGAAAAAAGTCTATCGGATGGAGAAATAAATTTTCAATCATTTGAAGAGAAATACGTTCTTTCTATGCTTTTGAATATTCTCATACTGATAAACCAAAAGTGTTGTTTTGAAAGACACTGTGATCAGCAGACGTGACATATTATGTCCAGAAGACTTCCTGTCCTTAGATATTACTGGGGCAAAATTATAGTTTAATTAAACTCAATGTAACTGACAAATGGTTTCTTGGTTGGCCAGCAGATATTTGAAATACCGTTTTTTTATGCAGCTTCTGCAGTTTATCCATCTTTGCCTATTGCTATATTATTATTTTAGGAAATAACGGTTTCACATTAGGTTACATTGAAATTTTCCACACATCATTTGAAATAATCACGGATTCGTTAACTTCTAAGGCCAATGTCGAGATTTTGGGCAAAAATAATTCTAGATGTTGTTCTTGCAAAAGTAAAGAGCTGTAATGATCTTAGTGTTCTTGATGTTAAAAATCAAGAGCTATCACTGAAAATGGAAATCCAACCACATTCAAGACAGTTGTCTTATCAGGCTCCTTCAACCCTTGAATGGTCTTGTTCAATTCAATGCCAAATGTAGACCCTAATACTGCGGATATGATTATTAGAATTATCAGTTAGTTTTTGCTCCATACTTTGTTTAACACATGACGATTGATTCTATTAATTGTAATTAATTGTAAATTTAAAAGATGGACAAAGTTTGTACCGTATGAGTAAGTCTTCTTTAGAATAATTGTGATGAAAGAGATCTTTTGTATCATCTTATAGTTTTTTTAAAAATTCTGATGGGTGTTTGAGCAAGAGACAATTCGTTTAGATGTATTTTGAGGGGCGAATAGTAAAAATACAATTAAATTAGGTTGGAAAGAATAACAAAAAAAACACACTAGGTTGTTAGTAAGAAAAAGTAACTAAAGAGGAAAGCCAATGCAAGTAATACGAATGAAATTGTTGACTCTTGTTTAAAATATGGCTGCTAAAAAGTAGAATAACAGTTGTTTTACAGTAATCGCTTTAGTCTTAGAATAGGTTCAACAGAATTAATAACTTGCTTGGTTATATTAGGAAAAAGAATTGAGCTGTGTACCCCCTTTGATTTAGTCAAGAACCTTTTTCAACCTCAGTCGATCACAAACAAATAAGGAGGTCAAAATAATCAATACACCAAAACCCCTGTTATCTATCCCCAAAATTCCAGTTTTTAAAAGCTCTAGAAATTGATGTTAGAAATCGTACTGGACGTGTGCTCCCTGAAACTAAACCTCATTATACTAAAACTATCAAAGCTCGTAATTCCACCCAAATGCTTGGCTCTAAAGAGGTTTGGAGAATTCACAATAATTTTTTCACTAAAGGTTTATGTTCTATTGTCTTTCTTCTTCATAACTTTTAAGTGTTGAATTTTTTAAAAAATAAAAGGACAACGGTTTGTTACTTTGCCAACAACAGTTTCTTTGATGAATCAGATGTGGTTTCTCTTTAATGATATCAGTAACCTCATCATAATACTTTTCCTCTTTACTACTAAAAGCTCTTCTTTGCGTTCATCTACTTCTTATGGTTTTGATAACATTCCTGTGGCAATTATAAAGTAATGTTCTCCTAAGATTTCTTTATATTTTTTAATAAACATCCTTCTTAATCCATTTTACTTTATTTTTGAAAAATACCCTTCAGTAGTTTCTGCCATTAAAATTGCATTACATTTGAAATCAAACTATCTCTTCTCTTGTCATCAATATACTGTCTCTAAATCTTGGTCCACTAAAGACCGCTTGGTTTTGTTAAATATCTCATGATCAAAGTTGTCATTGATGGCCAAGCTTCTTCTACCATCTCTATAAATTTCTATAGTTTCGAAGGCCATAATTTGATACCTATATTAATATTCTTTTAAAGGGATCTTTCGGGGCTTTTGAAAGTGTTATTTTGCTGACCATACCACTCGTTACTCATTCACTGAGAGTGAAGGGTCTTCTTTTGATCAATCTAGAATAGATGATTTTTTTTAACGATCTTCACTTTATTGTTAATTTATTTTACTGTTGAATTGTTGTTTTGAATGCTACTAAAATTAAACTTCTTACTGTCAGTGACACAGGTTTTCCTATCCGTTTTCTGTCTCTATAGCCGGTACTCCTCTGACTGAAAAGCATTTTTTAAAACTTCTCAGAGGTGTCTTTTCTGGTGACCTTTCCTGGAGTCAATTCAATGTAATGATAACTAAATCTGTGGCAATGAAACTAGGTTTTTTCACTCTTGCTTGGCTGTATCTTTCACCTGAAGCCATCGTTTATGTCCACAGAATATTATTTATGCCTTAGAGGGTGTATTTTCTCAATTGTACTCTCTATACTCTTTTATCACATTGTATTCACCGTTTTATTGAAAGCATCATAAAACTTTCTCTTGTAGCACAAATCCATCCTCTTTCTCACTGTCGCTATATTGCAACACTTTCTTTATTTGACAGTTACTTTTATGGAAATTGTTAAATTGTAAAAGGTTTTGAACAATCTGGTCTACGCGTCTCGCTACAGATATTTATTAGAATACTGTCCTGAAGCCACTTTGCAATAAATATCA
Organism: Morbakka virulenta; assembly: GCA_003991215.1. Lineage (NCBI taxonomy): Eukaryota > Metazoa > Cnidaria > Cubozoa > Carybdeida > Carukiidae > Morbakka > Morbakka virulenta. Next base: position 1,727,363 of record RDPX01000059.1, on the reverse strand, counting down.
GTAGTCTACAAGTTTCTTNATGTCCACAGAATATTATTTATGCCGTATTTTCTCAATTGTACTCTTTTATCACATTGTATTCACCGTTTTATTGAAAGCATCATAAAACTTTCTCTTGTAGCACAAATACATCCTCTTTCTCACTGTCGCTATATTGCAACACTTCCTTTATTTGACAGTTACTTTTATGGAAATTGTTAAATTGTAAAAGGTTTTGAACAATCTGGTCTACGCGTCTCGCTACAGATATTTATTAGAATACTGTCCTGAAGCCACTTTGCAATAAATATCAGTAGTCTACAAGTTTCTTCCCACTCGATTTGAAATTTTGGAATTCTTTTCTATTCTCTTGCTTTCCTGATAGGGTTGATCTTCCTTCTTTTAAATCCTCTTTTAACCGTCTTCTACTTGCTTCTTTAACAAAGTATTTCTTTTATATAAGTTTTAGTTGCGGCCTTGCGAGAAGTGAACAAAAATAAAACCTTGTTGCAGTAGGAGCTGTGCTATATATAAAACGTATTATTTATAAAGTAATGTATTTAATTTTTTATCGGTTCAATATTTTTATCATATTTTACATCCTTAACTTACAAAGATTGCTTTGATGCAGTAGTTCTGAAGTCCTGGCACACGTTTCACTCTGGTCCACTAGCGATTCGATCTGGGTTTTAGTAAACTGCAGAGGAGATTTACAAGAAAGTCGATTTTGGTACCCCCTCCCCCCGCCTCCGCCTCAGTTTTGATCAGCATTTTGAGGAAACTATGGAACTCAGAAGTAGGACCCTGACGATTGGAAAAAGAGCTGATAGTGAAGCTACAAAAAAGTGTAATCTCACTCACTGCAACTACTTAAGGGAATAGTGGATTTTAAAATCACCAGCAAGATCCTTAGCAGGCTTATTCTAAACAAAATCCCTGGATTACCAGACCTGTAATTGAAGCCAAACCAGGAAAGGGAAATCCTCTCCAAATCAAATCTTCACACCTCGACAGATCATCAAACATAGTAATGAATGGAATGCCTCAGTTTCAAGCTTCATTGATTTTTCAAAAGCTCTTGACAATGTACACAGTCAAACACTGTGAAAAATATTTCAGTACTAAAGTATCCATTGAAATATGCCCAGAATGTTACAAAATTAATTACAACAAACCAATCAGAACACGGAGGGAGTGTGTGTGAAAGACGAAGGATGTATTTGTTTAATATATTCTAATCATTTTTGTCAACACAGAAGGGAAGGAGAAAGAAGATATTTGTTCCACTCCTTTAAAAACTTCTGCCTGGATCTTGTTATTAACTAGTGTTTTGCAATTCTTGAGCACCCTGGTGGCTGTTCTGATTTTTGTGACCGTCTGGAGTGATCCCATTATGCCCAGTGTATCTGCTGGCTAAATGTTGGCCTTTTAGCCTGGGTTGTCCCAATTTAGGGCCACTTCAAAATCTTATTTACAGCATTTCAGCTTTTCTGAGTTTCTTTACTATAACCTCATCCTCTTCAGAGTCTGAAGACGTATACCTGTATGTCAGTGCTTTGATAATCCTGTTAAGAGTACCTAGCTGCAGTTTCAAATGTATGCCCGTTTATCTGCTTTTGTCCTTCAACCGGCATTGTTGATATCTTTGGTGTTGATTTTTGTAACTCTTTACATTTGCTACATGCGTGGGTTGCTAGTTAACTGCCCTAACTTTCTCCTTTCTAATCTGGGCTTAGGACTGGGTAGGGGAAGTAATAGAGCAATTTGCAGGGTAGAAAGTCAGAACAATAAAATTTCGGTTCAAGGATATTTTTTGTATATTTGTTGTATATCGTAAATATCCCGAAATAAAGACCCAGGTTAATTTTATGTTCAACTTCATACTCCAGTCTTTCTGCAGTATATTATCTTCTGCAATGAAAGTAGTTACTTTATTTGTAATAGTCACCGTGGCTGTTATAATGATACACATTTTAACATTCCCTTACCGATACGTCTACCTTGCTAACAATATTTTTTTTCTGCCAGAATTCAAAGTTTAGTTGACTGATATTTCAAAAAATGTAAAACAAAAAATATTAGATAACCGAAAATCAATTAACAATCAAAGCAGCTTCATTAAAATTAGCTTCCATAATAAAATCCTACTTTGCTCACTTTATCCAAAACCCCTCAAAAATAGTTGCTAACATATTCCCTAGAATTATAGATATGTTAGTGACCTTAAGAGATTGTTTTGAACACAGGCTACCGTTTTCCTTTTTTGACAGAACTTTTACATGGAAAATATGTCTAGGATAAAAGTACAAATATATTGTAACTTTACTGAATTGATGAGACAACTGAAATATTATGGATTTCTTCCCATTTTAATATAAACAACGCTCCTGATGGGTTTTACCTTCATAGGAGAAAAGTAATGCAGGTTTTATGAAAAGAAAGGACCTTTTAAAAGTAGATATTCATGGAGCAAAAAGACAGTTCAATGACGTTATAAGCACTGAACAGTTGTATTTAAATAACAAAGGGGTTTTTATGGATGTGAGAGCTTTATCATGTCATGAGTCGTGAGCTTTCTCTGAGCTACGTTTCGAGAGATACTTCTTCCATCGTCAGGCTTAAAGGGTTTTTTATTAGCAATTCACTTGGGTCAAAGGAAACACGAGGTTCTCAGGTAGTCCAAGGAAGGAGTTTGAAGTTAAAAACAGGAAATTGGCCTGAAAGCTAAATGTTGGACGTATTTTCTTTCTAGGTTTGTTGTACTTATACCAAGAGATTATTTAAAGGAAATAAAATAAATTCATATAAAAAGTATTGCAAAGATAAAGGAGAACAGCATGCAAAGTGTACATTACATACCAAGTCTTACAATACTGTGGTACATCGACATAAAATCTAAATTTTTATGTGCTGAACTACCACCCTCAACACTCAGTGGTAATACATTTAATATCTTTTAGACATTGCTTTACTTAATAACATACAAAGGTAAATAAAAAAGATAAAAACTTGTATCTTCAACCAATTTTTTAAAAATAAATATTTTACATCTCGTATATTAATTACAAGTCACCTTCAAAAACCATATTTACAATTTCCATTTAACAGTGTATTACGTAAACCATATAAATATGAAGTCGAAATAACTGAAATCTATAGTAATACAAGAAATCAAGACGACACAACAACTTTATTAAATTTATAGTTGCAATAAGATGCTGAAATTCAATTTTTTTTCCTGCACTACAATTTTAATTTGTAGATTTTATATGTTAATATATAGATGTTATACTATTTAAAGCAGTATTTTGGTAAAAGGAGCACAATGAAATTTTGCGAGCAAATTGTAAAATGCTGTAGGCAAGTGCCTGGTGTTCAGTAAATTTCATTTGAACTCTTTAAGCAACTCTTTTAAAAACCTGGAATACTTTTTTCTAACTTTTAATAATTTAATACTATATTTTCACACTAAGAAGTTAATGTTTAAATAGGAGCTATTTTAGGGCAAGGAAACTATTTAATTGAGTCGAATTTTTTACATTCTGTTTTATATTTCGCTTTTTTAGTGCTATAGTCGAATATAGTTGCTACAAGTTTTGTTTTAGCATGCTCGTCTATTTCATTGTTTCTTGAAGCAGTGCTTACAGAGTCTGCTATTGTCACAATTTTCATTTCTTTAGAATTCAAATGTTTCTGTACACTGAAACCAGAAACGTTACTATTTAGATCTATTCTTTGCTTGCAGATTTTTTTAGAGCAATTTCTATCACAATCATGCTGAGTAGAGACTCTTTCTTTTGTCACAGAGCCACAGTGCATTGATGTGTCCTCTGCTGTTCTTAGTTTTTCCGCATATGATATCAGATTATTTGGACATGAAATGTTTTTTTCTTTATTGTTGCATTTGACATTTACTTGTCCCTGTTTTTCATTACTAATTTTTGCAATATTTTGACTGCTATTTCTGTTTCTCACTTTTGAAGATACAGTTCCTTCACCTCTATCATGAGTGGCTACGTTATCAGTTAAAATATCTATATATTTTTCAGTTCTTTCATCGTGCGTTGATTTATTCTCATTTGTTTTAGTGTCATACTTAGTTTCCAATATGTTAGTTTTCCCTGCTTGACACAAAGTGCTACATAATTCAGACTTTTTATTTACCATAGTTAAATTTGCCAAAAGTAGTTTCAGTGTTTTCTCAAATATTTTCTTGTTATTTATCTTGTTAAAATAGTATAGTTTAGCAAATGCAGTTTTATTGGATTTTAGAAATGCTGCAATTTCAGTTTTAGCTTCGTTTGCTGCTGTCTTCCAAAAAACGATCTGCTTGGTTTTACCATGTCCAAAGCAGTTGTAATAGGTAGGAAATCTTTCCTTAGATTCCTCTCCAGGTCTTATTGTGCCATATTGTATGTGTGCCTGTTTGTAATCACAGTTTTCTTTTATCTTGTTCTCAGAAGAATTTAAAATTTTAACGACCTTTGCGTTTAACGCTGATCTAGGATTTGAAGGATGCAAATTATGGCATTCTTTTACTTTTCGCCCAACAGCACCTACTTTAGTGTTGTTTCTAAACGTAGCGAGGTTTCCTACACTTAGCTGGTGTAAGTAAGAGACAGAATTGGTATATGACTGCAGTTTCCTTGCTTTTGGATACTTCAGGACTCTTTTCCACGAGATAACATCGGTGCTCCTTTGTAGCACTAATGCCACTATTGATTTGCTATTAATTGCAACAGATTTTATATATTTAGCTTTACTTTCTCCTACATTCTTCCTTCCATTCGTTCTGATTTTTACTTTTTTAAAAAAAGGACTTACATACAACATTAGTTTATCAATGCCTGGCAAAGTATATGCTTTTGTCTTTATTTCATTAACGGTCCTTTTTATATCACTGGGATGTCCATTCTTACTCCTGAAAATCCCATCTTTGAACTTATTTTTGTTTTCTTTACATTTAGATTTTAGATGTTGTTTATCATTCAAGACATTTCTTTTCTTACTGCATTTCGCCTTTTTTGCATTCAAAGGAGGAAGAGGCTTTCTGAATTTTAATGTCCGTCCATTCGACATTAAACTTCCGTGCCCACTGTCTGTATTTTCTAATAGAGGATTATTCCCTTTCCATGTAAAGTTTGTTCCATTCACATTTATTTCACTTTGTTCCGCAGATTTATCGTTCGACAAAGCAATGACGTCTGACACAAATGTAACATCTTTTTCTTTGTATTTGATTCGGTCATTTTCTGCAGGAGTAATGACCTCTGTTTCCTTTGGAATAGAGCTAGGTTGTAACAATAAATTGATAACATGTTTCTCGTGTATTTTAATGGAATTGGATTTTTTTTTATTACCTGCACCAGTTCTTGAACCATTTGATCTTATTTCTATTTGATCAGAGTAAAATTTAGTTTTAGCAGATTGAAAACTACTTACATTGCATGACGTTTCAGTTTTGAAGGCTACAGCAGCCATTTCATCAACATAACTAAAAAGTTTTATGTTATCCTTATTAACTTCTTTATCAGCAATATCAGGGAACGTTTTCAGTTCTGCCTTGGATTTAAGTCCTTTAAAAACAACCTTGTCTGCTTCTTTATCTTTTTCTTCCATAATAATGGAAATGGAGCTATAAACAGGCTTTTTTCCAAGTTTTAATTTCTCTACGTATGATATCATACTCACTGTGCTATTTATAGTATCTTCCTGAGTACAACCAATATATTTTTCTTTCAAATTTCCTTCAGAAGAAGCTACTTTATTTTCGGCACGTTTTTCGTGTAACGCAGAACTTTTCCCCGAAATACAAAACCACAAAACCCTGCTATGTTTTACCGTTTCATGTTTTTTACAATTATTATTGTCTAGTAAATCTCTAGTTTGAATAAATTCTTTATCTTTGGTTTTTTCTTTTTCCATTTTCTCCTGTAAAAGAAGAAATTTGAGCTGGAACATTGCAGGACAAATATTTTTCTCCCGATGTTCCTTTAAGTTTCCGTCTTCATTAATGTAAGCCGATGGATGCTTAGGTATAGTTGTTGAACATTTTGTGACTTCTATGTTACTACCAGTTCTAACATTGTTAGAAACCATTTCTTCATTTGCTGCATTTTCTTCTTTGTCTACATTTTCGCTTTCATTCTCTTGGCAATCATCAGAAATATTATTTGCATTCAACTTCACTTTATGTATTTCTATATTCATTGTCACATTGGCCTTACTGTAGAATGATTTAGGAGTTAGGTCATGGCCCCCAGTTCTATCCATCTCTATATTTGTGACATTAACATTAACATGCAGGTATCCTACTTCTGATTTAATTTTCCTGCATGGATTGTAAGAAAAATATGTTTTTTCAAAACTTGCCAATCGAGTTACTGGTACAGCTTTTGAAATTTCAGTGGGACTCTTGGTAAAACAGCAAGAAGTTGCATTGCAAGAGAAGATTACTTCTGCTTCTGTTTTTTTAAAGGCTGTATCAATGAACTGATTTGAAGATTTTGCATTATCATCTGTCAGTACAACCGTTTTTATCGACAGACGTTTGTCTTCTTTGCTTGTCAAAATATGTTCATACTGTGAGATTTGGGTACTGATTTCTTCTTTGTTCAAAATATTTTTATTAGGGGAAATGGGTTGTATGTAAAAAAGCATTTCTTGACTTTGAGTGTTTTCCAAACATCTAACTAATTTCTTGTCTGTGCTGCTAACCTGACTGTTGCTAATGGTTGCATCAGTTGTTGCAATAGGGACTATTTTTGTTGATTTACCTATGAAGTCTTTGGGATTTTTTATTACCAATAATGTTGCTCTAGCATTAGCTTCTTTTTTTACAGGCTTAAAAGAATTGTTTCTATGTTTTCTGTCATTAATTCCGTTGTTGATTCCTTTGTCGATTTCGTTGTTGACTCCATTCTTGATTCCATTGTTGATTCCCTTATTGATTCCGTTGTTGATTCCCTTGTTGGTTCCGACCTGACTTTCACTTGTCTTCCCGTTTTTTTCTGATCCTGTACCATTTCCAACATTTTGGTATGTATAACTTTCGTTCATCTTTGGCCTCTGTGAATTAGCATTTGGTTCAGAAGGGTCATTGTCATCGTCATCATCTGATTCAGGCTTATTTCTTATCGTGATAGAGGTTTCTTCTGCAGTTGGCTTAACTTTTGCCTTTGATTTTTTTATTTTTGCTATGAACAGTTTCAAGTAGCGTTTAATCACATTGGAGGCACAATATCTTTTAAACTCTTTTTCCCAGAGTGATTCTCTTTCACCCTTAGGCAATATCCTATTTAAAAATGTTTCATCGGTATTACTGTCAATCAAAAGCAATTCTTTTTGAATAGTGTTGTTATCAGCGGAAATATTGAGAGCATTTAATACCAGCGTCAGTAGAACATCCCTAAATCCCATTGTCCCATCTTCGTTTACTGGAATATTTAAGAACATTAATTTACCGTAGATTATCCTTTTGGGACAAAAATAGCCAAACCCTAAGGGAGGACTGAGTCGACATAGAAAATCTACAATGCTGTGATAGCTAACAAAACCGCTTCCTTTGGGGTCAAAATGAACCCATGCATCTATAAACTTATCTATGTCATTGGAACTTACAAGCGAGTTATCTCTTGTCAGATACACAAAATTATCCATGATAACAGCAAGAAAGAGATTGATGACAATAAAGTTGCTGAGGCCTACAAATGACATAAAATAAAAGTAACTAGCATAACTACCACAATTCAAATTATTATCAAGAGCACAGTTCTTTGCCTTTGTGTCTGCAAATCCATACATGACTTCTTTCCAGCCATCCAGTGTATTTACTCTGAGAAGCAAAAGCATAGCTTGCGGAAATGTGTGGAAGTTAACGTGCTTATCCATTGTCTTGTCTCCATAAATTAGAGTTTGTCCGAAAATCTGTATGAAAGTAGAAAGTGAAAAACACTCTGGCAAATTCCCGTGGAGCATTAATGTCTTCTACAAATTGTATTTCACTATATTTCATTTCATTTAGTGTGTTCAGCTAATTACCTTAATAATTTAGCCTCTCTATATTATTTAATTTCTTCAAATCAATTATATTTCCAGCGTAACGAATTCCAGAATTAGAAAAGATAATAATCCCATCTTCTTTGAGGATTAGTAACAGAGAACATTTGATATGTAACTCAATATCTTTACCATCATATTTTAGTAATAAAATGTAAAATACTGAGAAAGTGTCTTTGTCTAATTTTAGCGTATACTAAATGTGCTCATACTTACGTTTTCAATATCTTAAGAAAACACAACGAAATAAGTTCTGTAATGATTTCTAACAGTGAGATTTTGATAGAAACTCAGACAGTTGAGTTTCGGTCAATTAATTGTTTTTAGAAAATCGTTTTGTAACAAATTCAACTTAAACAATATGTCCCACAAACAGTTGCAGCCTATAATATGTACTCTTAACGCGATGGGTAAATCGCTGACTGCGTTTTATTCAAGACCTTAAACATCAATTAAAAATTCCAATGAAGTTGACTCATCAATGAGGTAATTTGCTTTCTAAAAGATACTACGTGGTAGAAGTCTTTTTTATTGACCATTGTTTGAAAAAACTTGCTGAAATAAGGAAATGTAAGATGTCGCCCCATAAAACTATATTGGAGCATTGTTTGAAAACTAAAGTCACAAACTGTTGACCAAAAATTGAAAATACCCAAATTACAATAGGATAAAACCAATAGCAAGAGGAGAGGAGGGATCGTCAGCTTGTTTCCTTAAAAGGAACTGCTATTCAGTAAAGGTGCTACGTAATCAAACTCTTTTAGAAGGCAGTAAACTTTCAGCCACAAAACCTCTAATACAAAAACCTAAGATGTTTTTTCCCAAAACCTTAGCTCGTCTAATGCAAAATTGCTGACTTTTGTGCCAGATTTATGAGAAAACAAAATTAAAAAACTAAAGTCTGAACGATAGGTTTCAAGGCAATACTTACTTGCATGCCAAGTATAGCATAGATGTAATACATAAATGCCATTATGAATGCAACTGCAGGTACGGATTTTAATGATTTGAGGAATGTTCGAAGTAATTCTTTCCACTGTCCACCAGCACTTACTAACTTGATCATTCTTAGTGTTCTAAACATTCGTAACATTGTTAAGTTGAGAAAAACTGTTATTTTAGCAAATTCAAGTCCAATATCGATCCAGCTACCAACCACAATTATAAGGTCAAAGACATTCCAAGGGTCTTTGGGAAACCTGCGAATACCAAAAGCAAGGAACTTCAGGAGTGACTCTACTGAAAAAAGGGCTGTAAAAACCACATTTGCGATCGTCTGTATATCTTTATGAACTTGCGATTGGTTGTAGTGTTCCAGTGTTATTACGATAGTATTTGCTACGATTAGGAAAAGAGTAGCATATTCAAAGAAGGCAGATGTTACCAGTTTCCAGCAAATGTGAAAAAAATTTGTTTTTTGGTACAGAACTCACTCTTTGATTTGCATTTAAAGCAGATGCAATGCAGTCTTGTGCATGCTTATCTAGAACTTGAAATGGCTTTTGCTTTTCTCTCTCTTGCCTGAATGCAACGACGACAAAGCCAATAAAAACATTTACCATTAAGTATCCAATTATGAAAATACAAGAGATAATGAAGCAACTTGTAAACGCAGGGTGTATTTCCTTAGCTTCTGTTATCAAAGACTTGTATAGCACTCCCCAGTTATCAAGGGTGACCAAACCAAACATGGTTATGAAAGATTCTATAATATTGCTAAAATTGTCAGAAGGAACTTTATTGTTATTTAAATTAGCATTACCAGAGTACATCTGTAATCCTAAAAATAAAAAGGGAATATTTGAGATTAGAATTTAGTGCAGAATCAAAAATAATTGTATAAAGAAAATTAAAGAAGAAGAACTTAGATTAAGGCTCTATTATGATAACTTAAGATGAAATCTACGAAATACAGAAAAACTAAGAAACATTTCATAACTGATCGCATAGGTTGTAAGCTATTAATTCAGAGATATTTTCTTCTCTCTTGATTTTTGTTCTAAGATATTATATGGTTTCTTCCTTACAAAATGTCTATACAACATAGGTCGGTTTCCGTTTAAAAAAACAGAAGATTACCAATAAGACAGTTTTACGTTCCTTTTTTTCTGTCTTTTTATAATCTGTTGTCATTACTTTAAATTAATGAAGAACAATTATATATCCAGCAAAAGGGTACTTGTAAAGTGAAGTATAATCGATCAAGAATTTTTCAATTTATTGTTGTGAAAATTTCAAAGCGTTATGTTAAAGTTGCTCCCTAAAAAAATTGTTCTTACCTTCTTCTCACTTTATAAATGTTATAAATTTCAATCAACAAATTGTAAATTAAAACCTGGATTAAGTTAATGTCATTTATAGATTCATATGTAATTTGTTATCCTGACTAGATACCAGGAAGAGTGATTCTTAAACCCATGCGTTAAAACTTTAATAAACTTCGAGGATTTATTGAATTATGTATATTATTGAAAATTGATCCTTTCTTTTTATACAGGTAATAACGTTTTCGTTCTTTGATTACCCTAGAAGTAATCAATTGGATGAGTCTATCATGAACATTGCTAAACTAGATTATCAAATTGGGAATATTACGTAAGATCGTTCACATTAAAAACATGAACAGCCTTACGTGATTTTACGTAAAAGTTCTATATTTTGAGTGTACCGATATATGTCAAACTGACAGGAAGAGTAGAAATATTGTGGACATCAGTGCGGAGACTTGGAAGACATATCTTAAGCATCATCAGATGCTATTAACTAGAGTGTTGTAAGCTGACCTTTACCATATTCTGAGAAAAATTGACTAAAGATATTTTTAATCCAACAAAGCATTTATCATTTCATTGATACATGTACAAATGGCGACTAAAAGACATTGCAGACTGTCCCCACTGCAGAGGAACCTAGAAGACAGCAAAACACATCGTCCTCCAGTACCCAACAACCAGACTGGAGGGAGGTTTTGACACCGTCCTCAATTGTGATGAGGAATTGGGTAACTGGCTGAGAATACATAATATGGAGATGTAGCCATACGCTACTACTATTGATAATATATTTCGAGAAGGATTTTCTCATCATTAGATCTAAAAATATATAAAAACAGCTTAAAAACAGTGTAAAATGTTACAACTAAACTACAAGTAATATTCTTTTATATGAGCAAAAAAAAGCATGANACAACCAGACTGGAGGGAGGTTTTTGATTTTTTTCAATTGGGTAACTGGCTGAGAAGACATAATGTGGAGATGTAGCCATACGCTACTACTATTGATAATATATTTCGAGAAGGATTTTCTCATCATTAGATCTAAAAAAATATAAAAACAGCTTAAAAACAGTGTAAAATGTTACAACTAAACTACAAGTAATATTCTTTTATATGAGCAAAAAAAAGCATGAATTTTTATCTTGTTTATGGAGTGTTGAGAAAGATTAGATGTATATATTTTATTTGTAATATTTTATACTATTTGTAAGCAGTTTTTTAATCTTTTTGATCTGATGATGAGAAAAACCTTGTCGAAATATATTATCAATGAAATGTTAAATGCTTTGTTAATTTAAATGGATTTATGCTACGATGTTTATTGCATACAAGTTATTTAAAGACATTTTTTATTTGATTTATCTTAGAAATAAAATAATATTATCAATACTACTTATATAAGAGTTGTGCTTTCATTTGGAAAGAAATAATAATGCTGCTATTGTAATTAGAGAGTGATCAGATTGGAAGACTATAACAAACAGGCTTGAAACAATTATATGCTTCCTTATTGAATTAACAGAGATTTAGTTGGTGATTTTATTCCTGAAGTTGATCATTATAGTGTCTCCACATATTCAAGTAGAAAATTGTGATCTTCTGGAGTTTTACTTTAAGTTTAATTATACCAAATAGTTTTCATGAAGTATGCGTAGCTCTAAAATAACTTCTTATTGAAAAGTTTAACAAGCTTCACTACCATCAATCATCATTTACCATAACATTTATGAAATGCTAAGAAGAACGAAGGGCGTCTACATTCTAGTGTTTTGTTACTAATTATGTAATGTGACTTGCATAGACTAATCATCATATTGTGGCAAGCATTTCTAAAATTAGTTTTAAAGTACACTTCAAATATAATCAATTTTAGATCAACATTTTGCATTCTTCTGTATGACACCTATTCACAAAATCCTGAACAAAGAAGCAATCTATTTGAACATTGGTCAAGTTTATTGGTACCCATCCTAATGGAGCTTTTACACAAGGGTTATCAAACAATGCTGTAAGTCAATAAAACTCTTCATTACTACACTAAATTTAGGTATTTTGTTCGTTAGGTGGAATTCATTCCTGAGACTAACAAGAAAAGATTTAATCTCACCCTACTGTCTTATGCTATTTTCTGCTTCAAGCTCGTACCTATTTCTTCGATCAACATTTATTGGTTTGTTCTTTATTTATAAATAAGTACAATATTTCCCATGCGAAGTATTTGAATAAATAAAATTTCACGTACCTATCACTGCATAAATAAACAGCAAAAAAAGATAAAGACCAAAGTAGCAAGCAATACTCTTTATTGCGACAATTACAGAGTTCATCATTTGTTTTAGGCTTTCAGATGTTTGCAAACCACGCAACACTCGTAAAGCACGAAATACTTGGAGATGGATTGAAATGTTGGCACCTACAAATTCCATAACAGCATTTGCAATAGATGCCATAACCACAATAAAGTCCATGACATTTAGTGGATCTCGCATATAGCATCGTTTGTTTCCGAAGTAAAACCCATAAGCAATGATCTTCATAGTTATTTCAATCAAGAAGAAACCTACAAGGAGTCAACAAAATTTAAGGAATTAAGCTGCGAATAATGTTTATTTGAATGAGATATACTGAATATCTGAAAAAATATTTCGAAAATCACAAGTTTAATTTCAAACAATGAAGAGGGATTCAAAAGTCGTAGTTACTCAGGGGAGTTAATTTACAATAAATGTATATAGTAACTCTTACAGCTTAGCTGGAAATATGAAGTCGAAGTTTAGTCAATCTAAAAATATCTTACGTTTTAAAAGTATCTTGGTTTGAATCTTGATCAGACGTTAAGCTTATCTGATCACTCCGTTGCTACTTACAAGAAAGCATGTAGCTGTATGTACCTACTCCAACGACTTCGACCACAACTAACTGTAAAAGCTGTAGTTGCGATTTACCAAACGATGTTATTACCATTGTTCACGTATTGCTCAATTATCACAACACAGACGAGCAATACTCACAAGCAAAAGATACGATCTTTCGAAGAACGAACTCGAAAGATAATTAAACCGGAAACTGTATTACCAAAGGTTGACGAAATAACGAAGAAAAAGATATGCGTTAACGTGTATAAATGCTTCCATGGCGACACTTGCGAGTTTTTTCAGGACTATTTCGAAAAAATGAAAAACAATACTCGAAACACTGGACAAATACTTAGAATTCCTAAAATAAGACTTGAATCCACTAATAGGACCTTTTTCTTTTATGGGGCAAAATCCTTCAATGAATTGCCCATTAAGAGCAGAAGTGCCCCAAGTCTTAAGGAGTTTTTAACCAACTTTTCTGACTTTAATTCTTTAGTTTGAGAATTATGCAACATATATTCAAAACCTACTTCTCCATCTTGACTTTTGTGCCTCTGCTTTTGAATATATATTGTATACGATAATTTTTAGACTTTATAAATAAATACAACTCCCCCTCCAGCTTAACAGGACAAATTGGTAAAACAGAATTTGTATATAGCTTGTATATATCTTATTTTGAACTTTTAATCCTGTATAAATATTCGTAGTAATAATAGCAATAATAATAGTAATTTTATTTGTTGAAGAAGGGCTTTAAATATCGCAAGAAGACTGTTAAAATACATCAATGTTATGTTAAGTCTTATGATTTTCTGCCTTTCTGAACAGTTTTCTTGTGTTCTTTTTCTCTTTGACCCAAGGAACGCTTTGATTCATCTATGTAGGAGGGAGGACAGTCCTTACATTGTAGTCTGTAAGCTATGTTGTTCATTTCCTCAAGTGGGACTGGGTCTTTTGGCTTTGAGAGGATCTTCCTTAAGGTTGATGTAGTGAAGAAGGAGTATTGAATGTTACCTTGTCGGAGGGCTCGTCTTAGGTGCTCACTGGTATTCTTCATGTAAGAAAAACGTATACGTTTCAGGGGTTCTTTATATTTCCCTGAAACATATACGACGCAAGACATGATAAAGCTATTACATCTATGGCTTCCTCTGAGTCCATAAAGTTAAGAATTTTCAATATATACGCCTGTGTGTTTATTATATTCTCTAAATACATTTGTCATTCATACTGAAAGGGATTAAAACACTTCGCCCGACTTACCAAGAAAGCCGATGTCGATTAATGTCAAGTACTGATGCTTTATTGATTTTGGTTGCAGAGGAGTTTCCAGTGCCAACAGGAGACAGCTTATAATAATTGCTAATGTGCAGAGGACATTAAATGAAGACGATTGGACTCTGTTAAAGCACACTCTTCTTATTGGATTTGTAGGTGTGAAGAAATATAATGATTTATGGCAAGGAATGTCTTCTTTAACAAACGGATTCACATAAACAGAAAATCTTCTGGCATTTTGTTTTAAAGTTTCATTCAATTTATGTACCTGGATTGAAAGTTGTTGCTCAGAATTTTTCTCTCCAACACAATTCTCAGAGTCGTTTTCTTGATCATCTTCATCTGAACTGTCTGTAAGTGGTATTTCCACAAAGTTATCTTCCGAAATAGTCTTGGTTTCTACATTTTCGTTAAACTCTATTTTTTTCACTAAACCGGGAGCTTTCGTACCCACTGTTGGACTATTCTCATTGTTTTCACATACCGCATGTTCAGCATGCAAGTCTATTTTCATCAATCTTTCGCTAGACATATCTTTTTGTTGTTTGCTTTGATAATGCTCTGGTGCAGAGATTTTGTTTTCTTTTGAACTTGTTTGGTAGTTATTGTCATTTTCTTCCTCAAACTGTTCTGATAGCATATCGACAATGATGCCTAAGAATATATTGAGCAGTATCATACCTCCCACCAATATTAAAGATACGAAATAAATGCAAGGAATGAAACTCCAATTTGAACCATACTTTTCACCATAACTTTTTTGTATTTTACCAAGTGTATCTGTCCAAGCATCGGACGTCAAAGCTACAAAAACAGAAGCTAAGGATCCTGGGAAATGCTTAAAAGTGACAACCTTGTTGTCAGCTGGTTCAACTGGGCCAAAAATTTGATTTCCTAGAAGAGCGTATACCATAAGTACAATGCAAAGTACGACCAGCAAACTGAATATAACTCTCAAACATTTAAAAACAGATTTTGTAAGAGATGAAAGAGATATCCAAATCGTAGTGCCTTTAAAGATTCGTAGGAGACTAAGCGTTCTAATTGCAGATATTCCAATGGATGGCATTACGTTAGAACGAACTAAAATCATTTCCAGAACACCAAGACAAATAATGCTGAAGTCAAATCGTCTAAAATGGCTTTTAAAGTACTCTTGAACTCCATAGCCAAATAGTTTTGTCAAAATTTCCAATGAAAATATAATAGTCATTATATCTTGGCAGCAATGCAGAGCATTTATTGTCGATTTGGTTTGTTTGCTAGTTTTTGCTGCCATTGCAATCAAATTGACCATAATGGTAGCCTGAACAAACCAATGGGCATACTTTGACTTAAGAACGCGTAACAGCTGAAAGTTTTTTCTTCCTTTCTTGTAGTTATTGTTATTATTCTCTTGCACTGTTATTGCCGTTGTGTTTAGCATCGATTTTTCTCTTGTTAGATTTCCTTTTAAGTTCAAAGCAACTAAGATAAAAGAGTTTAAAAGAAAATATCATAAGTTTTGCAATATAAAAGAAACACTTCAGTATATTTCACGTAAATAAATAATTTAGCAGCTATTTTAAAGATTAGAAATGTCTGAACAAGAGTAGGAAATACCTGAATGTTGGCTTAATTTACTTAGATTATGCAAAAATAATATAAATCAGGAAAACATTAAGTAAATAAAACAAATTAAAATAAAAACAACAACAAAAAAACAGAATAAATATACCATACATCAATAAACAAAATGTAATTCGGTAATCTTTTCATTTAAACATAATGGATAGTCAAATTGCTGACAAAAAATAACATTCTTTTCAATTTTGAAATCTACAATGTTTTCTAC
>RDPX01000059.1:1615830-1702357 GCA_003991215.1 Morbakka virulenta | reverse complement strand
AGTACAAAGTCTTCGCTCCATGAAACTCTGCTACTTCACCAGATCTACCCTCAAACTTCCCACATTCAGACTACAGAGTCTGAAGCTTGTCATCATATCCTTCGGTTGATGGTGGTAGAAACAATAAAAAACAAGAGATAAGGAAAATTTAGTAACAGAAAAGAGACACAAAGATAAGAAAGAAAAGGAGTAAAAACGTTTAGACAAACTTTCTCTTTCATAACTAATCTTTCTTAATCCTTCCGTCTGTTGCTGTGTCTGACTGAAGCGCCTTTCGAGAACAGCCCTTCGACTTTTCTTGGACGTCCTCGGGAAAAACCTTAAAAATGGGTAATAAAGACCCTCACTATATCTATCTTTCTGAAAAATCGAGGAAAAGTTATTCCAATACCAATTAGGGAAACAAAACTTGAAGATGCTCGTTTTGTATATTTACATGATCATAGTTGTATTTAAAATTGCTGTGGTGATGCTTTCCATATTTTTCAGTCGATATGAAAATCAAAGATCTATTGAAAAACAGAAATTTTATTCTACATAGCGCATACATATTATTGTTAAATGGGTTATCCTGCATTAATATTTGATACTTAAATAAACAAGTAAAATAATGATTTTGAGCGAAGAAAAAAAGAAAAATCTTTATATAAAACACAAATGAATCACAATTTAGCATAGAGAACTACGACAAATTAAAAATAATAAATAATTGTAGACATCTTCACTTACCAAAGCAAACAATAGTAAAGTCCAGGACGTTAAGAGCGTTTTTGAGGTAAGCCCCACGTCCAAAAATGAATCCATGCACAATGGATTTCAAAATTGCTTCCAATAAAAAGATTACATTTAGGACTGTATCCAATATATTTACGGTGTTGGTAGTGTTTTTGTCCTGGATGCCAGCTAAAATACAACTAGCAAATATTGCAAGCAAAATCACCCCTTCAAACAACGGATGCTTGGACATATTAAATAGAAAAATCCTAAACTTATTGTCCCTTTGAAAGAAGAACAAGGTCCTGTGATTTAAAGGTTTGTTACCCATTGTCTTTTTTAAAATCAATTGATCAAGAAGAATTTAAGAATAATTGAAGAGGGTCGAGATATTCAGACGGCAATTATTGAGACGGTCTTTAATGTAGCACATGGTGACCAACGTGAAAATTGAAAGATACGACGTGGAAAGAAGAAAAGGAATTTGGTCAATTTTCATTAAGCAGCATATTAAGTAGCTTTGTTTCCACGGGTAACTGATTGATGACTTCAGATTAATGTTTGTATTCGGTACCAGGCTCCGTTACGTCAGTCTGAAACTCAAAAAAGTTGATATGTCGATATGTGAGGAAATGGAGAAAAGCCCCCAAGAAAAGGAAAAAAAGAGAGAGAGAAGGAGAGAAGGAAAGAAGGAAAGGTCGGAGAGATATACAATAGTATCCGATATAATATACAAGAGTAAATTCTGTAGTTACTAAACAATAAATGGTTAATACCATGAGCAATGAACTATGTCCATAAGGACTTCGTTAACACGTACTTGACCATTTAGGACTGTAGTTACTGTAATTTAGGATTCTAGTTGAGGTATTAAACTTAAACAAATTTAGACTATCCATTTGTGATAAGTATATCACTTTCAATCTGCTCAAAGGATAGGTTTGACTCGAGGAGTGAAAAATAATCAGCTTCATATCAAATCAATAATCATAATTTTCTCTTTTTCTTGCAAACACTGCTAAATAGCAACTTCTGTATATCACTAGAAATGTTTCTTCCTATATATTTCTTCCTCTTGCAATTCTTCAGTTTGGTTTTATATTTTTCACTTCGGAAAACATTCTTATTTATGATATTTTCTAGTGGAAATTTTTATCGTCGTATTGTACGGAACACGTTTTTTCTTGGAAGACAACGTAGTTTTGTAAATGTAGCTTTTCTGTGCTTAGAGTTAATTTTACCTCGACTTTGTTTAACATCTCGAGTACGGGTTAGGTATTACTGTTTAACAAAACTTTTAAAAAAATATTCGAATCAGTGTTTCGAATGCAAGTTTTATGCCACATAAATTTCGAATACAGGTTTTACGTCACTTGTCCAAATGGAAGTCCACCCTTATTTCTTTCACCCTTTTCATCAGTGAAAAGAGCGGTTTAGAGTGAAGTTTTAGTTTGGGTTTATCACTACTTTTAAATGAAAATTACCTAAATTTCGTTCGAGTTTGAAGATTTCGTAGTATTTTGGAGGTTTCATTTTGGCCTTATTTACTTATCTTAGTATTTTAGTATAAAATTAACTCTGGAAATGGTGTGCCCAGATTTTTTTGGTAATATTTGGAGTATGACGTATCTGTTCAGGGTTATGTAACTTAATTGTGCTTTTAACTAATTCTTCAAACCCATTAAAATTTCATGTGTTTCGAGTACTACTTGCCAGCTCTAGAATTATAGATCGCTGTTTTAGGTTTGGTATCGAATTGGCTACATTCTTACACCTAAATTGTGTCAATAGAAATTCAACATGATTTAATTTTCTCAACAAATAAGTTCCATCACGCTTTCTAACTTATGTTTCCGCAATGTGTTATGTATTTTGAATACCCTTGTTTTAAAACCATTGCTATGAACCTTTTTGTAAATCGAATTGTGGTTAAAAGGCAATTAAAACAGAACATAGTTTGCGACATATTTCTGCACATCCGATTTTAGATAGGAGAGACGTTACATAGAAAGTGGAGTTTGTCTTGATTTGATAAGACAGTTTTGTAATTGAGGAGCAAAAGAAGATACTTGGATATTATTTTCTTTTGACCTAGAGCAATTAACGAAGGAAAACAATAGTAAAGTTACTAGTCCAGTACCTATCGGCTTCTTGTTCAGCAAATGTCAATAAATACTTGTCAAAACTCTCCTTACAACTCATCAAACTTTATTCATTCATTTACATCTTTCGTCCCTTTCACAATACTTATCATCATACTTATCATCATCCACCTGTCAGTCTATCCATCTCATTAACACTCATCTTCAAGTGGCTTTTAGCCTTGATGTGTGGTGACTCATTAGTACATAAAAAAATAATCGAAGAGCTTTATTTAAAATTTATTCAATATTTTTTGTTATACACGGTCGATAAACAACATGTCAGATGGATACCAAGGATTTAAAAAATCCTACGACGGCAGTTGATTGGTCATCAGTGGATGCAATATCTTAATTGAATAGAAAAGAAACTGAATAAAATGTTTATGGTCCTTTCGAAGAGAAAACACAGGCGGTAAAAATAAACGACGTGTTTATTTGGGTGAGACGTTTTAGACAATCCTAATTTTCAAAAGGAGTGGACTTTTTAATTGTTCTAAAGTTGATTCATGGATGACAAAGTAGCTGAAACATGCTGCCTGCTAGTGAATGTATTATCGACACTTAATTTCTCCAAAGAATATCGTGACACCCCTCCCCTCCCGAAAGCATTAAAGTGATAAAGAATTTGACTGGCGATTGATATTGTAGGCACAAAGATGTAATTTGAAACAAAAAAACACTTGAGCATAGTTTTATTTTACAGAATATGGAGTTGAATGCCTTCTCAATAAAACAATTCCTGAAAGAGATAATCTAGTAATATTCCACGTGGTCATTACTAAAAAACACCTAACTCGATAAAAGATACAGCTGAGACAGCGGGAAATAATAAGGCCTTAAAACAGAAGTGGAACCAGCACTTGCCTTTCGACAAGATCGCAGGAGATCCTTTATTAGATATTAAAAAGATTTTTCCTAAAAGCCCTTGATGGCTCAGTAGGATTGTTCTCTGAGGAAGAGGCCTTGAAGCTTATTGAAGAAGCAAAACCTTTTCAATGTCGAACTCATGCTATATCGCCTAGCACACAAGAGTTACTCAAGAAAAAGCTTGAAAATATGAAAGAAGAAGATATTGTTAAACCTTGCCATGAGACCACTGAAAGGATTCATAACCTTGTGACTGTAGTTGAAAAAAACCCAAAACGTTAAATACACAGCAAGCTTTGAGGATGCTCGATAGAAATCTGAATGGGAAGTATATCTCCACATTGGACGAGAAGAGTGGAAATTAGACAAAGAATTTGAGTCCTTCTAGTCAACTCTTAAGACCATTCAACAACCCCTGTTGAAACTATTGTTTCATACAATTTTCTTTTAGACTTTCTTTCTCTTGGGAACATTTCTGTTGTAAATGGACAATGCACTTTCAAGAATACTTAATGCATTTTCATGGGCAGGCGATGCAAAGGTTCAACGTTAAGGTGAAATTCGTCATAACATAAATTTGTTAGAAATTTTAAAGAAAGTTATGAACGCTGTAATTAAGTTTAACATAAATGAGAAGAGAGGAATAGAATTTTTGGGGAAGAGTATCTATTCAAACGGAATTAAGTCATTCAATAAGAAGTTCAGGGCAATTTAGATTTTACAACACCCAATATCCAGAGGAACTACAGAGCTTTGTTGAAAATTTTATGTATTTGTATTTTACGTAATTTTGAACCACTTCTGACACATTAGAGCGGTTTCCTTAAAAAATTAACATTCTGTGTGGACTAGTGATATGGACTAATACTCTCAGCTGACTAAAGATGTAATTAGTCAAGAAATCGAACTAGCTCATTTGAACCATAGCAAAGACACATCTATCAAAACAGACGCATCGGACAAAGGATTAGGAGGTTTTCTCCTGCTGGATGGTAGGTCAATCCTGTTTCCAATTAAAACCCTCACTGGACCTGAAACAAACTATGTTAACATTGAGAAGGAGAGAGAGAGAGAGAGAGAGAGAGAGAGAGAGAGAGTTGTTGGCAGTGAAGCAAATAACTCATAAACCTTGCACCTTCCCAGTTATAGAGTATATTGCTTACACTATCCAAATACAGATTAGATGAGAAATATATTGGACACAAGGAAATGTTAATAGCCGATACATTTTCAAAACTTAATGAACGTGGCAGAGACAAAACGTATCCTGATCTAGATGTAACAACTACCAGTTTCATGAGAGTTAATAACACCGGTGCTGAAAGTCTACATGAAAAAAAGGCAGAAAAGTTTCTTTGCCTGTTGAATGAACAAATTATGACTGGATGGCCAAAGAGTGATGAAAACAAGCCGTGTGGTAATTCCAGCATTAAAATAGAAGGAGGTTTTAGAGAAACTCCACCAAGGCTATCAAGATTTATTAACAACTAAATACAGGCAAGACGAGCCTGTCACTGACCAAAAATGAACGAGATATTGAAACTGTGATAGCTTTAGAGATCAATGTCAAATTTATGGCAAAATGAAATCCGTTGCCTCAGAAAGACTAATCATTGCAGTTTGTCCTATGGAGATTGTTAGCATGGATTTCATGGAACATAGAATAGACTATACTTTAGTTATGGTAGACAATTATTCAGGTTACATGAAATATGACATTACCTAAAAATGAGAAAAAAAGGTATACAACCCATGTAGTTCTATGTAGAGAACCAGGACTTTCAGAAATTTGATCATCTGGAGAGAATTTATTCAGATAATCGGCCCTGTTTTCTATCCCAAAAGTTTGCTGGGTTACCTGAAAAAGTTGGCATACATTATGATACTTGTAGCCTTCATTACCACCAGAGTCACCGTAGATCTGAAAAAGGAATTCAGGTAATGAAGCAGTGTGTGAATGAGTGAGGCAAAACTACAGAAGTAACTACGGGCCTGCTGACTGGTTTGGATACTTTAATATGTGGTAAATTGCCAAGCCCCAGTGAGTTCATTTTTCAACGACGAATCAATACACAACTAGGATTTTTGTTTCAGAACCTCATGTCTGACAGGAGGAGAAAAAGCACAACTGGAAGTAAAACGAATAGGGCACCTGAAACAGTCTCCTCCTTCACTACCTGAGTTTGTGCCTCGCCAACCAGTTTGGTTACTGCAGAAAATCAAAATGAGTGGACACCAATATTTATCAACAATCAAGACAATCACCCTCACCCAATTTAGGTTACAGATAGAGATATCTCTCGTTTATGGAGGAGAGTATATATTTAGGAAATCAACTGAAAAGTTACAGTCCTCTCCCAGAGGGATAGCTCTCCAGTATCATAACTTAAGCCTGATAAAATTCTCGATGTCCCCACAGTGACACCAGTTACTGGAGCTACAGCACCAGAAAATCCATAAAGGCAAAAGAAGTTGATAAACCATCAAACATTAATTGATCACTACCAACTAAGGAGAAATATTCGAAATTCGAACCAAGAAGATTAGATGGAGCAGTTAAAATAAAGAGACCTGAACGTTCTTAACTAGGCCTTTAGAGCTAGCTGATAAGCATTCAATGCATGATATTTGGCATAGAGGACTTATGAATTGAATTGAATAGTTAAATCTGACATTGAATACTTAATGGGC
Organism: Morbakka virulenta; assembly: GCA_003991215.1. Taxonomy (NCBI): domain Eukaryota; kingdom Metazoa; phylum Cnidaria; class Cubozoa; order Carybdeida; family Carukiidae; genus Morbakka; species Morbakka virulenta. The sequence continues at coordinate 1,695,941 of RDPX01000059.1, read as the reverse complement.
TGTTTAGACTTGAATACGGGCATGATGTTACTGTAAGGCACTTTTTACTTAGTTTTTAACACCATGTAAGAAAATTGAAGTTAAGTAGTTTTTAAGAGCCTCGCTTTAAAGGCAGTCAGTTAAAACAATACACTGCATTTAATGACAAATATCAAATTGGTGGAAATGACATCAGTAAGCGTTACAAAGACAACATTAAATGACACCAAGATCTAATACAGGTTTAAATTTTTTTTGAACTTAGCAACCTCCATAACCATAAGCAATAGAAACAAATGATAACGTTATCAAACCAATTTTTCGGATAAAACGCTAAGACAAAAACTCACAAGTCATTACAGTTACGAAATAAGAGTATTGAACGTTAAATTTCGGCCAACCATTCATCAAACTAGGCCATTCGTGTACAATATACATGTACACTACACAGATTATTGAAGGATATATAAAAGACCTTTAAGTAGAAATAAGGATACCATCAAAGACTCACAACATTTCCCAGACTTGACAAAACAAATTAGGTCTGTAGCAAAAGACGAAAAATGTTTCTCACGTGAGGACAAGTTACCCTATATTTATGTCTCTTTACAGGAAACAATTATACATTGAACGATCAACAGAAAAAAACGAGTGCTATTTGGCATTAGAGAACCTCAAGGTCAGCTTTTCTGAATTTATTCAAACAATGATTGGTCAAAATAGTTTACATAAATCAGTCAAATTCTGAAAATATATTTAATTGCTAACGTGTAGGAAATTTTTTATCCTGTCATAATCATTGTGACTAAACCTATTTTCTCTTCACCAGAAAAAAATCGAAAAAAAAATTATCATGGTCTAAACCAAATGCTTATCCTTGCTACCCTTACCGATCTGTATAAATTACTATATCTATGACTTCAGAGAGCCAGTCAAACATATTTGCCAATGTGTGTGATCATTTAATAATCAGTGTTTATCTTTTCAAGAGTCACATTTAAATATTAAACTACAATCCATCTAGATGGATAGCACTATTTTGAACCAGTTTCGTTGTCTGAAAATTCTTATGTTTTTTAATTCACATAGTTAAAATGGGATTTTTTCATTACACTTGGCGACAAGGGACACACTGTAAAAAATGTATTGGTCTTCTATGACTAATCAAGATGATTTTTACCACTTGGAGCAATCCTGTATTTTTGCAACTAATAAATAAATTCCTGGAAATAATATAATATAGATCGAGATGATTGAATTGTATAAAATTGAAAAATCTGTGTGCATTTGACTAGATTTTCCCTATAGCTATTGTAGTTTGAAACTCTCTTACTTGAGCTATTACCGCTGGTCAGTCATCAAATCATTTTTACAACCACGTCTGTCACTTAAATACGCCTTTTTTACTCAAAAATCCATATTGTTGGACATCACATCCCAATCAAGCATAAATAGCTGCACTTCCACAGAACGATGACTTCTAGGTAAGGGAATGTCTGTAATGTCTAACTCGACTATCAATTATTCACTGGAAATATCATATTCACAAACCTTGAAACATCTCTTTTTCGGTTAGTTTGCTTCGAAATCAATTTAGGAGCATTGTTTTCAGCATGACAAAAATTATTTAGCGTGATTTATTGACTCATTGTTATATTAAAGCAATGACGGCGTTAAAAGTTTAAAATATACTTGTCAGTAATATTCGTCAAATATTAGGACGTTTTTGCCTTTTAGGTCCTTTACTGTATCATTCAATAAAATTTATAATTTTGTAATCAGCCTTTCTGCTCTTTCTCCATTTTCTGCTTACTAGTTATTAGCATGTGTTAGTAACATGTAAAATTGGCCCTGTTCACAGTGTAGTCGGAAAATCTAACAAATCTGATTCCTATTGTTTTATTTTTGCACAAACATCAAGATTTGAAAGATTTGAATTTGAAAATTTGAAATTTTGAGAATTTGATTTTGGAAAAAAAAAGCCAAAATTTGAAAGCCATATGATTTCTCAAATGTTTCTTCGTACAGACGTAAAACACTAATACTAAACCATTGTGTCACTATCGACCTTACAAACGCCTTCAAAAAGCTAGAATAGCAAAATAATTCTTCACTTAGCAAACAAACTTTACTAGAAATCGAAAGTTGGTTTAACAGTATTTAGAAGAACAATATGTACGATCTTGAAAATTCTGAACTTCATGGGCTCAGAGGAAGCCATAGATGTAACAGCTTTATAATGCCACAAGTAGCCTGACGATGGGAGAAGTATCTCTCGAAACGTGGCTCAGAAAAAATAACAGGAGTTTACAACAAAATCAGAAGAGAATCAATACATTTGCATTTCTATTTCTAACTAATTTTAGAAAGATATATATATATATATATATATACAATATCACAGTAACATCGTCCTTTTCAGGTTTCAGTGATGATATTTTATGACTATTCCTGGGAATGAAAATGACAATGATATCATAAATCTTTTTGTAATGCAAAGCAGATTCATAAATGTTAGTAGCTTGAGTTTCAACCAAAAATAACAGGTACTAACTTGTTAGTAAATACAAACACTATGTGGATAACATTTCCAAATGGCTTGTGATCAACTTGGATATCAATGCCTGTTCCATAAAAATACAATTGTATTTTTGTGTATAACAGATATTAAGCTTAAGATTTCTGTTTCACTGGTGGCATACTTCTTTCTTTTCTTTTTACAAGAAAGGAATAATCATGAGGATTAAGATATGAAAAGAAGTCAATCACTCATTAAGGTGTAAAAATACCTGTTAAGTTATTGTCAGAGGGTAGGAAATCTATATTCGCATCTGCTAAAGGCTTCATATTAATTTTTTAGTATGTTCCTTCATTTGTTTCTCGTTGCATAGGTGTTGCTTCTCTTTGCATGCACAATTTTCTTCATTTAGACGGTACAAGTAATTTTTTGTTCTCCTCTTTTCTGTTCACTCTCATTTTTTCCTTGTAGTTTACTAATCATGTGTGTCCTTTCATTCTTTGGTTTTCTTTCTATAGTTGATTACGTAAAAGTTTTTGCCATCAGTTGAGTCGTCTTTCATACTCGTGTTGTTTCCTCCTTAAATTTCGTCTAGTGTTCTTTTATGCTTTCAGTGTTTCCTTAAGTGGTTGAAACTGGTTCTGAATTTTCATATGGCCGAACTCACAAATTTCTAGAATGATTAGTTTATTGGATTCGTACTTCTTTTTTCTCAAGTTTACCTTTTCTTGCTGTACAATGCTTCACCTTTATTTAATCACGATAAAGGTAAAAATTGCAGTTTACATCAGGCGCTTCATTGTTTGCACGTCCAGAAAATACCTCTTGTGACGGATATTCTCGAGAACATGGTTGATTTGTTTTCTGTCCCGTCAAATTAGAAATGTTAAGGCGGGCTTATGAATTTCCGAATGTTAAAAAATAGCAATCTCCGATCACTAGGACATTCCTCGGCTAAAAATTTACAGACATCAGCCATTCTCGTTCTTGTGTCCAACATCCAGACTTCCCATGACGCAATCCCTTTCTCTGTTCTCTTTACCCAATCTACCATTAAAGTCGCTCATAATAACTAGGACATAGTGTCTTGCCAATTTCTGTCTCTCTTTGCTCACAGAAGTTGTTATTGTTTGTTTCTCAAGCAGCGTTGGTTCATGCTTACCCTTTGACACTGTACGTTTAACGTATCTGAAATCAAAATGTGCAGCTGGAATGCTTTCATTGACAGGTTTCAGTTCTAACACATTGTCCTTGGTGTTTCTCCTCAGTATGAGCTACAATTTGCTGTGAAGTTAATCTTTTGCCAATGAGTATTTGTTTCACTCCCCATTTGTTGGTTGTAGTTCTCCAACGTCAGTTGAGCAATCATCATTTTCTTCGGTCTTCTTAGGACTATGTCGGGATAAGACACTCGGCATTTCCCCCTCTAACAATCAGAACATACCTCCTGATCTCAGTGTTTCCTTATTTGTTTCCAAAGCGACCCCCTACTTTCCATCGCACCACTGTCATCCTTTTAGCCTCTATACCCTTTTCGTTTATCTTTCTTTTCATCGCTGTCTTATAAAAGAAATTTCTTTAATTTGGTTGTATCTGCTTCTTATATAGAATTACGCTTGTCTTTCTTTTCTTCTATCAACCACCTTCTATTCTTGCTTTTATTTCTTAACACCCTATTTCTATCTAAACGTTCGACTCTCAAATGACTGTACTTTATGTTGCCTGTTGGATAACTATTTTCACTTTACATTCTCATTGGTTACTTTCTGCTTACATTCATAATGGTAAACTAAAGCTACAATAGCTACCAGTTATGAACACATTTGACAGTTTGTTTAAGGTTTTGAATTACTTTGTTGTTTTCATAGTTTAGGATTAAATACCTATAGCGTTGATTATAAAGTTTATCAGCAGGTGTGGCTTTTCAAATTTGCTACATTGGTTCTTAATATTGTCTGTTATCATATCAAAGGAGATTTAAGTGAAAATATGTTGAACCAAACTGTGTTTGAACCAGTGCTTCCTATGTTAAATGAGTTACTGGCGCCACGTTATAAAATAAATTGTGTTTTTAACCTAGCTTTTCATTCCGCCAATAAGCATGACACTGTTTTCTTCCAATCAACTGGTGCAACTGTCCTTCTATATGGCTCCAGTACATAGACCCTTAAAAAAGAGCTGATTAAATGATTAGGTGGCTGTTACGCTAACATGCTTCAGATCGTGAAAGGTGTGACTTGGCAACAACGTTTAAGGACCAATATAGTGTATGATAAACTTCCAAATATTTCAATGACTATTGCAGAACAAATCATGTGTTTCTACTGTCACAGTTGGTGACGCAAGAATGACTTGATCCACCTTCTGTTACTGTGGGAGCCAGAACATGGAAAGAAACCTTGGGCCTTGGAAGATTGAGGTCAACTTAAGTAGTAGTAGCAGTAATAGTAGGAGTAGTACTACCAGTAGTAGTAATGGTAGTAGTAGTTAATTTTGCCGGTAACTTAGTAGGGACACACATTAAATACTGGTTCAAACATACGTCGAAGTTACTAAAATCTTCCATTTTTGCTTTTAACTCTAAGCTATACTATTCCTAGAATATATAAAAACTTCAGAATTTTTAAACATTTTAGATACCCTATAAAACCCTTTTTGTTATTTAAAGTATAAATAGCGAATGCTGTGATGTATAGGTTATGTTGGCTCCATTATTTGTGATGGTTTGAGTGTTAAAATTTTAAAGCTAAATCACAGGGTTGTAGACAGTTCAATCCTTTCAAATAATTAAAAAAAAAGAATTCATAATTACTGGTCAATCTACCAGACAACCAAACAGATCACAAGTGAAATACTTTTTATTTTGTTGGCTTTATTGTTTGTGATCGGTTAATTGAGAAAGAAATTTCAGCTAAAGCACAGGGGGATAGACAGCCCAATCCTTTCCTGTACTTTCGAAAAAACCCGGACAATTCATTATTATTGGTCGTTACTGGTTATTTGTTGCAACCTTACTCAAAATATGGTCCAAATATTTATTTGTATAAGTTGAGTTGGCTGACCTATTTGGTTAAATCTTCTTTTTCTTTATTTTTTTTAATTTTCAATTGAATAACAAAAAAATTCCAAGTACAATTTATCCCAATGCTTTCTTCAGTAACAAAATGTATCTGTTTCATCAAAATCATTCTGACATTAGGAAGCTATTCAACTTACGTCTTTTTTCTATATTTCAAAATCGGTTGTGAGATTTAGAAAATCTCATCGTAATGCCTTTAATTACAGTTAATGATCAAGTCGAGAGGAACACACCTATTTCCGTTGGTAGCAGAAAAAAACATGTTTGTCATTTGTTAAATGAAGTAGGGAGCAAAAACAAACTGATAATTCTAATCACCATAGCCGCAACATTAGGCTTTGCATTTAGAATTGGATTGAACAAGACCATTCAAGGGTTGAAAGAGCCTTACAAGACAACCGTGTTGAATATGGTTGGATTTTCAGGAGAGATATTCATTCGAATGTTAAAGATGTTGATTTTACCCTTAATTATGTCAAGCTTGATTATTGGACTGATTAGATTGGACACTTCTTCGTCAGGCATGCTAAGTATTTATGCTTTCTCCTACTATATTTCAACAACCATCTTTGCAATTATCCTGTGTATGTTACTGGGATCTACCATTAAGCTAGGAAAAGGTATTGACCGACCAAAACATTTACAAAAGGGACAGGGTGTTTGACCGTTGGACTCCTTTTTAAATCTAGCGAGGTAAGTGCTCCTTTTATCTGTTATTAGAAACTCTTGGTGTAAAGATTTTGCTATTAAATACAATAATAATTAAATACATAAGTACATTAAATAATACAACTAACATCTACTTTGCAGTAAGAGTTCCTTGATGAATAAAATGGGGTGACATTTGATCAGCAAGTGTATCATGATGTTTTGGCTTTCTTCTTTTTCATCTAATTGAAATAGTTTGTAATGGTGTCAGTGATTACAAAATCTAAATGTCTACTGTTATTATTACAACAGCCAACCACCGCATATTTGCCATCAATTATAATCAGGTAATCCAAAATGCAGTTGAATAAGGCCCTCAGCAAGTGCACAGGACAACTTAGGTTGATGATATCTGTTAACTAACGTCTATCAAGTTCTGGTTGTTTATCGAATGTGTCTCTAGCTGGCAATTTAACTGTCCGATTTCTTTTATTAAAGGGCATGTTTTGGTATCTATTTATTATAGATATACCACTATACTTTCGACGTTTCAAGGTTACAGTTTGTGATCTCCTAACCTGGTCAAGACCTAATAGATTGTAATGATGTGTCTTGCGCTTTATTGTTTTAGACCTTAAAATATACGCAGTGAGATAACTCTTATTAAATTTTTCATTGGAGATACCTCTGACAATAGTTTAAAAATAATTGATTCGCGGAAATAACTGCAACATGATATTCCTCTCATTATTGTTGATGGAATGGGTTTTTGTCTTTCCAGGACTGTTTTCCCAGATAATATTTTTGTTGCTTGCATTTTTCAGGTAATATCAATTCTTTCATTTCTTATCCTTTATCAGTTGATATTTTATTTGAAAAATTGTTATATTTGTTTGTTATCTTTCATTTGAGTACCACGCTTTGTATGAAAGTGTAAAAATAATAATGATAATAATAATAATAATAATTTGGTTAATTTCAATTTGGTTTTCTGTTTCACCTCACTTTTGAGGCTACTGTGCATGTGCCTACATTCAACTTACATGACTTGTTGTTGGGTGCTGAATGTGGGTTTTTCACCCATCCATCACTAGATGGTGTGTAAGTACTGGATAATAATAATAATAATAATAATAATAATAATAATAATAATTGTAACAGCTGCATGACTGTTCTTGCAGTAAAAGAATACATCCGTAGACTTTATAAGGTAGCGGAGTATTTACATTATGATATCCTAAAACGGTACAATATTCAAGTAGGTCAAAACTGGTACGAGCATGAATAGTAGCCAGTTACGAAAGCTGAAGAAGTAAGGGGACCCAGTGGTATGGCTGTTTTATCTGATCAGGAATGAAAGGGTAACAGACCAGATTCAGTGATTAAAGACCACTGAATGAAAATCTGTTATCTAGTAGATGTTTCAACACCGTCTGAAAGAAATATAGTGATAACGGAAGTAGAAATATTGTTGAAATATAAAGACCCTGAAATGGAAATCAATAGGATGTGGAACATGAAAGCCATAATCATACCCATAATCTTATTCAATCCAAAGATCACCGTATCAACAAGACTAAGGGTACTGGAATGTTACTTGTTGCCGGTCCTAAAATATGGAAGTGAGACATGAACTGTTTCTAAAGAAATTGAAAAGAGAATCAATGCATCAGAGATATGGTTTCTGCGGAGAATAATGAGAGTACGATGGAAAAATCATACAACGAATGAAGAAATTTTAATTGAAGCAGATACCAAAAAAAAGCTGATGAAAATAATTAAGAAACACCAATTACAGTTTCTTGGAAATTACATGAGAAATAACGGCATGGAAAAGCTATCACTTACGGGGCAAGATAACAGGAAAAAGAGCAAGTGTAACTCTATTTTCCCTCTGGTTGCCAGTATTTTTACTCTTTGTGCTACTTTTAATTTCTGTTCTATGTATTTGGCCAATCTGTGTACTACTTTTAACTTCTGTTCTATGTATTTGTCCAATCGTGTCCATTTCGTGTGTTTGTCATGTGTATTGTAGCTTTTGACTGTTACTCTTTCACGTGTGGTTTATTGAGCTTCTCATGTTATTTGCACTTGTGATATTTAGTGAACTTTGATTAATCAGTTCTGATTGGATGTTGAACAACTATTGTAAATAGTCTTTAAAAACCCTTGCAAGAGAATGTTAAGGAGGAGATTGGAAGTGTAGCTGAAGAAGTGTATGATGTTTGTTGTGTATTTTTGAGTTTAAAGAATAGATTGTGAAAAGCCCTTTGGCTGTTTGAATATTTTGGAGCACTAGTTTCACTTTTAGTCTTAAGAGCCCGGATAACTAATCTGTACCATTACAATTTTAGGAGCCTGTCCGTTGTTACTTTATCGTCGCGTTTAAATTTTACTGGATTGCCGCAGGTTTGTTTGTTGCTTTGTTGTTGTATTTTTTTTACAAGAAAAGAAATATTCCTTTTTTCACGTACGGAGATGACTACCAGAAGTCAAGCACGATCGGATTTACACACCTCCACTGATGCCGTCGGAGCTACGATTGGTGCCCTTCAGGAGGAAGATGTTGAGCTAAGGTAACAGTTACGCCGTCTAGGATCTTCCTCAAGCAGCTTCAAGTGGAATATCCTCCAGCTTTAAACATTTTCTGGGCGTGAAAGCGAAGATATATTGGATTGGCTACATACTTTCGAGTCTGTCGCGGAAGTCACTGGTACTAGTGACTCGATGAAATTGTCTCTGTTGTCGGTACATCTTACGGACTTTGCAAAAATTGTTTTGGAACGAACTTTGGCCAGTACCGCTGTTGAACGTCTACGTGAAGAAGGCCATCATGAGGCGGCTTATAAACTTAGAAACTTGGAGAGAAGCTGTCAGTGCTGCGGAAGCCTTTGAATCCGCGGAGCACCTGGAGGACGAAATTGGCATGTCGCCAGTCGTGAACACGGTTTTAAATCAAAGGGAGGAGAGGTCACGCATGAAATCTACGAAAGACCTTCCTCTGTGGGATTGAGGCCAACAAGACAGCCAATTCGTTGTTACAAGTGTGGTGGTGAAGGGCATGGAGCTCGAGAGTGCCCGTCTCCAAAACGCTTTGGAACGAGTCCAAAGAATGGCACATTTACTCGAACATGTTACGCCTGTGGCCAGGTGGGCCATATTGCTCGATTTTGCCGGCAAGTGACAACTGTGCCATCCGAGGTCAACCGGAATACTTTGCTAACCCGTAACACAGAGGGAACTAACTTTCAATTCACAAACGAAGGAAATTGCAGACGAACGGTAAACCCCTCTTCGAGTCAAAATGGCGTTGTTTCCCCAAATTCCTTTCTAGTCCAGGATAGGAAATCAGTAAAAATGTCAAATTTGCCCCAAATTAGGGTATTAATTAATAGTAAAGAGTATTTTGTTGTTTTAGGCAGTGGTTCTTCAGCTTCCCTTATCGATGCTGACTTTTTTTGCGTACGTTTGATGGTACAAATACGGTTTTAGAAGTGAAGAATTGTGATTCCTCTTCATTACGAACAGCTAATGGTGGCACATTAACGCCAAGTCGCCAAGTTCGTATTGAAATGTCTGTNTACAGGTTCTGTGCCGTCTGATAGTGTATTGTGTTTGAAAGTTAACCAGGGTATTACCATACCGCCGAGAGCCTCTTGTTTTGTGCCAGTGAGCAGTGCTGACCCTATTTCTAATACTGCAAAGGAGTCGGTTGCTTTTGTTGACTCTTACCGTAACGAATGTCGTTTCCGGATATTGTTTTGACTCCTGGTATTGTAGATTGTTTGGAGTCGGATTTATCATTACTTGTTGCTAATGTTGGCTCCGAACCTCTTTTATTGCCCCCTGGTATCAAGCTTGCAGAGGCTAAGCCAATGTTTCGCCACCTGATTGATGATAGTTTTGTTCTAAGTTTTGAGGAGTTGCCTAGTTGCACCAAGGTGAATGGTCAATCACACGAATTATCGGCAATTAATTATGCGGGCTATGCTCTTAAGAATGCTGAGGGTAGTGATATTAATAGGACTAACAGTTTTGACTCTAATGATACTGCTCTTACCTGTACTACTCCTTTAACTACTAATAGTGGTACTGCATCTTCAGACAATGTATTTGATCAACTTAACCTGCCAAATAACAAGTACCTTAACGATGATCAGAAGACTACTCTCCCGATAAGCAAAAGTGAGTATGTTACTGATTTAAACCAGAGAATGAAAGAAACCTTTTCCCATCTTAAGGCTGTACAGAGAGAAGTACGACGAAAACAAACTGCTATTGGTGACAAACACAGACATGCTATTATTTATAACTCAGGTAACTTGGTTCTTTTGTATCGACCAGTAAAACATATTGGTTTAGCCACTAAACTTGTTAACCATTGGACTTGTGGATTTTTGAGTTTAAAGAATAGATTGTGGAAAGCCCTTTGGCTGTTTGAATATTTTGGAGTACTAGTTTCACTTTTTGTCTTAAGAGCCCGGATAACTAATCTGTACCATTACATGGGAGGAAGACAAACGGTTACATTTCTCCAAAGAATTGTAGTGAATGTCAGTGATTGAAGTTATTCGATGCACAGAAATCAGGAACGATTGGCATAAACTGCTTGCCAATATCATATGATAGGACACAAAAAGAAGAAGATACCCATAATAGTTGGAAATTTAGGCATTATTCGAAAGATCTGTGAAAAGTGGATCAAGCAGCTGCTCATAAAATGGACATGAGAGAAATACAAAGAAGTTATGCTATGCTAATACTAGGCACAAGCAGAACCCACGGAAGACGACATCACAAAGCAGGCATATGTAAAGTTTGATGGCAACGAAATCCAAATGTTAGACCAAAAATTAACGCAAACAAAAGAGCCAGTCAAGGGCTATACATTGGAAAAAACAAAACGCTAAGAGCAATTGAGACAAACGAAATAAAAGGACAAATAATGCAAGAACTACACACAGAAATATAATGAACATGGCATATTAAGCCAGGGTGAACAGACTGAAATATTGCTAAAGGAAACTGGAAATCATGGTGGAGAAACAAATGAAATCCATAAACTATCAAGAAACATCCACAAATATGCAAAGTTTAAAGGTATCATTGTAAAAGATAGACTTTACTAAAGCAGTCCCTTACCCAAAGGTTGAAATCCTTAATCAAGGCAAGTAATTCCTTTTTAGAAAAGAATATACAGGGAAAATCACTCAATGAAATAAAATAACTATTATATCCATCAGCTTTTGTCATTTCCGATAAAGATGGCAAGACATCAAAACAGCAAAAAATGTGGAACTAAGAAAAGGTATAACATTAAAAGTATGATACCGAAGCAATAAGGAATAACCTGTGACTGATACCCTGGCAATGATGTGAACACCAAGATAAAACAGTAGTAGAAGCCAATAAACTCGATGAAAAGTGACAAGAGCAAGTTAAATAAAAGTTAAAGGAGACTTGGTTCACTACGCAAAAAATCAAAGTACCCTCGGCCATGTAGAGGAAAAATGTAACAGCTTTATATGTGAGTAACCCACTGCACGTACAGTTTATGGATGTCAGAGGATCAATGAAAGCCTATCTTCCCATGCTCATGTTTACGAGTCAATGTAGATCTTCTTTACCAACATTGGCTTTCTCGCCCTTCTCAGGATGATCCAAAAGTTTAGTTTCAAACAAATTAATTAAAACAAATTGCGGTTAATGGCCAAGACGATTATTTTTTTCATCTTAGGCCCGAGACCAAGGCAACTCTGTTAAAGCTTGACTATGTCCTAATTAGGGTAGAAGATGGGGTTTCAAACGACGGATATTCAGCGAAATGCGACTTAGTTACCTTTGAAACAAGACATCTGAGGAAAACGTCTTTGTTGGTCCACATGTTGTATCAAAACAACAATCAACTATTTCTGAAACGAATAGAAACGATCCAAACCCTTCAGGACACTTAATGCTAATCCTGTCAATCATTTTGCCAGTTGACAAGCAGATTTGGAGTAAAAATGACACTGAATTTATAGAGAAGCTTAATTTTATCCTTGACATAACTATAACCTCAACCCTATTCATTCACGTTTAATCGACCTGAATAGGCATTATTATAGGGCCAAGCGTCAAAAAGAGGATTGAGAGAAGATGGACAGGACAACATCAGTAAGAAGAAGCCCATCACGAAGGAGAAGATGCGTGGATAAAGAATGTGACACATTGAAACTAGTTGTTTAATCCATACTATAATCTCTGCCAGTTAATCAATTAAAACTTGTACACGTTTTACCAAATAAAAAGTATAATTTTACTTGTCTCCGTCCTTTATTGACACTTTTCAATGTAAACTAGTTATCGGATTGTTTTTTACTTTTACAAAGGAAATTATCATCACACACTATTAATTGAAATATTCATTAGATTATTCCAACGTTTTTGTAGTTTATTCATAAAAGCTGGATGAAAAGTCATAATTACTGAGTCACAGCTGACTCTTTAAATTAGAGACTGTTTAGGTTTTCAATTCTGCCTAATGTAGTGTACAATAATTTGTATATGTTTTATTTTATGTTTAGGAATTTAATTGGAAATTTAGAGTGTGATTACTAGTACTTTTTCTGCAACGTGAGCTGGTATATTAGCCTTGTGTTGAAGTAAACATCATGCATGGTATCGAATAAATGTTAGGCCAAGACGCAAGTGATAAATTTTTAACTGTGTTAGAATCTATGACGTTTACTAAATAAGGAAAAACATTAAGAAAAATGGTACTAGTATCAAGAGGAAAACATGTTCCTGTCAGCTGCCTTTAGATGATTGTTTTAGGACTAGCTGTTAACGGTCGGTATGCAAACATTACTAAATTAGAGATAAATTTTCAAAAGCTAATTGTTCAAGACCATAATCATGACCATAAACAAAGCGCCCTGGTGTCCAGTACTCTCGTGGTCATGATCACAAAGTGGTCAACTATACCACATATACAAAATACAGAACGTAGAAAGCGAGCGAAAAGACTATGACATCAATGAAGCCTAGTTTTCTTGGCATCATAGCATTTTCTTTGGCAGTTGGAGCAGTGCTTGGTCGACTTGCAGCAAGAGGCAAGATCTTATTTGATGCCATTTTTGCACTGAACGAGATCGTGCTGATACTTATTACTGAGGTAATGCGGTAAGACATAATGTTTGCTTACTAATTTTTATTTTATTCAACTACAGATATCTAATGAGAAAAATATATATTGTTTGCCTTTAACGTAATATAAGACAAGGTGCAGTATAAATTTGATCGATGGAGTTTTTGCTTGGGCTTCGGGCTAAAATAGAAGATTAATTTACACAAGCAAAAATTATGCTTCTTAAAATTGTTTTATACTTAAAAATTGGAGCCAACGAAGAGTTGGCTTTTTTTATTAATTTCTTGTATTGACACACATCTTCAGCGTTTTGTTCGCAAAAAACAAAATAACAAAATTTAGTTTTACTATTATAATGAGATAATGTACAATGGCAATCAATTGGAAAGGTATTAAGAGGTCAATAACTACAATAACTGACTACAACTCAATAATTAATTCCCTGGTCCTGTATTTGTCCTTTGTATTGATTGATGGACTGGGTTCCAGAATGTGAAGTGCTTTCAGAGTTAACAAAAAATTATCTCAACGGAATGTCTGTTGGAGGATGTCCACGTTTTTATTTCCCAGATTTGCTCCACACTGTAACATGTGGTCTCTTACTGGGCCCGACCTTTTGGAATGTCCTTTGATGCGGGTTTGCATGTCGGCCGTATTAACCAACAAAGCACGCATTACAGCGTGGATATGTGATCTTGTCAACAATCCCGCTTCTGAACATTTTTTCCACTGGAGGTTTGAGGGAAGGTAGCACAGTTTTACGTTTTCTCAATGTGAAGACCACGGCACATGAAGCATTGACTCTGTGCAAGGCTCTTTTTATTATTTTTTTTTCCCTTCATATATATATATATATATATATATATATTCAAATTTATATAAAGTGTTTTAAAAGGCCTCTATTGCATACACAAAGTATACAATGCAAAAATGAGAAGAGTATTAGAAAAGTATCTTTAGTGTGAGGAGATGAAACTTTATCATAACGATGAAAATGTCTGCAATTACTTTTGGTTAAAAGTAACGAGGAGTCAACACTTCTAGAATCATAGACACTACTCAGATTCCGTTTTTCAACTGTAAAATTTAAGAAACGTGATAAGAGATAGTAAGTTTTTTTATATCACTCAAAGACCATTCTAAAACGTTCACATTATTTAGATCTTATCACATAGAATCTAATCAATGCATCCATTGTTATTTAATGTATAAAAATATTTAGAAACACCTCAGAAATGCCCCAAATGTGTTTAATGGAGCTCCGACAATCTTGTATTTCATGTTTTTCCTCTTGCAACAATCTTTTATGATATCATTTGTTGGGTGTTGATATGGAAAATCACTACCAACATTTTCTTACAGTCAAAGCATTGTATTTTATTTCGATTTGACTTTGAAGGCATTGTTTTATATCGAAGAGCAAAATGGCATTCTATTACCGAAATGTTATCCGTTTTAAATCTCACAGGAAACTTTGGGGCCTTGAGCTTCGAATGAATAATTATGTGACTGTCTGAGATAGATATAAACACTCGATAAAAGATTCAGGTTAAGGCGTCAAAATGAAGGCAAAACGAAAATGAAAAGACTAAAATATTAGTATTATATAAACATTCTACAAACTCAAGCATTTTTTAAAATGAGAAGCTTCTTTCAGTTTTCTTTGTTTTTTTTTACAAATATTTTCGATGGTAGCAATATGGTTAAAAATATGGAATGGAATATCTTTAAAGCTTTGTTTTCAAAATGCTTCTCAAATGTTTTGTTACTGGCTGCCTCTTCAATTAACTTCGAAGCATCTACCGGATTTAAATACACACCGTTTAATCGGGACACCTCAGTTTACAAAAATCTCTTCTGTTAAAAAACGGCTCTCTTGATTACTCGATAGTAAAGTAATAAAAAGACAAAGGACAAAGTTGTGTTAGAAGTTTATATTCTTAGAATTTGTTTAACACAGAGTAAAGCAGTTCCTGCTTTGAAAGAAAAAGTAATGCTTGATCTGAATGTGAAATGTGAACATCTTGTCTGAACTGAGTCATGAATAGGTAAAAAACCACCAAAATCCAATAGTAAACCAAGATCAAAAAGGCGACATAGTATTCACCTCTGATAACCAAAGGGGGTTGCAAAATGGCTCAAACCAACAGTAGCCTATCGAGAGGCGGAATTGCGTGACGATTTATAAGCGATGCTTACAATGGGTGGACGAGAAACAAGCGAAGGTGATGATTGTTTGCGAGTTGATTGACATGTTATAGCTCTGGGTCAGCTTCAAGAAAACTGAGGAGGCAGGACTCATCATAAAGTGGCGTCCACTGGATGATAGATTACAGCTCTACTACAGTATTCGGTGGGGTCGATGGACTAGGTGATTGGCTCTTGATTACAAATACAAATTGATTACCAGCTCTCTAACAGCGTTAAGGCGTAAAAATGTGTGCAGATAATATTTGCATTTTTCCTTGTCCCTCGAGCATTTTAAAGAGTTATTTTTCAATGAAGTGTCATATTGCCCCTCGAAAATGCCTCGATACGGACAGATAAAGCAGCGCTCTCAATTATTCAGTGTCCCGATAGAGCAACAGTAAAATAGAGAGAAATACGGAAATGTTTCCGTTCCCTGGATTTTGTTCCATTTTAGCGACTTTCCGGATAAAGCGTCTCCCAATTCAATGACGCCGGCTGTAATTAATGTAATAAGAATAGTATTATTTACAAATGTAACGACTGAAGAAAGAAAACCAGTTTAATACCTTACCTCTGTAGTATCTCGCATCGGCAGGATACTTTTTTGTAAATTTTGAAATACAATTCCTTCTTAAACAATAGAAAAAGATTGGCTAATATTTCTCCTGCCTTTTAAAGCAATCTTTGTAGATATTTTTTATTAATAAGTAAATCTATTACTGTCTACAGCAGGTTTTTGGATTGTCGATAACGGCAACTGCAAAATTAACTAAATTCTGTCATATATGGAAGTTTTATTTAAAGTAAAGAATTTGGCATACATAACTTCACTGTAACATAGAAAAATCAACCCGTTTCCTAGTATACTATCAGATATAGCTTTATACCAAAACTGCTAAGATATACGTAGTTGTGGATTTCTTTTACCTTTTTAAGCAAAAGCATCTATTGGTATGGTAGTATCGTTTTTGATAGTAAATGGCATATGTTTATAAAGCCTTTGTTTCCTTGTTAGGTTGCGAAAGTTATCATCAAAACATTCAACTTTACATTGAAAAAGCTAGAGTTTATGAATGTTTATGGAATGAGATATTGAGATTAAATGAGGTAGCTTCTGTGTTTGATTAAAAAAGAGTAAGCTATCAAAAGCATGCTCTACACCCGTCCACATGACAGGATGTTTAATTAAAATGTCTGTATGGCTTTGTTAAGGAAATTTTATTACATCTTAGTATTTTCTTGCTTTTTAAAAGGTTTTCACCGATTGGTATTTGGAGTTTAATCTTTCAAATGTTCTCTGGTATTAATGACATTTCTGGTACATTTGAAAGTTTATTGCAACAGTTATAGTTGTACTGTTAATTCATGGCTTTATTACTTTGCCATTGGTCTATTTGATAGTGGTCCGAAAAAATCCATTTGGTTATATTGATGGTTTGATCGAAGCTTTGCTTACCACATTTGCAACAACATCAAGGTTTGTTTTTCAGTTTTTGTTAGAACTGTTTAGTTTTGTATTGGGTTTGAGGGGTTCTTTATATTTGAAAAAATTTTCAGCATATAAAAAACAGCAAACAGGGGCGTGACAGACTTTAACACCCTCCTCGTCCTCTTCTTCTTCTTCTTCTTCTTCTTCTTCTTCTTCTTCTTCTTCTTCTTCTTTTTCTATAAAACTCAATACTCGACTGATATTTCTGTGAAAATGTGTTCCGAAAAAAATTGGCATATAAGAAAAACATTTGACTTTAGAACTTTTAAAGGTTATGTTTCATCTTTGTTTCCATGTAGGTGTTTCTATTTGTAACTTATTAGCGTACACAACCTGAAAACGTGGAATACAGGATTAATTTTAATTAAACCATTTTATTCATCAATCTTTTTCTTTACTGAAGATTTGAGGAAATACGAGTTTTATATGCGTTTTCTAAACCGAAAACTTCCCGAATATTTTTCTTTACTTTAAAATGTAAAGCTGTCAGTATTGTTGCAGCTATTGTTATAATAGTAAGTTCAGGGAAAAAATAAAACCAAAGGAAGGAAACAAGATCGGCACTTCCATCAAACCGTAACTAATAAAAAGACTTGAGCTTAGTATGTGGGATTAGTGTTAACAAAATTTTGCCTGAAAGGTCAGGTTGAGTAAGAAAAGAAATTGATGCAATATCGCTCTTTTAAAAGGAAGTTAACGTAAAACTGGCACTTTCTTTTATCAACATAAGTCAATTAAATCGTGATGACATTACAAGCAATAACATCTACTCAGTGGAAATATTTAAAGAAATACGTTTACAAGTTCACACGTGCCAATCAATTTTTTACTCTTTAGTTAAAATTGGATGTGTATTCCATATAAAATAATAACTAAATGGAAACAGCTAACTGTTATTTATTTGTCAGCTTCGGGACCTTCCTAAATTGATAAAAGATCAAATTTGGTCATGATGAACCTCTTTCCACCTGCGTCAATCAATCAATAGCAGTTTGATTGATAGGTAGTATCTCCTTTCTTCTCTTTGAGCAAAGTTCCTTGTTGAATGGCCCCTGCTCAAGAAATTACAGTAACTGGATTTATCAGCTACATTAAACCTGACAACTCTGCTTTAAACTGGTTAGAATATGTTTAGAATGGCTACAAAGTAATCTTTTACAGATAAACTGCTGCTGTTAACTAAAAAGAAGGTATTACTGTATAATTTATCATATAGAATTTAATCGGAAATAAATGAATAAATAAATAAATTAATTAATTAAGTAATGAAATCCCTTAAATATCACAGGAAACTAGCATTGCTTACGGGATAAACATTTGGTTGTTTTAGGCTCCTCTGTCTCGCATTCGTTCTCGACTTCTCTAATAGCCCTACTCTGAAGGTGTGGACATATCAAAGTGTATTTCCATGGCATAAGCATAAATCTATGGATTACTTTTAAACGGAAAATTGACTTCAGTTGATCAGTTTCTAAGACACCTTTTTCAACATCCAACGCAAGAAATGTAGTTATTAATTAAAACAGTCTTCCTTACAAGTTAAGTTAGTTGGTTAATGGATAAAAACATAATGGACATCGGGCAATAAAATTTCTTTATTATTTACCTAATGGGGTACAGAATAGCATAACAACGTTAAAATCCATACTTGTAAAATTCTTAAGAACATGATTTTTTATGAAACAACAGTAGTTTAGATATGCATAATTAGTCAAACTATTTTTTTCTTGACATAACTTTTTAATTTTTACTTGTCTAATTACCATTTATGACACAGTACAGCAACATTACCAATCACCTTTAAATGCCTAGAAATCAATAACCACATTGGCTCAAGAGTGACAAGATTTGGTTTGCTCATTGGTGCTGCAATCAACATGGATGGAACAGCCCTATATAAAGCTAATGATTTTTCATTCCACAGACCTATATATTTATATTATATGTATATTACATGTAGTATATAGATTATCGATATATTATCTTATCTAAGTAATGACTCTTACTTTCTTTTTGTATTCCACCCTTTCTTTTGTTTGTGGTAAGTGTATTTTTACAATAATTGGGAGATTTCTACACTCCAGCTTGTCTAATGCTTACAATTAAAGCCAAAATTGGCAAGAGGTTTTGCTTTTAGCTACATTCTCTACATTGTGTTTTCGATCAAACTACCTTATTGTAAATTACGTTTTGAAAGAATTTTGCTATACATACTCATATACTAGGAATTGCTCTAAAGAAATCTTGACACTAAATCTAACAGTATTTGAGCTATACTGAAAAATATCGGTTTTTTCTTCTTGCATTAAGGAAAGTGGAAAGGAATTTGTTGGGCACTGTGATTTTTGCAAAGAACAGCTTTTAATCAATCTTCTCAGGTGGCAAAGCTTAATTTGGAAAATCTCCAATTACTTGTATCAATTAAATTTGGTAAGATACTGACTTACGAAATGCAGCCCTAGAAACTGTAGTGTTGTACAGAACTGTTTCTTTTGTTTGTGGTAAGTGTATTTTTACTTACCAATAATTAGAACCATTAACGTTAGAATCTGTGAAGAGTGATGAAAACTCCTATTTCAGGTCTTCTTTTCTTTTCCCTCACATAAAGATAAATATACGGTAACATTTTAAGATGAAAAGCAAGACTGAAAACCCTTCAGTCTATAAGCACGGGCCTAGTATTATATTTCTGCATGCAAAAGTGTCAAGGAAGATCAATTTTTAGAAAGAAATGTATAATGAAGTGCAAATCAACTCAGTGTGCAACATTTTTATCAAAATTCAATTTTTATTCGCATTGTTGCATGATTACTGTAATATTTAAACACAACTTTTAATTTCTATGGATTCACTCACACCAGTAGAGACGCAGATGTCATCAAGTTGTCTACCAGTCTCATGTGTAGGTTCATCCAAAATCTGTTCTAATTGACAATCATTCAGGAATTTTGAAAAAATGTTCTGCTCTTTGGCATCGAAATTAAAGTCACCAATCACCAATTTTGCATTAGAAACAATAAAATAAATATATACCATTTCTTTACAAAAACAAAAGAAAAAAACCCGAAAGTGTCTCTCTGGATACTGATAATGTATAATTTTTTAGCTTGTGCTTCATAATTTCCATGATAGAATGGCTTTGAACCCACAACATGTTTGCACTTGTTGTGACCGATTATCATCAAAAAGCAATGAAAACAATAAAACTCGTAAATAATAATAATTGGTCTTTCATCACTGGGAAAAAATTGCTAACAAAAATCAATGGGGTTTCAAAAAGCAAATAAAATGGGATTTCCGAAAATGTCAGATATTCTTCATCTGAAATCACTTGTATAACTATTTGCCTTATCATGTAGCCCATTTATGACAATCCCAAAACTTGTAAGAGTGTAAAACATTAGATATGGATTCAAGCTCTTGTTATTGTTCCGATATTGTTCTTAATTTCCCAGTAAACGTAAATACAACAGTAATTATTTTGTCAAGGTGTTTGATAACTTCTTAAGCTCTTTCTTGAAATTAAAACGAAGAATGGGGTTCTATGCCAACAAAATATTTATAACAAAAACAGAGCTCTTTAGATCCTTAGGTGTTGACATTTTTACCAACTGGTTAAGGAACATTTTACCACTAGCTGAGTCCGCTTGTTAAAATTCTTTATCGAAAGTCAAATGTGCTTAATCAAAATGTAGTGTTAACTGGAACTAGAAAAGATGAACAGCAATTAGTAGTAGGCATCCGTATGTCTCGGGTGACAATGGTAAGTGCCCTGTGGTAGGTTCATTTCAAATTTGGGAGCAGCGTCTCGAGTGACTCAGCAGGCCGATTCTGGCGTGACGGTCTCTTCCGCAGGCAGCGCAGATGTATTTGGACTGGTAGTCGGAGGCCCGGTTCTGTTGCTGTCTCTCCTTCCTCCTTTGCCGTATCTCCTCCAGCTGAGAGTGTCGCATCTCCTCGCCCCACCTCACTCCCTCACGCACAGTGTGATGCCAGCAAGCGCGGTCGTTGTTAGCCTGCTCCCAGATGTTTGGGTCGATGTCTGTCAGCTTCATGTTCCTTTAACAGACATCCTTAAAGCGCAAAGCTGGTCCCCAGCTGGTCGACTTCAAAAGGCCAGGTCGCCGTACAGGAGGGTCTTTGAAACGCGGCCGTCCTCCATGCGGCGAACGTGACCGAGCCATCGTAGGCAACGCTAGCAGACCATGAGGTGCATACTGAGTGAGTCTGCCTTCTCCAGCACTTCTGAGTATGTGATTCTATCCTGCTATTTTATGTTCAATATTCTACGAAGGCAGTGGAGATGGAAGCTCCCCAGGCGGCTCTCTTGTCTGGCGTAGGTGGTCCAGGACTCACTGCTGTAAAGCAAGGTACTGAGGACACACGCCTGGTAGACCTTGACATTTGTGTTCAGCGTCAGCTTGTTGTTATCCCACACTCTCCTGCTCAACGCGGCCATGACGGCAGCAGCTTTAGTGATGCCTTTGGAGATTTCAGTATCAAGTGATAGGTTGCTGGTGACTGTTGAGCCCAGGTAGGTGAAGCTGTCAGTAACCTCGAGCTCTTCGACGTCAATGGTGATTGATAGCACGGGAGGAACACCCTGGCCTACGACGTAGGTTTTCTTAATGCTGATGGTCAGGCCGAACTGCTTGTAAGCATGGGAGAACCTGCACATCAGCCGCTGAAGGTCCTCTTGTGTTTGCGTAGCCAGGAATACATCGTCCGTCTAGAGCATCTCCCTGACGAGGACAGTGCGGACTTTGGTCTTGGCCTTTAGGACAGGTTGAAGAGCTTCCTGTTACTCCTGGTATGAAGATGCACTCCTTCATCGCAGTCTTTAAAATCAAATTCAGCAGCATTGAAAAAAAAAGCCAAATAGTGTTGGTACCAGGATGCAGCCCTGCATCACTTTGCTTTTGATTGCGAAGGGCTCTGATGTTGGGTCGTCAAAGTTGACAGTGCCTGCCATGTTATCGTGGAAGGAGGCAATGATGCTAAGGAGTTGTGGGGGGCATCCGATTTTCTTCAGAGGCTAGAACAGGCCTTTACTGCTGACAAGGTCGAACGCCTTGGTGAAGTCGATGAATGCAATAAAAAGAGGCATCTGCTGCTCTTGACATTTCTCCTAGAGTTGACATATGGAAAAGATCATGTCACAGTGGATCTCTTAGCCCTGAACCCGCACTGAGACTCAGGGTACACTTGGTTGGCAAGGATCTGCAGGCGCGGCAGCACCACCCGTGCAAGCACTTTTCCCACGATGCTCAGTAACAAGATGCCGTGGCAGTTGCTACAGTCAGTGCGGTCACCCTTGTTCTTGTATAGGGTGAAAATCTTCGCATCACGCATATCGTGGGGGACCTTGCCTTATTTCCTGCCGAGACATAGAAGCTCGTGGACTGGTTCCAGCAGAGTAGGCTTTTCGCACTTGATGACCTCTGGTGGGATTCCGTCTTCCCCCGGGGCTTTGCTGCATGAGAGGGCGTCAATGGCCTTGGAAATCTCTTCCATGGGCTCCGAGTCAAGCTCTTCAAGGACAGGCAGGTCTTTTATGGCATCGAGGGCTTCCTGGGTCACTGCGTTCTCCCTGAAATAGAGCTTGAGGTAGTGTTCAACCCATCTTGCTAGCTGTTTGTCCTGATCGGTGATGATCTCCTCAGCTTTGGATTTCAGGGTACGCACTTCTTCACTGACTTGCCTGTTGGTTGCTTGATGTCTTCATACATGCTCATGCATGTTTCCTCTGTCTGAGGCTTGTTGGATGTTCTCAGACAGCTGGTGCCAGAAGTCGTTTGCGCAGAGGCGTGCGGTTTGCTGGGGCTTGCTGCGAGCAGCTTTCAGTGCCTACAGGTTCTGCTGAGTAGGAGCGCATTTGTACTCGATCATGACCCTTCGTTTGGCATCAATCACTTGCTCCATTTCTGTTATGTTGGCCTCAAACCAGTTTTCTTTCTTTTATTCCTTCTTGCCATAGGTGAGGATGACCGCGCTGTAGATTGTATCACGGACAAATTTCCACCTGTCCTGGCGCTCTGTTCCTCACTGTTGTTTACAGACTCTTCCAGCCATTCGATGAGCTCTCTATTCTTTTCTGGGCATGCTGTCTTACTGGCGTTGATGCGAGGCTGGCCCTTCTGTTTGGAGTGCTAGAGCTTTTTTTTTTCAGCTTTCCTCTTGCGGCTATCAGAGAGTGGTCAATGTCACAATCAGCTGTGGTAAGCTCTGCTATCGCAGTGAATTGTTCAGAGAGTTTGGCCAGATGACGATAAATTTCTGCTGAAGACAGTGTTGTGACCTGGGGTGTAGGGGTGTCCACTGTCCGGCAATCGTGTTTCCTGCAGAGCTGTAATGTCTATGTTCAGTCGCTGAAGTTCGCGATCTATCCCTGCAGTCTTGCGAGTGCCGTCAATTGACTGAGGATCCTCTGTCAGTCCAGGCCGCATTGATCGTACGTTCCAGCTTGCAAACTAGAGAGATGGAGTCTCCTTTTTCTTTCGTTGTTTCCTGCCTGGTGCGTGGTTTTCGATCTGCTTGTTTAGCATGGGTATTCTAAGCTCCAGGCACCCTCTGAAGCAGGCAGACCGTGGCGGGTAAGCAGTTAACTGGCTGGGGACTGTCCAGCTCTAGGCGGGCGATAGCTGACCAGTGGAACTATAAAGATCCCTTCCACCGTCGAAGACAACCTGTAGCGTCCAACTCTACGTCAACCAATCTTTGACTTATAACTCGTAACTCCTGTCTTCCGTGTTATGCTCTCGCCTATGGCAAAACTGGAACGTCCTCTCCAGGGTGCAAGCCTGGGCAATGTGGATGTTGACCTTGTGCTGCCCAATCAACAGGGCCGCCTTCTCGACCGCAATGACTTCATCCAATGGAACGCAGATCATTACACTTAGAGCCTATGTGGGTTTCAAACTATCATGGGGCTAGAAGTTTCTGTCATCAAATTCTACTCGTGGGGTAAAATCGTCATCATCTCTGCTCTGTTCATCCTCTCCTTCACTCTCGTCTTGACAACAACTGAAGGGAGGATACTGACATAATGAAAAGGTTGCTTATAATCTCCTGAGTGAGGTAAAAGAACGTTTAAGCTTTTAGAATCATTGTATTCTTCAAAGAATGGCGTCAACGTTCACCCTACTTTCACCCCCTACCCAAAATATTGTCAACTTCTGTCAACATTTAGGTACCCCTCTCCCCCCTCTAAACGTTTGACGTCACCTGTGTACGATCCCTAAATTCTTCCGGTCTAATCAACCACTGATAGCATTGTTTTATACAAGCGAGCGACTCGTATAACATTTTACGATATTGATAATCAATATAATCGTGCTTCCTTTTTCGCCAAGCCATTTCTCTATCCTCGGTAATGCTTTCCTTTTTCTTCTTGAATTTGGAAGATCCAAACTTAAGAAGGTTAATTTGTTTTGTACGTCTTCCAAAAACACCAGATACTTTTCATCGCTTCTCATTTTCTTGCAAGTTGCAACTGTGTTTTGCTAATTTTTGAGGTTCGACGATGCAAAGGTTATCTTGAAACAATACACTTTAGTTATCGCTGTGTTTTGGGATGAGAAAAGCAAGCCTCGACCCAAAAAAGTAATGAAATATCTGCATGTGCGATTGTGCACCAAAGGTACATGCTTTCGTTCCTCTGTCTTTATATTCTTCTAAACGCCAGTCCCATAACTCTCCTAAATCTTTGTAACTTTCGTATGTGCTTGTTAATGAACTAGCTCTAACAGGCAAACGAGTTGCACTGTACCGTTTCAGTGTTTTAAATTTACTACTGTATTTGTATTCACTTTCGTTTCTTTACTTTCTATCCTTTTTCTTGGATTTTCCGAAAAAGGGAATCATGCTTCAGAAAAAACTTAACCAGTTTGGTGATTTCGTGTGAGGTTTCGAATTAATTTGAAAGTACTTTCAAACTTCTTATTCAATCACTACTGCGAAGTTAGATAAATGCGTGCAGCAATGATTAGATAACACTGGTTTTTTTTTGTCTTGGTGCTGTTGTTATGGTGCCCTTCAGAGGGACTTTGATTTGGCAGTGGAGAATTTCTTTGCCGGATGCCCTTCCTGACACCAACCAATGGCTTTTTTTTTTGTAAAGTTCCAAATTCTCTTCGCCAGCTCGGGGGAATCGAACCCGGAACCTCTTGGCTACTGTGCAACTGCACTAAGCATTACCCCACGGCTCCTCGGATTAGATAACACTGGTAAACAAAGAAAATTTGTTTTTCTCTGGCATGGAACTTAAGGACTATTTTAGACAAATTTGAGGCGGCTTAATTCAAATCTGATCTTATATTTTCTCCATAACATCAAGTTTTTGCGCTATGCATATTTTTTGTTTTTTCATGAATTTTTAAGAAAATAATATCCTATCAAATAGTGTAGAAAAAAAAAGGCCGGGTTATTTGGTTCATTTTGGTTTTAATTTTACATTGCTTTTACACTGACAAGGCAGAAATAGCATTAATTTAGATGACTGCTATTTCTGCCTTGTCAATGTAAAAGTTTTCAATAAGAATAACAAGCAATATTTGCAGTACCTAGGTATCTTTTCTGCTATTCGCCCAGTTTCCCAATATGAAGAAATACCTGTACCAATATTTACTGAGCTTCCAAAAATTGATGACACAGATCCCTGCTCACCTTCTTCTAGTGATGAAGAAGACACTACAGATATTTTTCAGCCCTGTGATGAAGGTAGTGACAAACAAATTCTGTTTACTCAGCAGGCTTTGAATGATTTGGTTAGAGATCTTCATCTACCAAGAGTTTGCTGAACTGTTAACTTCAAGACTGCAAGAGAATCGAATGTTGAAACCCGGATATATATATATATATATATGAACTTTTATATTTTTTTCTATCATTCTACTTGGGTTGTCTTTTCTTTTCCAACAGCCCTTTGTAACATGACACCATGTATATTCCTCATCTTGTAATTATATGTGCTGTTAGTGTGTTCGGGTTTTAATGTTTATTGCTACGCTCCAGCAACTTGGAATCCAGCGTACGATATTCTCTTCACATCTAATCAGAAGCAATGTGCTTTCCAGGCCAGGCCTGGATATGGCAATGTAGTCCGTCTTGACATAAAAACGTTTGTGGCTATCGGATTTTTTTGAGTCATTAATGTCAATGGTGACGGTCTCAATAGTTTTATTTAACAAATAATTTGAAACTACAGTATTTTTAAAAGGGATCTCAACATTCCTATTCCCTGTTTACATTTACAAATGACTGATATAATGGCCAGTGAAGGATTTTTGTATTATACCCGGTTGTGTTTTTGCTCTTGTACCCTCATTACTGGAACAACACTTTGCGAAGAAATTCGACTCCCTTTTAGGGAACATTACACCGTTCTCGTCAAATTACACTTAATTCACCAAATCCCTAAAGAAGGCGGCCCGCATTACTATACCCTGTGACTTCAGGAAAAAATATATTATCGGTCTATCAGCCGAGACTGCAATTCTGCTTTCAGAAAATGATAATATATTCCAAGACGACGCTTTCTCAAATGAGACACTGCAACTAACAAACGTCCTCTTCGAAGCTGTAGGGGCAGAAGGACGTAAGTGTCGGCAGACACTGGTAGAAAAAACCAATATGTCAGTCAACAGCAAGAACGCATGGGCCACCATCAAGAAGCTGAACGGTGACAAAACAAGCCTACCCACGATAACTAGTACCCGGAGGAATCCTGCAGGCAGACACAAAGCTACAGTGTCACCAACAAATGAAAACCTATCACTCACAACGAAAGCTGTGAGCACGGAAGAACTAGATGCTGTCATACAACAATTGAAAACTGGAAAGGCTCCTGGTCCTTATGACATCCCGACAGAGATGCTGCTCCATCTCTGTCGGTATGTCTATAATCTTTCATTTAATTTAGCTAACTTTGGCCTAATGAAGATAATAGCCAGTCTGGTAATTCCTATGGAAGAGACATGTTTTCAATTTATTTTTCCCGTTTTTCTTAGGTCTAAATACTTTTCAAATATTCGGAGAAACAAGTCACAGTATTTAACGCTCAAGATATAAAGGTCAAGTAAAAAGAATATTTGTTTGGAAGATTTAATGGAATCAGCGATGGTGTAAATGTGCCAATAAGAAACCATATTAAGAAAATGTATATACGACCTCAATTAAGCATCCTGAAAATAGTGCTACGTTACCCATTTTTTCTGATTTTCACAAAGACATTGTATTACAGCCGACAGAAAATTTGTACACAGTCAATCTTACACCTTGAAAACAATGAGGTAGATCCGACCTACGAAACGCGCGGGTCTATAAAAGGACAGTTCACTCCGGAGTGGTAGTTATAACTGTAACCGTACTTACCTGCAACTCCTCTGTATTATTGCGCATTAACTACCTGGAACAAGATAATGGTCAACTATAGTGGGTCACAGAACCATACACCTTACCTCCTCATTGCTCCATTTTTTTAGCCCACAACTGCCTACCCAATATTAAAATACTACAATCATGACCTCAAAATATTACCGCAAAACCTCCTAATACTTACATTAAAAGGCAAGCAGCTGTGTAGAGCAACGTAATGCAACCATTTTATGACTCACAAATACATTCAAGTGACCGATCGCAAACGCCAGAGTAATATGCATTGGGGCAAAATTCTCTATTTTTCTGAAACGCTTCATTTCGCATACTGCAAACAAAAGCTATCTACAGGATCCCGTAGTTACTTGTACAACGTTCGTATAAGGGGTGGTAGTGCACAGCTATATTTAAAAACTCATTCATACTAAATGTTAATATTTTTTTTTGTTTATGCTGTGTAAAAAAAATTGTGCTTAAAGTGTTCTCGATTTACTCACCAAACCCGTAACTACAAATCCGCTGCAAAAGCATATTCCTCCGGAGAGCTGTATACTACTTAACAAAAAGGGCATGGGCCAAGCTAATTTCCGAATATATGGGATGCTGGAAGTGAATGTTTTAATAACTCACCCAGATTCCTTTTTTTTTCTCTTCTGTGCCTTTATTGACAAAATTATGTCACATTTGACCTTTTATGTCACATTCCGTATCAAAAATGACATTAATCTCCAGAACGGTCTGTTTAAAAGCACATCTTACTGTCAAGCACTATCTGACATGAAATATATTACTGGTTGTTACCAGCAACTGTTTGCTCCTTACACTGAGGACCAAATAAGTCACATGAAAGTTTCCTTCTATTTCTAATAAAGACACAGCTTTTTTCAAATTTTTACAGGTCAACACATTTTACAAAGCAGAAGGGGGTCATCATTGGCATTTATCCGGAATGGAGATTTACAAAAACAGCATTATTTCATACCTACTTGACTGATGCAACCCTAAATCATCTACCAGGTGGCTAACACAAGGCCGTAGACCTGAATGTTGTTGCCACATAACACAATTAAAAAAAATACAAGGCACTCGACCAAAATTAATTCTTTCGGTTGAAAAGGCGCCATCTTCTTCAATTTACATGAGCGCATATCTTAGTACTTCAGTCCATTGTTTTCTTCTCTTCTGTTGAACCAAAGTCCCTTTTATTTTCAAGAATACTCTTAACTTCATTGATAGTCTTCCCTTTAGTCTCAGGTACATATACTTTAGTAAATATCCAAAAGATTGCAACCAAGACAATAAAAGGGCAAAATGTGTAAGGATGGATGCCTTTCTATAAATCAAAGAGAGAAAAAAAGTCACAAAAACCAGCCAAGTGTTAAAATTACTACACACTCAGTAATACACCTTTTATAAAATTAGACACCTTATTCACTAATAAAGATTGGAGATTCAACTAATTAATTCGGTTGTCTTATTTAGAGGCTAAAACCCCTCTGAAGGGCACCGTCTGAGCCTCAATTGCTGGGGGAAAATGACGTTAAAACTAAAAAAATAAATTAAAAAATTTAGAGGCTAAAACTGCAAATGTTAACTAAGCTGCAATTTTGGTGTAAAGTTACAAAATCCTGTATCTTGCAAATACTTGCCTGAGAAGGGCAAGAGAAACAGGGCAACCCAACTCATAACAACCTTTTTCCAAATTAGCGTTTGGAAAAGCAGTCTCAAAGCGGCAATATCTTGATAATGACAGAGGATGAAGAAAAGAATACAAGATACAAGGAAATGGCATGTACGCCTCCAAATACCACTGAATACATTAAAGGCACTAAAACTGCTCGAAGATAGCAACAGCAATACAAAATACCCATCTGTGGCCTATTAAAAAATTTAGATGCATTTAGAGCACAAAGTTACATTCTTTTCAAAATGGGGAGTGAGATGAAACTAGGGTTATTTGGGTTGAAATTAACAAAAATACTTAGCAGTTAAGGAATTCAGCTAAAAAAACTTCCCATACGCTAGACCAGTACAATGCAAAGGAGTATCGTATATTTTTTCCACTGTAAGCTTTCGATCATTTCAGGTATCTCAAGGTCAGAGTTGGAAAAGTGATCAATATTCGATGGAAATTTAACAAAAAATTTACATTTACCATTGCTTGTAGATGGAACAAACATTTACATGATATTCCAGGGTTTCAGGATCATCAAATTCCTAAAAACAATGTACTACTCTGATAATTTTCTATTCTTGTATTCTTGAAACGCCAATTATTTTAAAATAATTTTTCAAAAATACTTTGTAATTATTCTAAACTTTAAGGCGGATACTTGTCATAATGTCACGTAAATACCAAAGGACCACGTATAATACAACCATGTTAGCACTGCCAAATGTCTAAAACGTTGCAGTACCAAATTACAAAATTGATGACCCTCACAGAGCATTTCCCAACAATGAATACTACGTGTTTATTATTTTAAAGTATTCCGTATTTATCATAAATAAATAAAATTCAAAAATAATTAATTGTGCTGAAATATTGTTGTTGATCTCTCTTCTCTAGGTACCATATCCATTCCAGACGTTGGCGATCATGGTTCCCCGCAGATTCCTATCTCTCCTCATATGTAGATCTCCAGCTTTTACCTTTTCCTTCTCACTTGCTGATATTCACATTGTTGTTAATAACAACTCTTTATCAAAGGGAAGTAACATGATTTACTACATCACTTGGGATTTTACAAAATTTTTAGTTTCGCATTCTAGCTTGAACGTAGATACGTTGGAATAGAATGTTGGGAAAACAAGTACTCTTTTGTTCCTAGCTTCAAAAACATTTTAACATATGAAACTAACTAACCCATAGATTCAAGCATGGAGTTAACTCTGGAAGGGTAATTAATGAGAAATAACAACGTCAACAAACCTGAATAGCAGTGAACAGAAAAGAAACAGTGAATCCCGATATCCAATTGACAATTCCTGAAACACTGATTGCTGCCGGCAGAGGGCCTTGAGAGAACAGTTCGGCAACAATAAACCATGGGATAGGGCCTGCAAAGAAAAGCATAGAGTTCAAAATCAAATGCTTTGAATCTAAAGTATGCCGCTAGACAAAAAGGCGCAGTAGAAAAACAGAAAATTAACTGTTTTTGAGGGCCCTCAAACACAAAGGTTCTCACCAACTTTTCCCCTGCGGCTAAAAGAAAACAAACTTAAGTTTTTTACTTATTTTGACATAATAGTGCGTTTGCAAAATTATATATGATGCGTTTTATGCAAAGAAAGTGATGGAAAATCTGCAACAGTTTTTAAATGAATAACTATTATCATCAGTACAATAAACTGGAAAATTTTGTTACAAAGCAGAAGCTTGCTACAAGGTCAATTCGATTACAAACAGTACGTAAGTATGAAAATGATGGGCCATCCCAACAGAAAGCAAATACATTTTTCAAAAGCATGCTCTACGTCTAAAGCTTCGCTAGGTTAACACGTAAGCAACTTCTTTCTAGTCAGTAATCTAAAAGCTATCACTTTCCACAAAAAACACATACCACGCGTGAGCGTAAAACAACAATGTAAAATATGTGATATCTATTGACAAAGAATCATTTTAAATTAAGGTCAAATTAAGCAAGACCCAAAGTCAAATCTTTAAAGCTGCACTCACACAGACCTTAATTTTTTCATTACGTTGGTCATAACAACCAAGGCTGCAAAACTTGAAAAATAGTTGCAATATTTCTGATGGGCAATGAAAAGCAAATGAACCCCCCACGCCCAATCCCCCTTTTTGGTAAGCTCCCATTTAAAAGTAACTGGTTGTCTGATTGTTTCTATTTTCCACGGACCGTTTTGCTTCAAGTGGAAGGTTTGCATGGAAATCAGAGCACTGAAAGTCAATATTGGGAAGACGAAGCTGCAAGTTACAGGAGATGCTGAATAGTAACCTGCAGAGCTTGGGAGGTAGCCTTGCGGAGTCTGTGGCAGAGGAGTAGGCGTGAACTCCATTTATGTGTGGCCTGTCAAAAATGGTGTCACAAGAGATGTTAAAGTCTCAGGTCCCTAAACAATGTAGGGGATTTTCGATTTCCAACGTGCACGCGAGGGTATCCTGCAGCTGGCGAGGAAGACGTAGTGGTGGGAGGCGAGACCACCGAGACAGTGAGCGACTTTTGCTATCTCGGAGACGCATTGGCATGAGAAGGTGGCACAGACAGAGCTATTGGATGCAGAAATGTGGCGAAAGTGGAGAGAGAGATATCCGGCTTGTTGGGCAACAGACATCTACCACTTATGACCAGAGGCTCTATATACAGTGCCTGTATAAGATCAGTGGTGCTGTACAGTACAGAAATTTGGAGTATCACGAAGAGGCAGGAACAGTTGTTCGTGACCTGCGATCGCAGACTGATCAGATATATGGCAGGTGTGAGTTGGCGAGATAGAGTGAGGAGTGAGTTGGTGGCAAAGTGGTGTGGCCTAGACCAGCTTTGGAACATCATTAGAGAGAGAAGGCTACGGTGGTATGGGCATGTGAGGAGACGTGAAGAGGGAGATGCCATACATAAAACTTTACACTTGGAGGTCCCTAGCACAAGACCACGGGGAAGCCTGAAGAAGACGCAGATAGATAACATTAAAGAAGACATGAGTGCACTACGTTTGAGAGGAGAGGGTGTCCAGGGCAGAGATAGATGGCGAGCATTCATAAAACGTCGAACCCCATAAACATGAGGGAAACGAAGACACAAAACGGAGAAAGTAAAGTAAGTAAGTAAGTTCTGCTTGGCACGAATAACAATAGGTTATTTTCAAGTTACTGGATATCTGTTTCATTTAACCAATTGATATAAAAAGTTCTGTAGTCTACTAGGGCCTTTCTGAGTGTTATTAAAATGGTCTCGTTTATATCACACGAAGCCTAGCATAAATACAGCTTAATGATTAAATTTATGGGAATTTCGTTTATCCTTTGTGCTTTATATCTAAAATAAAATAACATTAACAATAAATTTCATTAATATATTACATACCATCTATTTTATGAACGTTTTACGCTCTATCTACCATTTGTCTCTTCGCTATTTTACTCTTTGTAAAGAATTAAGATTAATGAATACAGGGTGAAGTCAAAACGCACCCACCGACCTTTTACCACATTACCACCATATAAAATAAACAAAACATAACTAAGACAGGTCCTCAATGCAGTCCATGACATGATATTTTAATACAACTGGTAATTCATGTCTTTCTGATAAGCAGCGTTGCACTTTAGCTACATGACAATAATTATTTAGTATTCCAAGGTAAAATCTTAAAAATACTCATCCTATACCTGGCCCAAGTTGAAAGAACACCACAAGGACCAATGTTAAAGCAACTCCTATGTATCGAGCAATGTTATAGCCTTCCTAAAATTGAAAATAACATCAAAGCAATTTCCTCAATATGTAACCTGTTACATCACGTTAACCAAACAGCACCTCATATCTGTCCCGTAAAAATGTTAATCAGCCATAAACAAGTATTAAACTAGAGAAACATCTAGGATAACAATGGTGCACAGTTTTACTGCTTAAAAAATGCATTTTTATATCAAGTAGACGTCCACAATCAGATAAATCTGTGGAGCGTGGACGAGGTGCAATCGAGACAATCATAAGGCGAATGCAAAATGGTTTCCAGTCAGGAATGGCTATTTGTGCATCACTGTAACTTTTCTGTGTGCAACGTGTCTTTTCCAACATATAATTATTATTGTTAGATTCTGTTTGTTTATTCGTTTGTGTTTCCTCATTGTAGTGCATTATTCTCTGTTGATCTGTTTCAAAACACTTTTTGGCTTGCTGCATTTGTTTCCTTTCTCTGCTATCATGCTGGTTATGTTAGAGAGCAGGCATACTGTTGGGGGCTCAGGGTGTTCTCTCAAGTAGTATGTAACGAGTTTGCTTCTGTTTCTCGTAGCACTGGGATGCCTTTTCAATCCTTTGCACATAAGTACATTTTGTACCATGTCATCATCTGTTAATTCAATGTATCATCTGTGAATAGGATGTTGATCTCTTTTCATTAGACCACGAAAAAGGAGCTTTTCTGCTCCTTTTTCGTGGTCTCATTAGCATCTAGGGATGATCCAAATGACTCAAACTCAAAACTTAACTGATTTCTGTCAACTGGACAATGGTCAGATTTCACTGAGTATTCTCTCTCAATCCAAAATCTGTTGTTATTTGGATTGTTGAAGAGGGCCACAAGGGCATCATTTTCCTTTAATCTCATCTCCATGATTAGAGAAATTGGTTTGTCTGTGGAAGGTGGCAAATTCAGCCACAATCACCACGAGAATATTTCCAATTCCCCTGTCTGGTTTGATGAGCTTCACAGGAAAGGAAAAATTTGCTGCTTGTTTTGATTCCAATACAATTTCGACAGTAGCACCAATATTCAAAACAAAAATCTGGTGTGAAGTTAGAAATCTACATCTCAGGGACCACATCTCCGATTTTGACAAAATTTACGGCAAACTGGGGGTTTCCTAGGGCATAGAATTCATTTTTTCTACTTCCAGAACGATGTAACCAACCAAAAAATTTTTTGAGGGTGCTTTTGTGTTTGTTTTGATTGCAACCCAACATCTGCGGTAGCGGTGGTGCGAAAATTCAAAACACAAATCTGCTGTTAGAAAATCCATATCTCAGGATCCGTACGTCGGATTTTGACAAAATTTACGGCAAACTGGGGTTTTTGTAGCGCGTACAATTCATTTTCGCTACTTCCAGAACAATATGCAACAATAGCCATCATACGTTCTGAAAAATGGCAGTTTTAGAGGTATTTTGACCCACGGGTCGGCGCCACCCTGAGCCCAAAAGTATTTTTCCTAGAACGGCCTTGACATCAGGATTCCAAAAAGGTTTAATACTTGTAGGTGAACTACACACATTGAAGAATTCCACTCTTTTTTGTTTTTGGGTACATACCTGTTAGCGTTTTCGTAATACGCCACTGTACCTATTCATTTTTTGGACTCAACGCCCTCGGCGCCTTGTCTAATAAAGAAAACCTTAAAGTAGTACCATGCATTGGGAAGTAGCGTCAAATGAACTTTCTGGGTTCGTTCAATGTATTTGGTGCAATGCTGAGACATATTATTGTAGGTGACGATGGCTTTTCGTTTGACACATGCAAGAAGGTGCAACATTTTTGTATCTCAAATGTAAGCAAAATCCTTGTACAGTCCTACAAGACTCCTAACAAATTTTAACAAATATAACATTCATCGCAAAATAGTGAGGGCCCTGAGACGTATTTAGGTATTTAGTGAATACTCTATCTTTTCATAAAAAAACCAAATCAAAACTAAAAACAACACTAAACGTCATAAAATTGATTTTAAATAATTTCCAACTTTGCCTTCAATTGAAATAACATGACACACCAACGATATTTGCTTTGCGTTTTACAACAGAGGTCTTATCAATGAGATGCTAATTCCTTAATAATTTGTTTTTCTTTTGAGTGAAATACTGGCCTCCTCCCACCAAAGTGACGTCGACCGCTATTGTGTGCTTTTTGTTAAATTGAGCAAATTAAAACCAGATGGTATTCAGTTTTAATGTTCAAAAGTTGTTACTTTTTGGCTGAGTTACCAACACCATTAGTGTCAAGCTTTGTCAAGCAAGTATTCATTACAAGTATTCATATTGAGTTTTTTCCATTAAAACAAGCTCTGAGAAGAGATTATCGTTTGGGGAAATTCGGTATCTTTTCACTCGGGCTTGCGCAAGGAAATGCTTAAATTACTAGCAACGTCCAAAAGGAAAAAAATATAGAGGGCTGACGAGTATAACGTATAATATGTTAAACATGAATATCTACTGAAAACGGACTTTTTTGAACATATCATATTTGGAATCGTTTGCTCTACTTCTATGAAACAAATTTTACAATACCATCTAAATATGGATTTACTCCAAAATTATCAATAATACAAAACGTATTAAAATCTCTTATTAATATCTAACTTGATTGGAGACGGTTATGTCTTGTAAAAGAGAAGCTGTTTTATTCGCCATAACCATCAACATGAATACCTTCTCACTTTCCTTCCTAGCCACCCAATGTATTTAACTAAAACGTAAAAGAAAGCTTTCAGCCATTTGCTTGTTCCGCCCATCCCTTTAATGCCATCAACATAACTCAAGTTAGGAAGGTGTTTTCCTGAAAAGCGCCGGATTTCGATTTTTAGAATAACCTAACCATAAAATGTCAAAACTTGAGGTTTAAATGTTTGATTAGCAGTTGCTGGAAGAAAGTTGCTACCAAATAAGGGCAGTTTTTACCATAATGTAACTACCACCCAAAAGCAAGATTAGTAATAGAGTTCAAATATAGTCTTTACAACTGCTTGCGCTTAGTGAAATAGGGCAATACTGTCGGCTTTATTTACTTGGTGCCCATTTCATATATTATAGCTGATACATGATAACATTTTTGTTCAATAAGAATATCACCTTAAGTAAACCTATAGTGGAACTTTAATGTAAAGGGTTACTGTATTGAAAACCACTGGTTCTGCAGGTATCTCAACTTGACCTCTGAAAACATATTTAACCTAATAATTAGCCACTTCTAACGGAGAAAATAGACGGGCAAAGGAATTCCTGACTGGTGAAAAAGCTCGAGGATCTAATTCCAAGCAGAAAAAGCTATTGATTTCACACTTCTGACACCATTTGCCATCACCATGTAGTTCCAAGCTGTGGAACACATCTTTCATAATCCTAACTGTTTCGCTATAGGACTTGCTATGCAAGGCTTTTATATTCACCAGTATTACAGTTGGACAAATATACATTAAAGTTTATTTAGCTTTAGGTATCCCACATACCTCAACCAAGATAAATGCTATTGTCGCTGCTGTATATGATACCACCATGCCACCAAGTCCCCATAATAAAAGAGTTCTCCTTCCAACAACCTCTACCAATTTAACCTAACAACAGAAAGCAAACAAAAAAGCATTGAAATTAAAAAAAATAAAAAAATAAAAAAACTTCCCCTCAAAAAATGCCAAAAAAAAATTAATTAAAACACTGACAGCAAATTATTACTTCATTAAAAGAATATGGCAATTCTGAAGCTTCTGGACCTTTGATAAAAATATGCAATTAAAGTAAAGAACAGCCAAGAAGCAATAATAATTGAGATGGATGTGCAAACAGACTCAAGTGTCACTGATCGGCATTGGTAAACATCAATGAGAGCATACAGTGTGGAAGTCAAGATTACCAAAGTTAAACAGGCAGAAAGAACAACCACGGATGACTGAAAGTATCAAAATACAAAAAATTAACAGCTACACAAGTTAATCATTAAGGAATGCAAATAAGCCATGGTGAGATGGTTTATGGAATATTGCAACAAAATCGACCCCTTAAAAAATGGCTAAGATCAATGAAATGCAAAAACATTACATGATCTTGACGAAGAGTCTATTTAGCCGTCTGAAGGCCTTCTAAACCGAAAACTATACTACCGTCTTTTACCGAAAGTAAAATTTCACTGGTCGATCTGTCGTTGATGAACTATTGTTCATTAATGACAGTAGAATAGGATTCGAGATGCCCAGCCGTCTGACGGCTAAATAGCAACTGTCTAATCTTAACCCTTACCCATCGAACGGGTATTACAAATGAGTGTCTCACAGTCAAGGACAGTAAGATCCTATTTGCATCATTAAACACGGGAAGAAAATGTTCAAAAACACGAACGCGAAACCTTGCCGAATATTTCTGAATTCCACGGCTTTACAGTTTTAGTATGAGAGGTTAATTTCTCTGTTGCGCACCCGAACAGTAAAACAGCGTCTAAAATATATGCTGAAACAGCAGAAATGGCTTCATTCTTTAGCGATTTAATGCATTCAAAACTAACAACAATGAAAAACCCAGTCCAGAATACAGACCATATACCAAACGATTTATAGCAGTCTATGTTCACAAAATTGTCCAAGGCATTAATAGAATATATATTAGATATTGAATATGTTGAACATAAAACAGTCATTCTCACTTTTGACACAGGAAGAAGCTACTTAGGATCATCTTGGCACAAATAAAATGTAAAATCAACAATGAACATGTGTTCTGGATAAAAAAGGGTTAAGGCCATATTTTGACCATAAGTAATTTAAAATTTTTGCTATGGGTAGTTCTAAAACTGAACACATCAAAATAATTCGACTTAATATAGCACCACGCAGTTTTCAATGCCCTTTCAAAAAACTATATTTTTTAGATTCCTGCCTGTTTATGAAACATCCACGTTTATGTTACTCATCTTCGATGTATAAGGCAGCAATTACCACTATTTTGTCTCCCAAATCAACGTAGATCAGTCGTTATCAGCAGTAACTCTAGCAAAATCGACGACAGCGAAGAGAGACAGAAAATCCTAATGTTCTGTCGCGGGAACTTTGGTTCACTAAATACCCTCTACCATATACAAATTCTTGATCAAAGTATTGATTCAATCTATAAGATAACTAATGCGATTTGTCATCGTATTTATTACCTACTCAAATTTGATCATCATCATCATCTAACGGGAAATTCAAAATAAACCGCCGTGGCTCTCCATTTCCTTATATCCTGTGCCATTCTGTACAACTGAACCATACCTCTTCCACCAGAAATCTCTTTAATGTTGTCGCTATATCTAAATTTCGGTCTTATTCTCCCTCTCGTGCCATAAACCATTCCAAGTAATAAATCACTGGTTATGTCCTTTCCCCTTAGTATGTGTCCAATAAAAGCCATTTTTCTACGATTTATAGTTATTAATAGCCTCTCGTTTACATTCATCTTTTCTAGTATCCATTCATTAGTTTTCTTTTCAGTCCAACTCATGCGCATCAGACAACGAAAGCACCATAAATCAAATTTGATAAGGGCAAGGAATTACAAGTCACTTGGATGTCTGCTCTATCAATTGGGCTATCGAAAAAATTATCTCTTAACGGGTTTAACGAGAACTCGCTAGGTGACTTTTTCAATAGTTTTGGTTTAGCAAAAGGCAAATATGCTTCACTTGTATGTCTAACGGAAGGGTCCAACAATAACTGAAGAAAACACTCTATATTAGTACAATTTTTCAAAATGTAACCATCTTTGGAGTAATGATTTTCTAGTATGGTTTGCAGGGATTCTTGACAGACGATGAATCAAATTAGACCGTTTTTCTTCTAAATAAAAGGGAATATGCTGACGGCAGTCATCACAGGCGTCTTCAAAAAAACACTGTAACAAAAGCTATTAATACCTCACAATCACCCACATCGGGTACCTACCACAATGGCAGTCATCACGACACTTATAAGTCCAACGCCACAAGTTGCTGCTTGACTTTGCGATGGGCTAAGGACTGTCTTGAAAAGGTCTGTTGAGTAGTTAAATACCTAATCAAATGAAAGTGAATCATTAAAATTCCAGTAGTTTCCTTACCAATGATATATCAACTATTTATTTATAGAAACAGCAAAATTGTAAAGTAGTGGATGCTTAAAATTAAACCTTACAAATATTTTAGCTTCACGTGTAAAGAGAATGTCATCATTTAATAAATTTATTGGTTGATATTGATTAGAAACGTGTGTAATGTAGTGCATACGTACTATATATATAATTTAAGTTTCGGTCTTATGCACATGTAATATCAGAAAAGCATTGACGTTTGATCTAAAACTTTTTAATCAAAACCTAAAAAAGTATGATTTATGCATTGACCTTCGTGACCTCGTTTTCCTGGCAATACCAACTAGGGCTCTTATCTCCTTCACCAATT
Organism: Morbakka virulenta; assembly: GCA_003991215.1. Lineage (NCBI taxonomy): Eukaryota > Metazoa > Cnidaria > Cubozoa > Carybdeida > Carukiidae > Morbakka > Morbakka virulenta. The sequence continues at coordinate 1,656,676 of RDPX01000059.1, read as the reverse complement.
CTGTTCTTGTTTACGTGGACAGGGGCTGTTTCACCAAGCGCCACCAGGTAGAATATTTTTCTTTAAAGCAATACTTCTATCTATAGAATAAAAGACTGCGGTAAATTTTCTGACTACTTCAGTTGTCCATTGGTCTTTACTATTTGATGAGAGGGTTTTTGTAGAAGTATCATATTTTTGTGATTTGCCTAAAGGAACAATGGATAGATCTTTTTTGAGGAACAATGTTTTGTGAGACGTCAAGGGCTCAAATTTATTTTTGAAGCTGCTTTAATGCATAAATAAAGCATTTAAAGTCACAGAAATCACTTCTTTAACCATAATTTTTTAGAACAGACTGCGTTCTCCAGAATTATATTTAGCCTTGTCAGTAATCCATGCAGGAGAGTTCTATCCTTACTCCTTTGCTCATTTAAGCATGGGGTTGAATGTGGTATTGCCAAGACTCCCCATAAAGTAACAAACTCTCAAGGTATAATCAGGGATATAAATAGACATAAATAAAGAAACAAACAAACAAATAAATAAATAAATAGACATCGATTTTTAGATAGATAGATAGATAGATAGATGGATAGATGGTTAGATAGATAGATAGATAGATAGATAGATAGATAGATAGATAGATAGATGGATATACAGATAGATAGATAGATAGATAGATAGATAGATAAATGGATGGATGGATGGATACATTGATCGATACTCATACAAACAAACATACATACATACATACATACATACATACATATATACATACATATGTACATTACACATATACATGCATACATTCATANGATAGATAGATAGATAGATAGATAGATAGATAGATAGATAGATGGATAGATGGTTAGATAGATAGATAGATAGATAGATAGATAGATAGATAGATAGATAGATGGATATACAGATAGATAGATAGATAGATAGATAGATAGATAAATGGATGGATGGATGGATACATTGATCGATACTCATACAAACAAACATACATACATACATACATACATACATACATATATACATACATATGTACATTACACACATACATGCATACATACATACATACATAAATACATACATAAATACATACATAAATACATACATACATACATACATACATACATACATACATACATACATAGATGGATAGATAGATTAGATTTCAAGTTTAACTTTCTGGATATTGCTTTGCTATACACATTTATCACAGGTTATTTTCACAATAAATTACACACAGACACAGACACACACATATTATTAATATCACAAAAATCGTCCTTTGCATATATAACAATATATATATATGGAGTTGAAAGGAAACAAACACTGCTTAATTGCAAAAAAACACAAAAAAACAACTAAAAAACCCCAGCCAAATCCAACTGTTCTTTCCAAATGTAAGCTAAAGTTGTTTCTAGTTGTTATGGTTGACCATTAAAATTGATATTCGATGTCACATACTGCATTTACCAGTTCCTTACCAAGATTTTTTCAACAAAAGAAAGGGGTTATTCTTTTAATATAACTAGTAAAAGGAGGAGAGTGAATTCGAGGATAACATTTTAGACTTTCACGCCCTTCCATCGAGTACCAGGGTATGTACGATTAATTTTTGATATGTAAATTAGCGTGTTACTTTTAGTTTCATTGCTATGGGTTAAAGGGGAGCGCAGAAAACTTTCCTATTTGATTGTCAAATAAACAGCAAAAAAAAATATACGATGTTAAGATTTCAATAAAATCAAATAAAACAAATGTGAACATAGAACGAATGACAAACAAGGATAATTACGCCATTTATTCCAGATAGTTGTTGCGAAAATTGAAGAACCACGCTTATAACAAGTGGTCTTCGTAAGGTTGCATCAGTAAAAAGGCCAATGATAGAAACTTTCGCTTCCGCTGCCTCCTCGTCTTTTTCCCTCTAGAGGATATAAAAGAGACAAAATAAAGGTTTAACACTTCCCATCAATGCCAATATCGACTGGCTGAGTATCAGTAACTTTAGTTATTCAAATGAATATCAACACTACTACTATTATACTCACCAACAAAGCTCCTGCCCATTTTGTCATCACAAACATGACGTAATTACGATTTTTCATCACTAAAACAAGCATTAACGAAAAATAAGTTCCTCTACTGAAGTATCTATTAGCTCTGATCTCCTCTGTTTTCGCATGTTTTATTATTCCATGGTTACCATTTCTAAGTACCAATACAGCAGCCATCATTACCATCAAACCACAGTTTTATCAATGATCTAGCTGTCAAAAACGCGATTACCTTTTCTCGTAACACCATCACATTATCACATTTCTTTGCCCATTAAAACGACAATTTTCACCTTCATTATTTTTGAGTGGCCAAACAAACCCATAAGCTAAATTTAATGGCTTTGAAGGAGTCTCCAAATATTTGCTTTGGAGTTATAACCTGGCTTTTAGTTCTGAAGCCTCTCCCATCATCGTCAACAAAAACACAGCTTTCCTAAGCAAGCACCCCCCACTTCTCCCCCCCCCAATAGCTCAATACATTATATACAAAAGTATCCAATCTCAACGAAATAAACATCAGTTTCATCAATAAACATTAACAACATTTTTGGCTCCGGTGAGGAAAAAACAAATGGATAACAGTAAAAATATATATAAATATCTCTTAAAAACACAACTGACTTCAGTTGCAATGAAATATGTTAAACAAACCCTGGCACTTATTAAATTTTTGAGGTTTAAGGCATAATCCTTATTCAAGGACAACGCTTACTGGATATTTCAATAAAGTAAAAAAGTATGATTTTTTACAGCCACGTATTTTCTTTCATATAACCTTTCATATTTTAACTCCAACTTTCTCCTCTTGATTTATACATTGTTTTTGGTAATTTGCTTCTCCAATATTAGACTCATATCTTGAGAGAGGGCAGATCTGACGGGTCTGTAATGCAAGGTGTCCCCGCTCTACCGCTAGTCTTGGAGTCACACTTTGATTACGAGCGCAGAGCCTTCTTAGCCTCACTTACTGGGGCTAATGAAAAAGTCAGTGGAACCTGGTTGATAAAAGTATGATAAAGGCAGTATTTAACTGACCTACTAACTAGTAGACTATGAGATGTAGTAATGCGACGCATATTACAATTTTTGGTAAACAGTGTTTGTTTTCGCTTCCTGTGTTACCACTCCCATCATCATTGCATTCAATTGGTCAGCCTGTTCATGGTATGGGTCTGCATGATGGTTTCCAACATACCTTCCTATTTCCAAATTTTCTGACGGCAATTTTAACAAAAATGGCCCCAGTACCTGCCAGCACTTCAATGGTCAGGAGATGCAAGGAATCTAAGGATCCAAGACTGACTCCACACAGAGACGGAAAAACTGTTATCTCTTAAAAAATTTTTTTTCATAGTCTTTGGTAATGTCACAGGTCTTCATCTTGATTTTTCTTTTAAAACGTTTCCCTTCATACTGAAGTACTTCTTCTTATTGTTCTTTGTCAGACGACTCTCAATAATCGTGGTAATAATAGTGATATTTATATTGATGAGATTTTACCTCTGTTTCGACTTGATTCCATAATTAATTTTTATAGCCTTGCTGTCAAGCGCTTCCAGCTTTTCAAGTACAAGAACCTAAATAAAGAGCTTTGCTGTGCGTTAGAGTTTTCCTTCTCGATAACACTAAGTACCTACTTCTTCTCTGTGGATCTCTTTACTGCTTAGTTATTGAGACAGTACTGGACTCCATTTTTCAGACTCTATATGATCTGGCTGGTTCATTCTCATCAGATTAGAAAACATTGAGATTGCTTTCCACTTTGCTCTTGCTCATGACCGTAAACAGTTTGACGATTCTCTTACCATATTTCCTGGTTAAAATCTTCTCGTTATCTTCTCATCGTGCTGTGGCTACTGTTGAGATTTAGGCAACTGTCTCAAATCCTGATGACAAGCATATCATCGAAAAAAGTATAAATTTGGTCAGGCTGACTGAGATGCAGATATGTTACGTTTTCGTTTTTGATTTTATGGTCACGAACCATAAAAACTAGGTCAATAATTGAATGGAAAAGTACAGTAAAGATAAAAAACAAAAGGCCATGGGGTAAGACTTGACTCAAAACTTGAAACTTTCAAGTCATATAATGGCGGAAAAGATTGAAAGCCAAAGAGTTCCACACTCTAGCGGTCCGAATGAAAAACTACAACGGAGAGCAACATTTGCATAAGGCTGGAAACACTGAGTGAAACGAGTCAGGCGAGACGCAACAAACTGACCTGGCATCAGCTAGGAAAGCTTATTTGAACAGTTTCATGATACCCCCACAGAAAAGACTCCAAGAGGACACCCCCCTCCAACCATAGAAAAGACTAAAGCAGACATTTCGTTAAAACCAAGATTTGAATCAATCAAGTTATAAACTCGATTAAAATGATCAAGATAAAATTATGGAACAATGTAACAACAGTACTCTGTGCGGATGATAAATTTAAGGAAATACAAAATGGCCACACTTCTCCGAAGGAGAATGAAGGATTATGGTGCTGTTTAGAGCTTTATGAATGAAATCCGATATAGTTTTAAAAATAAGTGGAATATTCAGAGAAAGAAGGGTGATGCAAGAAAAATAGATTACATGAGACCTGATGAATAGAAAATTTAATGCATGGAAAAGTCTTACGTCTAGATCCAAGGCTTACGAAGCTCCCTCTCCCAGCATGCCTACACTTACAAGGTTACAAGGTATGTCCATTCGAAAAATACTTAATTTAATGCGAATTTATGCCAATAAAAATAACTTTCGTATTCTCATTTATCTGTTATATTTTACTTACTGCAGCTCACTAATATTTTCTTTCTCTACATTTACTTTTACTTTGAAATCTTAATATTCTCTGTTCCTTTTCTCCTCCCATAACACACTGGAAGCATTTCGTCCGTACGTCCAACTCCTTTAAATACTATTGTTTACAAGTTTTGAATAAATAAAATGCAATTACCAAATTTAAAGAAATTAATCATACCCTAAACACAAGTACCCTCAAAAATTGAAATAAAATAAATAAGCCAATCGAACTGCCTGTTGATTATTACCTGCATTTCAGCTAAATCATCTTCAACATCATCAACACCACGAAGAGTTATCAGCACTGAAGAGAAAAAAAATTAAAGTAACTATGAAACGTAGTCAAAACCTTTTTTCCTTAACAACACTACAGGTACAACTAGAGTATTCAAAAAACAATTCGAAAAAGCTCTGCAGAGATTATTTAATGGACGAGAGTGCTTTATTATATTGTCCCTGCTGGTGCTCCAAAGCATGCGCTACTATATTGTCCCTGCTGGTACTCCAAAGGTACTCCAAAGCGTGCACTACTATATTGTTCCTGCTGGTACTCCAAAGGTACTCCAAAGCGTGCACTACTATATTGTTCCTGCTGGTACTCCAAAGGTACTCCAAAGCGTGCGCTACTATATTGTCCCNAGAGAAAAAAAATTAAAGTAACTATGAAACGTAGTCAAAACCTTTTTTCCTTAACAACACTACAGGTACAACTAGAGTATTCAAAAAACAATTCGAAAAAGCTCTGCAGAGATTATTTAATGGACGAGAGTGCTTTATTATATTGTCCCTGCTGGTGCTCCAAAGCATGCGCTACTATATTGTCCCTGCTGGTACTCCAAAGGTACTCCAAAGCGTGCACTACTATATTGTTCCTGCTGGTACTCCAAAGGTACTCCAAAGCGTGCACTACTATATTGTTCCTGCTGGTACTCCAAAGGTACTCCAAAGCGTGCGCTACTATATTGTCCATGCTGGTACTCCAAAGGTACTCCAAAGCGTGCGCTACTATATTGTCCCTGCTGGTACTTCATAAATATTACCTTCTCCCTTTTCAAAACAATATCAATATTTCATAAAATTTAAAGCTAAGGTAATTGTAACAAATTTACATAATATGTCTCATTCACTGTCATCATTCACACGGTAGACAGCTGAATTTTTTCTATGAAGAAAGGTGCTATTCTAAGATGGCGTAAATGTGCGTCGACTCGTCGAGTCTAGAAAATACACAACACAAAACCACCACTTCAAAATATAATTCGTTAACAGACCCCTGAATCAATGACAACAAGCCGCAGTAGGGCATTACATCCATACGACTCTGCCATCTTTAGCAATTCACAGCTTTATACTTTTCAAACCACATTATGGAAGCAAAAGCTTTTATGCTAATAAAAGAAAATAATTAAAACTAAAAAGTGTTGATCAATAAAACAAAGCCTTTTTTATGAGGTAATAAATGTAAATAAATAAACATAAAATAATAAACATATATATATTATATATATATATATATAATATATATATAAATTAAATTAATGTTTTCCTATCTCTTTTGAACATGTGACCAATAGTTTGCCTGCAAAGAGTTTCTCTCTCGAATAAAGATGTAGCAACAAATTCAAAACGTGGGCGTTGAAAACTTATGATTTTATTACAGATGCAGCTTTTACTACTGATGAGGTTCATTACGAAGAGCTTAAAATATTTACAAGCTACTTGAAAAACATCTCTTGTCTCCTGAACAATAATCACTCTCTTTAAGCGTAATACAGCACTCGCGCTTCTGTTAGGTACGTGAATAATTCCCCTTTGAATAACCTACTCCACTTGAAACCTGTAGTCGTAGTGAAGAAATTGAGCAAGGCCTTCTTATTGTGATACCGTTAATATAGGCAGTACTGTGGTAGATTTGATTGGCTTACGTGTCTCTGCGGGCCGCTATTTCGAACCTTTGTTTGTGCTCATCAGAAATAGTACCAGCTGAGCAATATTCATCGTATTCTGCCAGCTTGGCAATGAAAAAGACTTCTTGGTCGATTTCAAGAGCTTTGGTTTGTTGCAAACGACCATACGTTCATCAAATATTCATTGTTGTTGTTTGATTTTGTTGGGATACGTACATCCTTATTATTGCCTTTACCTGAACAATTCTGGCCTTTGCTTAACATGGGCTTATAGTTTCACATCATCTTATAATACCCTGAACTCTTCAGTTTACCTTTCTACCAGCTACTGATATTGTTGTCTCAGTGTTGAATGCTTTTCTTCACGAAAACCTGCGCAACGGGAAGCTTTACCGTTGTTTCTTTATTGTTTCGTCTATGTGTCTACACTCCTATCATGCTAAGACCTTCGTCAAAATATTTGAATTGTATAATATCAATGACAAATAAATAGAGCACCGCTAGATGTACACCGTTCCATGTTTTGTAGAGTTGAAGTCTACATTATCAAAATATATTTGTTGGAAACTTTTTGCACCAAAATTGGAGTTCTATCCCCTTTTGGAAACGTTAGTAATCCCAAAAGACCGCGTCCAGGGCTCTCTCCCTTGGAACGTCTTTTTCAAAGCCTACAGCACGTTTGTTTGTTTCGTTGATAGCACGATGAAGGTTTTAGGCCTGGCTATCTCACTGTGGGTAAAAAACGTTTATGGTTTTTGCAGCTTTTTCACTACTTACGAGAGCATGTCTCCAACGTTAAGTACTTTGTTGCCTGCTCTGTTGTTTAAAATAAAGTAAAATTTTACATTTTCTTTTGCATTACATTCCGCTAAGACGACAGAAGGCATGAAATAGCTATATTTCGTCTAATATCTTCTATTGCTCTTATTGATTAGCCAATCTGAGTTGTGTTGCCTATTTATTTAGATTTTGTTGTACTTTGATGAATAACTAGGCAAAGTCAGCCAAAAACACAACAAGAAACTTAAATGTTTTAAAGTCTTCGCTAAAGATAGTAGTAAACTACTGTAGTTTTGTAGTTGTAAACTGATGTGGTTTTGAGTCACTTATTTGGAGTAGACATCTTTATCGCATAGTAGTTGGCCATTACGGGGAGAAAGGAAGGTGGGGATAAAAGCTCTTTAAATTCAACTGCATCAAAATGCTTTGAATTTTCAAGAACGTTGCTTTTGCAAAATCCAAATAGTGACGATAGAAACCACTGGTTTCTGGCATGACTAATGTGTTTATCACAAAATGCCACCCTTTTAAAACATAAATCTTATTTTCTCTATTCCTTAAAATAAACTGAAGTCCAGTACATTGATTAAAAAAAACACACAAAAAACCCAACCAAAATAGTATTTCCTTAAAGAAAGATATATCTTGACTCTGTACCTTCCACATCCGACTTAAAAAACTCCCATAATTAAGAACACATTACACGAACAACTTATGGTGCTGACAGATTAATTTTATTACCGAAAATTTACTGTAATTACTGAAAAGATACTTCACAGGCTCTAGCTTGCTGTATATTTAAGTCTATTTAATAATAATGTATGGTTTGTAAAAACGTATTACTTAGTGACTTTCTAGATGCAAAATTGACAGTATTTTTAGGTAGAATATATGAAAATACAGCATCCACTGACAAATATATCCCCCTGTTGTTTTAAGAACACTATTTAGATAACTTAAGAATGATCCAGTTGCTAGTTATAAATCTGGAAAGCCTCCTGTACAGAATCATTATAGACACATACTTGTGAATATTAAGAAGAGTCATCCACACAGCTCGTGGCAATGGCTTATCCAGTTCTACCAAGGAGTAGATTAATTGATGGATGATCATTTAGAACATAACAACAGGCCTCAAACTTATGCCCTGCCACACCATTCATGTCGTCGACATCAATCTTAGTCTAACTCTCAGTACTTCCAGTAGGTGTTGTTAACTTATAAAATATATCCATCGCCAGTTTTTGAAATTGTTCTGGTGGGTTTACCACCCAATCAAAGTCCAATCAAGCGAAAATGAGAAGTCGAAACAGCATCTAGAAAATTGGTAAAAACGAAAAAATGCCAAATATTCATTCCATGTCAAAAATCATCTTGCGCTTTTTAACCATGAAATGACTGAACCAAATTTCTGGTATCCTACGAGTAAATGAAGTTGTTGTGATGGACGAACTCGAATTGGTTTGAAAACAAGTTTCTTCAATAATCAGAATTTCTTCTCCAATCGTCATAAAAATCTCGTATGGTTTCTCCTAAATCTCAATATAACATCCTCTCGATATATTGTCAAATCGTCTTGTTTATACGTACAAATCTTCTAGCCAGCTTCTAAAAGATCAAAACAATGAATCCTAACCTGAACCAAACCACAAAAAATGAAAGAACTAAATATAGACCCAATCGAGTTGCTGGCTTCCGCCCAATGTTCCAGTGTACGATTAAGCACGAAAGTTCTCAATCATAATGACTCAGAGTGAGTTCGTATTGTTTAATTCATGAATAATAGTTCGAGAAAGTTCGTGTCAAACGTAATCGTGACTTTGTTCACGACAGAAGTCCGATTTTATTCTTGGTATGGCAAAGCAAACTTGCAAAAAGGTTTAGCTGTCTTTCAAAACATACCCCCGAAAATCATGCACCTGGGTTAAAACTGCTTTCCCTGCCCATACTCTTGCGGAAGAGGCAAACCATAAACTAATCCCAACAGGTATAACAAAGTGGGCCTCTCAACTTCGGGCTCCTTAACAAAAACATAGGGTCCATATACATTGGACAAACGAGCCCGTAACATTCTGATTCTTCAGCTTTTCGGCACCTTTCGAATAGAAACAGGGTAAGATCTTTACCGAAATATATCACGGACTCTCAAATCGATAGAATTAAAGAAAAAAAAAGATGAGTAAAACAGTAGATAGTAGGGCACCAAAGAATAATCCACGGTACACAAACAGAACTAAGCGTCCAATTTAGGTTTTTTTTTGTTTTACTTTTTTTGAAAGAAGGAGGGTTTTTTGTTATTGCTACGAAAGAGCCATGTCGCCGCGCGGGGCCTTCAAGTTGGAGGTGGATGGTGAAGTTCAGCAAAGAGATTAGTGGGGTTCATATCACTGGACAAACACTTCATAACCCTTAATGTAATTGGAAAACGATAAACCAAAAGCAAAAACATAATAGCTTTTTAGAACCCGGGTCAAGCTCTCAGAGATGCGGTTGAAACCTATAACTAACGGGCATCCTGTTTTGCAGCTGAGTTTATCGACCAAAACCCAACAGGTACTACTATTGTCAAAGTAGAGGGGTGGAGTAAAAACAAGGCTGTGAATCAAATTATTTATTACAAGTACTAATGTGCACAGAAGTACAATGCTGCTTATCATTCCAGTTAGCATACTAGTGCTCCTAGGTCCACTTGGATACCCTTATGAAAGCTTTTCTATTTCAATCATCATCACCATCATCATCATCCTTCGACCTAAAGGGTGAAAGAAATATTTTAAAGGTCTTTTTTTATACATCATACTCTTGCATCACTGCACCCAACTTCCTATTTTGAATATCAGTATCCTTGGAAATTCGTTTAGGCTACGTCATTCTTCTACATATGCTTTTATTTTGAGGACAGGATCTCCTCTATTGCACAGTTACAGTGGTCAACAAATAAAGCCGTTTCTCTTACAGATTTAGTGATGGTCGCTGCAGTCCACCATAGAATTCTTGAAGGGATTACAGTAATATTCATGTAACAGCCATCTACACGATTCTCCATTTTAGCTGTTAATGTCCAGATTTTGAAGCCATAAAGTAAAACTGCTGCAACAATGCTTCGGAAAGGTTGTATTCTGAGGTGATTAGATAGATCAGATTGACATACTTCCTGTAATTTATTAGAGGTAACCCTGGTCAGGGCCTTTTTTACCTTGAGTCTTTTTGTAAGTCTGCATTTCAAGATACTAAGTATTCAAAATCATTGACACTTTTAATAACGGCGTTGTTAACCGATTTAATACTTGGTAATGACGCACATGTTGATAGGAATTCTGTTTTTCCTTCGTTGCAACAGAGACCAGTTTGGCTAGCTTTTTGTTCGAGTGACTGCAGTAAGGACCCAGAATTGTTGACAGACACTGCCGTTAATGCTAAGTCGTTCATAAAATCTATGTCTGTCAGGTAATATGCAAAACGTTTATTGCTACGACGTGTTTTCATGAAAGCCTTTTTTCACTCATGTTGTCAAGAGATATCCGTAGAACAGGGGTTCCTAACCTTTTCCGTCACGCGACCCCAAAATTTAAGCCTTTGAAACAAGCGACCCCAACGCTTTATTTTTATGAAATTTCTCAGGAAAAGTCATCAAGGCCAGTATGCAATTGCACATACATGTACTTGGATGTAATAAATACATGTATAATAGGAATGTACTCGATCGTTAAAGGTAGCAACACCATACTTACCGGATCAATGCGAGCCTTGAGGTTGTGTCGATGCGTACAGCCTCTTAAAGTCTGGAGTGGTCGAGGAAATAGCACATCGCATGTGCGCTGATATATTTACGACTGCGATACTTTGTCTATATTGCGACCAACGTGTTGAAGCCCTTTTCGCATAAATACGATGTCCCAAATTGGACTAATATGTACCGTGCTTGCTTGCTACATTTTGGATAGATGTCTTTAACACGAATCCAAAAATCTGATAAAGTATCCAGAGAAAACATAGATTTTATAGTTCTGTCGTGTTTTAACTCCAGCAGCTCTTCAATATACTCATCGAGATTTGAGTCGGTGTAATCCACATTGAACGGATTTCTAACCCAATCACATTTTTCAACAGCAAGATCTGAAAAACATGATTCGAAGCTTAATTTCAAGCTCTGCAGGTGACATCTCACAATCTCCTTGCATCCAATATTCTCATTGCCTGACGCCAACAGGTTGTTTAGAGTTGGAAAAGCTGTAAAATTTTCTTTCACAACACACTGTTGCCAATACTGTAATTTGCATACAAAGGCGGAGAGTTTGTCATGGAGGGTGAAAACAGTTTTGTCCTTACCCTGTAGTGAAGTATTAAGCTCGTTTAACTTGGAAAATATGTCACAAAGGTAGCTCATAAGTAGAACGTTTTTGTTATCCGACAAGAATTCCAAGTGTTTGTAAGCTTGATCTGTGTTAAACATTTCTCTAGCTCACCACGTAGTTCGAAAACACGAAGCAAGACATTCCCACCAGATAAGATAACCATCTGACTTCAGTATGGTAGAGCAATACCTCGTGGTCCGAACCTAACTCGACAGAGCTTCGTGAAAAGTTGTGCTCGAAGCGAACTTGTTTTTACAAAGTTTACAAGTGCCACAACTTTAGTCAGAACACATGAAAGTTCAGAACTCAACGATTTTGAGGCTAACTGTTCTCGGTGCATTACGCAGTGTATCCACTTACACTTAGGAGCTTTCTCACGTACGAGCTTTTGATGTCCCTTCTTTGTGCCTACCATAGCGGGGGCTCCATCTGTACAAAACCCCTGTAGTTTATCCCAAGGTATACTGTGAGTTTCAAAGTTGTCACTAATCTCTTTGAAAATATCTGATGCAGTTTCGCGCTCTAACATGGTGTGACAAAACAAAAACTCTTCTTCAAATGTTTCATGCCAAACATAGCGAACGTAAACTAGTAAGTAGGCTTGTTGGCCTTCTCCATTGCAGTCTGCTTGAAGGCTGAATCTATTGATGAGAGTTTGCTCCTGATTCTCGGAAATAAGCTCAATGCGACGTTTCACAGTTTTATTAGATAATGGAACAGCCATCAATTTAGTCGCTTCTGCATCTCCAATGACATGTTTAGCCAAAGAAATCGCTGCTGGAAGAATTAAAGATTCTGCAATCGTATGTGGCTTCTTACACTTGGCAATTTGATAAATGACCTCGAACGATGCTCGAGGGGCTTTTGTCGCTGTGCTGGCAGTTGCAGTAAATTGTACAGATTCCTTCTTGTACTGGTTGAGCTTTTGTTGAAAATAGGACAGTGGTTTTCAAATAAGCTCCGGGTGATTGGACGTCAGGTGTCGTTCCAAATTATTTCGTTTTAAACTTTCGGATAATAAAACAGAATCACAAATCAGACATTTTGGCTTTTCGACCTGGTTTTCAATAATGCTAGTAAAACCAAGATGAAGGAAATCGTCGTGATATTTTCTTTTCCTCTGAACTTTAGTACTACCACTAGCATTAGTAGAGCTCATTAGTAGAGCTTTCAGTAGTTTCTTTTAATGAAATTTTGAAAAGAACTTATCCATTGCAACTAGATAGCAACAACAACTGATCAGTGATTATGCTATCATGGAAGCTAGGAACTTGAACCGTTGCGAGGAGTCTGGGAGTGTCAAATTACCGCGAAATGTTTTCGATTGTGGTTTGAGATGGGTAAATCAACATAGCGCTAATTAAATCGTTATGTGGAGTCTGATAGTCTCAAAATAACTGCGAAGTCTTTGCAGTTGGGGTTTGAGATGGATGATTCAACATGACGCCAGGTCGTAAAGCAGTAGTTACAATCCTTTTGAGTTAAATTCAGAACGTACAGCTTGCACAGTTGCATGCATTCAGTGACGGAGTGAAAATTAAGGGAGCCCGTCTTATCAACACTAAAGCATGATGTTGTTTTATTAAGTTTTTATTAAAATTAGACATGCTTTAGTCATACAATCTGCAAAAAACAATAACACTTGTAATTGAGTTGTAACAGCGCCTTGTATTCTTGTCCTATACAAGATTTCGTCTTTCATCCCGCGACCCCAAGGTTGGTAACCACTGCCGTAGAACATAGTTAAGTACCACAATGAAGAGGAACGGAGCCAGTGTATCGCCTTGGAGGTCACCTGCTATTATTTTTACTCATTCTGCCTCTCCATCATGTGTAACGACTGTAGCTGAAATGTTGTTAAGCAAGGAAATTGACTTTTGAACTATGCATGATGGGTTTCGTAAAGCCGTATGATTCCGAACAAAACGTCTTTTCTGATTGAATCAAAGGCTTTACGCAAGTCTTCAAAGCAAAGTGTTGAAGAGTAACATCGTTTATTCGGCCTTTTTATTTCTTCCATGATGCACTTTATGGATGGTATCTGAGAAATTGCTGACCTACGCTTTCTCAAACCATTTTGGTTCTTAATCGGGATTAAAGTGATGGGAGTGACATTTCAATGCTGATATGGGATCTCCTTTTTGGGGGTACAAATCTTCTTCTTCTTTTAACCATGACGTTGGGGAGGTAAGTGATTATAACGTACGGTTACAAGAGTCTAATAAAATATTAGAGAAAATAGAATCCACCCAGATAATAGATGGTATATCATACAAGCCTGGTGACTTGTTTGAAAAGGTTTTTAGAGCAATGTCTTGCTCATTCAAGGAGAAATAATTGGCCTTGAAATTAAGACTGAAGTTGAAAGTTTGGGTAATGGAGTGTCGTTCAGTTTGGGTGGGTTGCCTAAAAAGCCATTGAAGTGACGATTCCAATCTTCTGTACGGTTTGTTGATGAGCCTCCTTTAACCCCGATAGGTGGCTTTTATTTCCTTCCGGTTATCTCGTTGATGTCTCTCCGTAAAGCAGTATGTTCTTTGGCTGTGTGCAGTCGAGATACTTAAATAATTTTCCCTTGGTTGTATTCTGCCTGAACAGTTACATATGCTTCAAGTAGTCTTCTCTTAGCTGAAGGGCCTATTGTGCTTTTAATAGATTTTTTCTTGCATTGTTTATGGGGTCTTTCGTGTTCAGGCACTGTTTCTTTACTCATAACTTTTGGAAATTGTTGACAAAACCATTTCTTGATTAGATTTGAAGAGGTTATTGTAATTCATTTCAATTTTGTTTGATAGGCTAGCTAATTCTTCATACTGGTTTTTCAACTCAATGGCAAATGAGTGACTGGAATCTGGGCTGTGTGTTACTTTCTACCTGTCAACATTTTTAACAAGATTATTGTTAAAAACTGTTTTCGTATTGCGATTTACAAAATCAACTTTCCTGCCTTGTTAATACATTCTAAATCATAAGGGTCCATAGCATTGTTCAGTACAATATCCATAACCAGATGGAATAGGTCAACAAGACAATCAAAAACAAATAAATATTTAACATTAATAAAAATAGGGTATCGTACTGAAGACTAAGGTAAGAATCATTCATTATAATTTAGCCAAAGCTTCTTATTCAGCCAATCATTAAATTAACAAAATTAACAACAATGAAAATACCAAATAATAAAACAAATAATGATGATGAAAAAAATTATAAATAATAATAATAATAATCATCATCATGGTAAAAATTGTCATCATTGTCAGATGCAGCAGGATTCTTCTCTGTGCTTTAAAACATGAAGAATTAAATAATAGTGAAGCTGAATTATCATGAACCAGTGAGTAAAAGTTTATTCAAATATCAAAAATTGACTTAAAATAAACGATCAAATAAAAAAGCCAATGAGCAAAAAATTAAAATCTGATGGGGAAAAAAGTGAGATAAGCATACCTTGTTTAGCATCATTTACTTCTCCTTTCCCTATATAAAGGTATCGTGGACTCTCTGGGCAAAATGGAAGAACTATGAGCTGCACCATAGCAATAAATGCTGTAATACCAAACAAATAGGGCCATCCATTAGGTGTGCCAAGCACCTGCAATTCAAATTAACGGCGGACAAGCGATGCAGAAAATCAATTTAATCTTCCGATACAATCTATCACATGTAACAAAGATTAACCAAATGGTACATCTAAAAGTTATATCCTAAAGTACTGCTACTGAGCAATTGTTATGATAATGTTGTCATGAGCAAGAGCAATAAAAGAAAGTAAAATGACATGGAAAAAATAGGTAAAAATATATTGAAGAAAAAGATAAAAGTTTGAAAATGAAATAACGAAACAGATCATTTAAAGTCTATGCAGGACATAAAACTGGTATGAAAAAAAACCACGTTTATTACAAAAGAAAGTATTTTATCGTAACTGCCGTGAAGCCTTATCTTAATACCACAATACGATCACGTTTACTTAGGCCAAATTTGTTTTTTACTGGTACAAGTATGGATGAGGATAAAAGAACAAGAAAATACGTATTGTTGCTAAAAAAACTTTTAAAAATAAGCCATAAAATTAATGGAGAAAATTCCCACTCCTCTACTCGACCAAGGAATGGAACTTACGGAAAGAGTAGAAGAAAGGACGATTGGAGAGAATATAATATAATGCAAAATAGTTTCAGTCATGATGAAATCTTCCTCTGCAAGTTCAATAAACTGTTCGTCTCATCTTCTTTTCTCATCTACTTATCTATCATCTACTCATGAATCCTTTTCATTTACTCCATTTCTCTCCTTCCGTCTTTACCAACGAACTCTTTACATCTCCATAAAAGATACATTATCTCACCTGGAAGCCAAGCAATGCCTTTCTATGTCATTTCCCTAAAACTGGGTATTATTCATGAAAATAATAAATTAGGTTGAGAGGACTTGTATAAAAGTGGGTAGAAATGTATTCACTGAACTGAATTTGAATCAGTGCCAATTGCTATGGGCACTGATTCAAATGGGAATTCATTTCGGTTCATACATTTTTATATGTATTACACTGGTAAACGCTATTTTAGCCACAAGAGTTTTTACAGATCTGAATAATTCGACAAAGCCGAATCTGTAGTTCATTTATTCCTTAAGTGCAGTTGTTTTTCACTTGATGACGAGATCACTTTAAATTAATATCTTCATAATTATTAAAAATATTTTTCGTAGCACCAATAGAACAACTCTCAAAGCAATGTTCACTGTAAATACCACGCAAGGCATTTTGATTCGTCTAAATATTATATTAAAAGCTACCAGAATACACTTTTTATGAACAAACATTGCGCTTATAATAGAAGCAAAGAGAAGAATTTACAGAAAATTTTGGTGCAGCCATAGCGTCAACCACGTTGTTATATCACATCAATTAGATTACACAATTTCTATCAACACACACATCATCTGCAACCACTATACTCTGGAAAATCATATTTGCACAGTAAACAGCAATAAAATACATAGCATTATACTCTTCCTGTCATTACTATAAGAGCGTTTTTAAGTCTCCCTGAACTTATGAGTCTTCTTGATAAGCCAAAAAAATGGAAAGAAAAGATAAACATGGATGCAGACTGATAACTTATGCTGCATTTGCGGAAAATCTACTTTTTCAAAGCGCGTGAAGCCCTCGCCACTGCTGTTCGCAAAGCGTATCATGCGTATTTCTAGTGCCACGTAAGGAACATAAGGATTCCTATTTTTACATAAAAGTATCATTGAATCCCAATTTTTATCAAAATATTGTTACGCAATATCGAGAAGCCACTCATAATTTTATGACAAAAAACTGGATCCACTAAATCGATTTCTCTTTGCTTTTGATTTAATGTAGCAAGAAATAGAAATGTTTAAACTTTGTTTGGATAAACAGGCCTTCATTCACATATCTGTACTTTCTGCTTGCAAACCTATCTTTTTATTTTCCAGGTTGGTGATCAAGACAAACCGTGGGCTCCAAAGCACTATTGCAAAACATGTTACACGGGATTTCTGCATTGGAAAAGTGGTAAAATAAATAGTTTGTTGTACCGAAGATTTTGCGTAAACCATATAGTTATGTAGATGACTGCTATTTCTGCTCAAGGATTATATCAAGGGCTTCCAGGAAGTCACAACTGACCGTAGAACATCCTAAAGTTCATTTAGCCATCCTCGGCTACACTTTAGTTTCTCTTTTGTCCGTTTTTAACCTTACCTTCCTTATTCTTCCTTGATCAATAAACAATAGATCATTTCTTCCTTGACACATTGTTCTACATTCTTTCTGCTCCTCTAATAGTACGCTTTTTTTCCTCTGGAAAATTGTTGATTTGATAATCCAGAATATCTGATAGTAATCGCTAGCACCATTACCTTGCTTAGTATCTTTCAATAAAAGTACTGTTCGCCCTTTCCTCATCTAGGAAGGAAGTTTGTCTCTATCTCCATGCATTCAATCGGCAGCTTGCCAAATCTTGCCATGCATGGCTGTGAAATTCTCATGAACAGAATTCCTGAACAAGGTCTAGTGTAAATTATTTCTAGTTAAGCATGCTTTTTAGAAACTTTTTTACTTCATTTACAGTGACCCTTTCTTTCTCTTTGCTCTAAATGTTCTCTTTCCGAAGTATCATTTTATGTAGCCATTCCGAATCAGCAACATGACTTGTCTCCTTGTTTCAGATATTACCATTAATTTCTTTACTTCGTCTGTATCTGGTGTTAAATCTACATTTTCATCCTCATTTATTTTCTTGTACAGTCCACTTTGGTCACTCCCTAAGAGCCTGTTCAGTCGAAACTTGTTAATCCGTTTCTAATATTGTTTTACTTTTGCTAACTTAGCCTTGATCATTAGTGTTAATTCCTTGAGAAGTCTCATACCATTTTCCTAAGGCAATCATATTCACTGTTAGGCATCATTAAAGCACGTTTTAATCTTTTAACCACTTTTCAAAACTTTCACTTGCACAACACCTTTTCATATATCATTATTCCGTATACTACTGTGTATATACTCGTTATCATCACATTATTATTAATATCATTTCCTTTCGGTTTCGTGGTTTGGTTTAAAACTTCTTAACACTGGGTATAACCAACAACCTAAGGTACTAAGCAGTTTATGTATGACTTTGTTGGTGTCTATTTAGTTATGTTCATGTAAAAATCAATAGGAATGTAAAACTTTTGAATTATTTGAACAAAATAGTTCATTATCAAATGGAAAGGACCCTTTTGAGAATGTGGGTAATAGTTTTATAGACAATCTTCTACATTTCATTAGGTGACAACTTTCCTTGGATTTCATTGACGTTTTTCCGTGATCCCTTCTTAATCACCCCATGTGCACCAATCATAACAGGGATGATATTAATTTTCATCTTGCACATTTTAGCCACTTCTCTTTGAAGCTCTTTATATTTACTTAGTTTTTCCAATTCCTTAGCTGATATATTACAGTCGGCGTATACACTCACATCAATAACATGAAACATTTTACTCAATTTACCCTCAATAACAATATCTGCCCTGTTATCCTGTATTGTTGGGTCGGGTTTTATTGGAAACTCTTTAGATGTATCAATAACTGGTAATGATTTATACTCATACCACTTATCAGATGTGTCGATGTTATAGTGGCTGCAAGCTGCCCAGTCTATGTATTGGCCAACACGATCGTGTCGGTTGGTGTATTTGTTTGGGGCAAGAATAGTGCATCCTGAAATGAGATGGTCAATGGTTTCAGGATTGTGAACAATATTTGCCTGACAATTTCTTGTAAGAAGGCTTTGATCTTGCGAAGCAATAATAAATTCTTCTATATCCGCCTTCAAACAGCATTACGCAAGCACTGATGGGCGTCAACAATGTTCAAAGCGGCTTTCTCGGTTCGCAGTGCATATCGGCCATGTAACGATTTTGACTTCCAGGATGGCATTTTCGATGTTCTTAATTTCTCCATTAAACTGAATTTCAAGATCTAGATCTAATTCCCGTGCAAATTCGTTAGCTTCATTCAAAACCGAATGTGAACGTTTTGTTCCTCATGCGTTAAGACGAGTTTCAGCATCCAATTATCAGATAAATCTAATTATCTAAAAAGACCAACCGTAGTTGTCTTATAAGAGAGTTCCAGCTGTGTGAAACCCCATTACGCCCTGAACTTCTGGGGAGGTAAATACAATAAACACCAGCTTTAGGATGGTGCATGTTGTAACTTGTCAACATTTTTCTGATTTTACAGTCGAGTCTTTTAATCTCTTTCAGATTCCAATTACTAATGCTGAAACTGTATGTGAGAACGGCAACAGCTAGCGTGTTGATCGGAGTAAAAGCTACTCTTTGAATTTAACTCAGTTTTGAGAGTCAGTCTGATCCTTCTTGTAAGTTCCTTTTAAGTTTTTCCTTTGTTGTAAAGTGTTGAATTCAACTGGATTCGTCTACACCAAGGTCCTTATAGAGTTCCTCCTGTTCTAGATCTTTAATCATTGTCTCTTCGTCAAGTCTTATATTGTTACTTTTCACTAGCTTACCTTTCCTAAAAGTAGCCTTGACATACTTGCTCAACAAAAACTCCATAAAAATATCATCGCTGAATCTTTTGACAATTTTCAGTAAACCCTTAAGTTCATTATCATCTTTTGCCTACTACTTTAAATCATCCATATAAAGTAAATGGGAGATTCGCACAAATCCGACCTTATGTCCATAACAAGAAGAATTCAGCTCTGAAGACAACGGTATATGTGAGATACAGAAGCGAAAGGGAGATAACGAATCTCCTTGAAAAAGCTCCCGCATGATGTTGATGTTATCACTTATTAATGTTCCATTCCCATGCATAAGGATCATGCATCTTCCATTTTTCCATGTTGTATTTCAGAAAACTAATTATTAGGGATGATACCTTACCAACTCTAAAGATTTAAATATCCAATTATGTGGAACGCTATCAAAAGTTTTTTTTGTAGTTGATCCAAGCACAACTCATGTTCTTTTCCCTTTTCTTACAGTTTTCAAGTATCATTTTGTTGAACAACAATTGGCCATTGGAACTGTTATTATCATTATTATGTTTAATATGTTTTCTCACAAAGCTTTAGTTCACATTTGCTTCATTTGTTATTGATGTGTTCCTGGATAGCGTCCTGCTATCTAAGGAATCGAAACCCTTTCACTTGTAGATTTAATTCCCTAGGATCAATCGTAAGATGTTACAACTATTCTTTCATGAAATGTTTGCTTGTTACAATGGCAAAGGTACCATTGACTATTAGGATGACTTTGGTTGATACATTCCAAATCTTTTTATTTCTTTGGCGAGATCTTGGTACTTTCTGATCCTTTCCTATTCCCTGTTTCTTATATTCACATCATCTGGTAAAATTATGTCTATTATAATCGTTTCATTTGAATTTTTTTTCAACAAGTATAATATCTAGTCTTCTCGCACGAATTTTGCGATCAGTCTGTACTTCAAAATCCTATAATATTTTAAACTGTTCATTTCCAACAACGTTCTCAGGCTGATTTAGTATCACTTGTCACTAATTCCAAATCCTCACTGACGTAAAAAATATCCCAACTGTCAGCGATGTATTCTTTTTCTGCAAGATTATTACATTGGCTTACAATATGGTAGGCTGTTTCATCTAATTCACTACACATCCTGCATCTTGCTTCTCCGCTGCTTTAATTTATTCCTGCTTTTATGGCATTCATTTTGAGGTACTGTGACTGTGCAGTTATAAGCATTTCTCCAGTTTCTCTCTTTAATTCTCCCTTCTGTAGCCACATCCACTGCTCTTGCTCCTACTTCTTTCGTCTGTACAAATGCTGTCCGTGAAGCTCCATTTTCCATACAATTGTTTCTCTCTCTTCCTTCCGGCTTTTCTTGTAAGCATTCACACTTTTTATTTCTTCCATTACATTTCCTTTGGCTGCAGGTAGCAGTTATTTATTTGCTTTTCATTACTTATTTCTAGTTAGGCATGCCTTTAAAAACTTGCTTAACTTTTCTTATAGTGATTTCAATCTTATCTTGATTAGATCTGTCCATTTGCTCTTCTTTTATCTTCTTTAACAACTCCACATCATTGTTTTGTTTCACTTCTTTGCTGCAGGTGTCACTCCAAAACCTTAGCTTAGGTCTGTTGCTTCTTCTCCGTTGAGCTTTTACAGTCTGCAGCCTGCTCTGTTCTATTTGCAACAGTTTATCCTGAAGAAATTCCTTAATTCTGTTTTTCTATCGTTTGACATTTCCAGCCTTTGTTTGAATCCGCTGTTTTAACTTGTCCAATACTCGCTTGTATTTTGATTCAGCCAATATTTCTTCTGCAGTACTTCATTGAAGCGACTTTTTATCTTTCCACCATTCTTGAACACTTTTACTCTTGCAAAATCTTTTCTCAGTTGTATGATCTGATGATTCAGCCGTCATTTTCACAAAGACTTTTTAGCTCTATCTTAGCTCTATCACGCTCGATATTTTTACACCAAACTGCTCTGTTACGACAACAGTTGCAGCATACCCTAGGGCATTTGTCAACGTGATATCCCACCTTTCGCGTTATTTAGCATCTTGTTTACTTTCGGCACTTCCGCTGACTCAAACTCTTCTAAGCTATAACTTCAAGTCGTGATATTCCTTTGTCTTATTCTGTTTTTTCAAAAGTCTCTAATATCGAAGGGGCATGCAATATTAATGAGAGTGCAATGTTTTTCTTTCTTATTCACAAAAACTTTTGCCGCCTTGCCTTTATTTCGTTATCATATTTGATATTCATATTCAAAGAATCTCCAATGCTTGTTCTTAACAGATCCTGCTGGACGGTGATCGTACCACTTTTCTTGTCTCTCTAAAGCATTTTTTTCATAACGTTTCCACTGTATCAATTTCGCCACGTTGACATGGTGTCTCAAATATTCTCGCTGGGCCGGTGTGGTGCATTCATTAATTATATGTTCGACTGCTCTCCCTTTTAACCACACATCCTGCATAAAGAAGTATCAGAACTCTTTTCGACCTTGTGTTTGTCATAGTTTGTCCTGATTGCTTGTTCTTGTGCTGAGCACAACAGGGTTTCAGTTTGAACCTTAAAAGCACCATGTACTAGCCATTTCCATGTATTCTCTTTGCCAAACGCTTAACTGAACATACATCACTTTTTCACTCCATTAACCTTTTAACTCTTCTGTCTGTTCTCTTTTGAACTCACTCTATGATTTAGTGTCTTCCGTCTTGATTGTTCCACATCCTCTACCAGTTTTTCAGTAGAGTTCTTTACTTTAGTCCTAGACAATCTTCTTCTCCTTTGACAGCTATTTTTACACCCAACAACCTCCGATCTCCTTCTCTTTTCTTTAGATTACGTGTCTATATCACTTTTAGGGTGAAAGGCATCATATATTGTCATGGCTTTCCTTGTTTTACTGTCTAAGTTCTCCAATTCAATACTTTTCCAACCAATAATACCTTCTCCATATCTCACTATAGCAACTCCCTAGATATTGATTGCATTAATTTTATTCTTCCTATTCAGTTTTGATTTAAGGATCAACCTACGTCTTCTCGTTCATTCTTAGGTAATTTTCTTATTCATTTCACTTTCTTTGATCTTATCTAATTCCAATATACCTCAACACTGAAGTGACAAAGTACACTTAAAGAAAAAGAAAAGATTGAAAACCCTGTACCGTACTTCAATTACAGAGACGTAAGATCCTGATGCAACATCATCCTCCTTCCTTGGTATTTCTATTGCATGACTCCCCTGAGGTAGTACTTTCCCCCGCCAGATACCGACCTGGTATTTCTAGTACTTGCGGATATTATTATTATTATTATTATTATTATCATCTTTATTATTACAATAATACATTACCATCTTCACTTAATAGTGCAGGCAACGAGGTATGCAAATCAAAATTCCAATATATAAATTGATTCTACTGGTAAATAATATTCACATGCTCACATACTAGCGAAGGCTGAAATGATCCTGAAAAGCAAAAGATGTGGAAAAAAATACCTAATTAAAAACTTTTCCTAAAAAACTGGTTTTAAGAATTGTAATTAAGATTACCTTATCTAGCCCCAGAACTTGAGATATAAGTATACCAGAAACAATACCNACCTGGTATTTCTAGTACTTGCGGATATTATTATTATTATTATTATTATTATTATTATTATTATTATTATTATTATTATTATTATTATTATTATCATCTTTATTATTACAATAATACATTACCATCTTCACTTAATAGTGCAGGCAACGAGGTATGCAAATCAAAATTCCAATATATAAATTGATTCTACTGGTAAATAATATTCACATGCTCACATACTAGCGAAGGCTGAAATGATCCTGAAAAGCAAAAGATGTGGAAAAAAATACCTAATTAAAAACTTTTCCTAAAAAACTGGTTTTAAGAATTGTAATTAAGATTACCTTATCTAGCCCCAGAACTTGAGATATAAGTATACCAGAAACAATACCAAACTGATTGAGTGTTCCAAGAGAACCTCGAAGATTAACAGGTGCAACTTCGGATAAATACATTGGTGCAACGACAGTGTTACAGCCTAAAACAGTAAGTTACACAGCCATTTTATAGCCTTTGCGGGATAATGAAGGCCAAAGTAGACAGTCAGTTTGTGTGTATGTGTGAGTGTATGTGAGAGAGAGAGGGAGAAAGGAAGGAGGGGAGAGAGGGTGAGCGGGAGAGAGGATCAGAGGGAGGGAGGGAGAGTGTGGGAGAGGGGGAGAGCGGGTGAGAGGGAGAGGCAGAGAGGGAGACAGGGAGAGAAAGGGAGAGCGAGGGAGAGAGATGGAGAGAGAGGGAGTGAGAGGGAGAGAGAGGGAGAGAGAGGGAGGATGGGAGAGAGGGAGGGAGGGAGAGAGGGAGGGAGAAAAGGAGGGAGAAAGGGAGGGAGAAGGGAGGGAGAAAGGGAGGGAGAAAGGGAGGGAGGAAGGGAGAGAGAGGGAGAACAAGCGTCTACGCTGCCAAGCAGGGAAAGAACACATTACTCCAGCTGCACATCATAAAATTTCATAAAAGAAAAAACATACAATTCTTTATCAAACAAAAGTTTAAAAAAGGACACCATGACAATCTTCTGTCCAAGATATCACTGCATTAAATTTGCAAAAAATTGGCAGGAACATTTACCATCATCTACATTTAAGGGAGCATACTTTAGTGAAAGACACCATCTTTTTCTCTTACCTTCTTGGTAAAAGTAAACCTTTCAATCGGGAGCAACCTACATTTGTCCCCCCAAAAAGTTAAGCATTTTCCTTTACTGATTGTGATACTTGAGTTACATCAAAAATATCAAACTCGTGCACATCAATCAGAACAGGTGGAGTTTCTAAATTTAATTGAAGTGCTTTGAGGCTTCCTTACATTATACAGGGTTAACAATTAACCAGGTGAGTACTTTGGGGAGATTGTTTACGAAGACAAAAGAGTTGTCCATGTGTATAAGATACAACACTCCCAAGAAAGGGGCCTAATTTCCAAGTTGCTACTGCTTAAAACCAATGTCACTATAAAATACAAAATATTGCTTGCTTCACAATGAAACTACTTACTACTACCAACTAAATGCTAACAGTTGAAAAACAATAACTTTTCTTTGATGATAAAAAAGTCGCATTTTTATTATGCTAGTCACTGTTCTAACTTTTATATTTTATAGACACTACTCCATTAAATGAATAGTAAGCTACCCAAAATACTCTAAAGATTACACTAACTCGGGGGGAGTAAAATAATTATTTCTCCACTGAGCTTATTGATAAAACGTTTTTTCTCACCATTCGTTTCTGAATTCACACAAATTAAAGTATAAAAATATTAAATTTCTCACCTGCATTTACCCCAACCAAAAGCCGCCCAATAATCAGAAGTGAAACTGAATGGGTCATCTTTGTAATCAGCAAAAGTATGCCACCAACAATTGCAAAAGCATTGTTTGCCATTAAAGTCTTTTTCCTTTTCAACGAAATGAAACAAAAAATAATAATTACTATGTACACATTTGTGTACACACTCTAAAAAGTATGTCTACAACTAATTACTTATTATCTGATAAAACATATACACAATTAATATATGTTTGCTTCCACAAAATCATACCCCTACTTCCAAAGATAGAAGGCATTATGACCTACCTCTAATGGTATTTCTAATGTCTAGCAACTTTGGTGGTGTGTGTAAATGTTAAATGTGTGTGATACTTATAACCGAGAGCTTATCTGGCTGAAAACTGTTACAGCAGATCAAAATGAACTGGCATGGGATTCCAACTAAAATCAATTCTACAAGTATCTCTTCATACTTGCATTACTCCATCACAGATGATGAAAGCTCAAAATGACCAAATGATTGATGTGAGTGTGTAAGCAGCTAATAACAAAACTGAATGGTATATGATGCTGCACAGTAAACTGAAAATAAATTTGCATGTAAGGTATACTGAACAAATATACAATAATGAAGGTTAAATTGAAGCTGTGACTGAGATGGGAGAACAAGCAAGGCAGGCAACACACAATGCCACAGCCAAATTTAAGACCATATGAATATATTCAAGCAGAAGGTTAACACACTCATGGTAATTTAATAATAATAGATTTTATAGCATACCACAGCATACCAAGTAACTATAACAAATATTTATTTCTGCTGATAGATGCAGCAGTAAATGTTAAGTGGCAAGTTTAGTGATGATCCTCCTCCTTCTTCCTTATCCGATGCAGACGTTGGCGATCATGGTCTTCCATCATTCTCTATTACTTGTTGTCCTGATCAACTGGGTCTCGGTGATGTCCAACCATTTGGAAAGGCTTCCTGTGAATGGGAGACCCGGTCTTCCTCTTGAATGTTTAACATAAAATTTTTCCATTATGACAATGTTCTCCATTTGTCCTTTTCTCACTATGTGTCCAAAAATTCTGGCCTGTCTGCTCTGATTGTATATAGCATTGTTCTCTGCATTCCAGCACTGCACAATACTTCATTGTTTGAGATATGTTGGGTCCATAATATCTTCAGGATTCTTCTATAAAATCACATTTCGGTTACTTTGATCTTTTTTCCATCATAGGAGATATAGTTCAACATTCACTATTGTATGCAAAAATGGGATACACATAGCAGTTACGAATCTTGATTTTTACACTCATATATAGTTTTATAATCTTAAGTTTTCTGCTCAGCTTTTGGAAGGCATTCTTTGATCTGGCTATTCCTCTGTTTATGTGGTTTGTGTGGTTTCATCTCCATTCAGGAGGGTGTAATCTTTTTTGTCGATTTCTTAGGTATCTTTAGTGTCCATAGCTTTATCAAGAGTTTACAAATAACAGGGTTGTGATCACTGTCATAGTCTGCTCCAGGGTAACTCTGCATGTTTAACAGCATTTCTGAATCTCTTGTTTATTGTTATGAAGTTGATTTGGTTCTTAGAGTTGTCACCTGGACTTTCACAAGTCCATAATCTTCTTGGGTGCTCTTGAAACCATTCATAATACTCTGGTTGTTTATCTTACACCAGTCTACTAGCTTGTCTCCTCTGTCATTTCGATCTCATGGGCCAAAGTTTCCAATAATGAAACTGTCTTTTGTTGAATCCATTTTTGCATTGAAGTTGCCCATAACAATAACAATTTCTTGTGATTTACACTGTCATTTAGCTTTGTCCAAAGTTTCGTAGAATCTCTCTAAATCTTCATCGGTGCTGGTTGATGTAGGGGGATATACTTGAATGATGCTCATATTGAATGGATGCTCTTTCAATTTCATAAGTAGGACTCTATCAGATAGGCTTCAATATCCAAGTAAACTTTTTGAGCATTATTTTTTCAGCATGATGGCTACTCCCTTTGCATGGTTAAATACAATTCCACAATCCCCATATTGAGTCACTCCTTCTCCTATCCATCTGGTCTCACAAAGCCCCATAATGTCAGTTTTCAATATTTTCATTTCCTGCAGAACATTGTCAAGTCCTCCTGTTTGGTTCAAGGTTCTTACATTCCACATCCCAATTCTTTTCATATCTCTTTCTGTTTGAGACAGTCGCTTAATGACAGTTGAGGGTCATCTGTCTCCCATGAAGCCATCTACTGAGCGAGGTATCAACATTTCTAAATGTGACCCCATTGACACTGTTTGTCTGAGATACCTTAAGAACCCAATGTTACAACCCTGCCTGTGGTGATATTGGAGATAAAATAGCCTGTAAAGCAAGCAAATAAAATCCATTTTCATTTTGCTTTTGTCACAGTTACCATTGCCAGTTTTCTGATATTTTGCAAAAGACATTAAACTCAAGTACCATATCCTTTGTAGTGTGGACTTTAAAAGACTTGTTCCAGCAAGCATCACAAGCTAATATATACTCTGCACAGACACATGTAACACTAACTGACAGAATCCAGAAGATGCACACAGAAAGTGCTAAGTGCAAAAAGAGATTCATTTGTTATTTCTCATGACCAGTTGTTTTAAAATTGACTGTTTTCTCACCAAGATGTTCAGTTGTCTTTTCTGACAGCATGTCAACAAAAACACCCATTCTATTTATGCCAAAATTATACAGGGTAAATATTAATTTGTTTGGAGCAACACTCTTGTCTGCAAAAAATAGGTAACTATGTTGCTATGAACATTCAGATCTTTTGGGGTTTGTGTTTTACTTTTATGCTTACAGATTGTACTTTGATGATTCTTTAAGTTCAGAGCCATGTATTCTATCTCTTCTTCTTTTCAAGAGTAACTCCAATAACTTTCTTAAAGACAAATATAACCTTTTCTTGTTTTACATGACTACATTCTTT
This sequence comes from Morbakka virulenta, assembly GCA_003991215.1. Taxonomy (NCBI): domain Eukaryota; kingdom Metazoa; phylum Cnidaria; class Cubozoa; order Carybdeida; family Carukiidae; genus Morbakka; species Morbakka virulenta. The sequence goes on along the minus strand of RDPX01000059.1, from coordinate 1,628,404 downwards.
CTGACAAGTAAGGATAATTTGACACCAGAACATGCATCACTATGAGGTTTTTCTAATCTATTTGTGGCCTTGATTACAAATTAAACTAAATTATATGCTTTTGTGTGTTTTTCAAGGGAATAATTGAAGGTGTCCAAAAATGGTGAGTTGCATAAATCCTTTGTTTTGAAAGTGATGTCAGGGGCAATCATGTTTAACAGCCATATTGGAAACTGTTCCTTAGCAAAGTCTTGACATAAAGCCCTGGTGACAGAGAAGACTCATTTTTATGAGACTAATTCAATTAGTATCTACAGAGCAAATATTGACAAGGTTAATTCAGATACTACCCTTGTGGGGCACATTTCAATGGAGTTGTAATCTCTGATTAATTCTCTCTTGAGTAATATGGCAGCAACAAAATTACAGCATTGTCCATTGTGTTCAGAAGATACTGATAGCTATGAAAGAAATGTGTAAGCACGTTACTGTGCAAGAATTTAAATGCAGGGTAAAAGTTTCGTTTTAATGAATATGTTCAGATTTTTTGTGTTAACTCTGTTATGAGGGAAGAAGCCATTTATCTTTATGCTTTCATAACACATCGTTAAGCTCTTTTGGCAATGCAGGGTCAAACCCTGTGTAGCATCAATTGAGTCATGCAACTAAAAGGAGTAAAACTAAATACTTAGGAAAGGCAAGATATTTTAATTTTTTGAGGCACTGATTTAAACAAAATGCCTATTATCCGATGGTCGGTACTTATTCAAGCATACATGGTAGCAGATGTCAAAATACACTGTTTGATACCTGTTGCCTGTTTCAATAAATGGTATTGGAAACTCATAATCAGTTTTGGCAAAATAGACCTAAAAAAACACTTAAATAATAGCATTATATTGGAAAATATGTTGTGATTAAAATAAAATATAACTGAAAATAAGTCTCACTGTATAATATAATAAATACTTTTAATATTAGCATACTACAATAACATAAAAAGAGTCAGTAAGATTGGCTTGTGGGTCATATGACACTTTTCTATAATTTCTTAGATCATTAATTCATTTTTTTCTACATTGGTAGCTGCAACTGATGTTAAATCCTAAGGTTCAGATTTGGGGTTCTTTTTGTTCTGGTGATCCCTTGACTCTCCCAGTAGAATATTTAGTCTAGCTCTATACTATTGGACCTAAAATGTGACTCAAGAATTTATTTTCCCTAAGCAATGCACCCTGTTTTTAACTGGGAAATAAGTATCCTTTGATTATTATTTGTTGTTTTTATTTGGAATTTTGGTCAAAATATTAAATTTAAGGTTGTACAACCATGGTTTTTTTCATCTAGATACAATCTTTTGGAAGCTTATTAGCCCCTCCTCCAGATGTGATAGATTAAACCCTATCAGAGTACATAACTATAATATTATTACTGTCAACATCATTATTGCTAGTAGTAGTAGTAGTAATAGTAGTAGTACTAATAGTAGTAGTAGTAATAGTAGTAATAGTATTAGTAGTAGTAATAGTATTAGTAGTAGTAATAGTAGTAGTAGTAGTAATAGTAATAGTAGTAATAGTAGTAGTAGTAGTAGTAATAGTAGTAGTAGTAGTAATAGTACTATTAGTAGTAGTAGCAGTAGTAGTAGGAATAGTAGTAGTAGTAATAGCAATAGTAGTAGTAATATTAATAGTAGTAGTAGTAGTAGTAGTAGTAGAAGAAGAAGAAGAAGAAGAAGAAGAAGAAGAAGAAGAAGAAGAAAAAGAGAGGGAGGAGTCCTGATGATGACAGCAAGGTTTGCAATATCAAAAAAAAATTACTACTTTACCTTCCAAACCTTCTTGCAATATGTGGTCCTACAAGAGCTCCAAACATGCCTCCTACACTGAACAAAGCAACTGCACTTGGCCATATCCAACTCTTAAAGTTTGGTACACCTGAAAAGTATTGTTCAATGACCTATATGGGNATAGTAGTAGTAGTAGTAGTAGTAGAAGAAGTAGAAGAAGAAGAAGAAGAAGAAGAAGAAGAAGAAGAAGAAGAAGAAGAAGAAGAAGAAGAAGAAGAAGAAGAAGAAGAAAAAGAGAGGGAGGAGTCCTGATGATGACAGCAAGGTTTGCAATATCAAAAAAAAATTACTACTTTACCTTCCAAACCTTCTTGCAATATGTGGTCCTACAAGAGCTCCAAACATGCCTCCTACACTGAACAAAGCAACTGCACTTGGCCATATCCAACTCTTAAAGTTTGGTACACCTGAAAAGTATTGTTCAATGACCTATATGGGTACAAAAATTATATGAAGCAAATGGTATATTAACCGAAAAGCAAAGCATTATTCAAATTAGTTTTTTTAAAAAAAAGTAAATTGTTACAATAAGATAAGGAAATACTGATAGAGCAAAAAAATATGGCAGGAAAAATGTGAAACAAAGAGCTATTTCTGAGAAAGATGGCCAATAGCATCTTCTTGACGGCGTTTTGTATATCCACTATAAAATCATTCAAAGACTCAGTAACCAGAACATTTTGTTTTGCGAGGGTAAACAACCAACTGAACCAACTCTGTACCCCACTTTCCAATGCATTGTTAATAAAAGAAAATGGGGCAGGCAACATCTTTCCAAGAAAGCAAAGGGAATCAAAGCGTAGTATGTTGCAAAACCCAACTCAACATTGTTCTAAGAAGCTGTTTCTTCCAGCAAAAAAAGAATACTATTCACATGCTTACTCCACAAAAGCACAGACCACTATCCCCAGCCCAAAACTATTATGTCCCTGGAAACCAAATATAAAGGCTGACAACAACACAAATGAAAAGGCATGCCATCAACAGTAACAGCAAGCTTCCATGATGTGTAATCAAGTAAGTAAGTAAAAGAAGGAGAACTATTAGATCAAGTACATAACTGCATGTCACTCCTGCACTGAAGAAAAAGGAACCACAAGACTATCCAAATAAGACTATTCTTTAACCTAATCTACCATTACCTACTTTGGATACAGATTACTGCAAATCATCCATATGCTGTAAGATATGACTTTGTACACAACACTGACAAGCAAAACCTTTGAAAAAAACTATGGAAATGTCAAATATCCATCACTGGAAAAAGCTAACCCTATTCAGACCCCTACAAGATATTTTATTTCTAATAGCAATCAGCAATCAACAATCAATCCGGAAGAGCCACATTCATACTGAACATCTCAATGACAACTAAGGGAAGAGAATAGAACGATTCTCTTAAAAGACCTTTCTTTGTTATATCTGAAGACTGCCAACACAGGAAATACCTTTTCAAATAAAATAAGTCAATTCTATAAGCCTCCACCCCAGCCTATTACCTCATATGGCCAAACTGATAGTCAGTTAACCTTTATGTACTCAACTAACCACTCAACTTTAATTGAATTGTTCTTATTTGATGGTCACTATCCAAAGAAGGCAACATTTTGCAAGAGAACTTATTGACAAAATTTTTTATACTTGCCTCACCATCCTTTCAAATAATCTGGGTATCACAAGCATAGCTTGACACAGCATAAATGTACAAAATTATTACATTTGCTACCTGGTGTTGCATTGTTTTCTTTCCTTCCAATTACATTCAAACTTGTTCACATTTTGTCCATGTGCAAATCTTAAATGTAGTGGAATTGACAGGGGTTTCAAAGAGCTTATCTGAATTCAAAGTAGACTGTTGTTCAAAATAATCTTTTCAATTTTTCAAATAGTTTTAGGTACATATTTTCTATCAATATAAAATCTCTCTTGGACTTCCATATCACAATCCCCTACCTCACTGTTGATTTTTATACAATATTTAGGGTACAATTTTTAAACTTTGGCCATTACATATGTCAATGAAACTGGATTTTTCACTTTCAGTGACATACATAGTTACTTATCTCAATTAACTTTTCATGACCCTCTTGTTAGGAATATGAAACAGATCACATTTCTATGGGAAAAATCACGACTGACAACTGTTCAAATTAATAGCAATGCGCCGATTGACCAAGTACACAGAAGAACACAGTTTTCCACATTCTGTGAACTTTAGAGTCCCAACCAAGTAGCATACACTTCAAAACGTCCGTGACCCAACGTGAACTTTCCTGCTCTGCGGTTAACACTGCAAAATTGATGTCAAATATTGTGGATATTTTAATTCTTATACTCTGCAGCACACAAAAAGTGTGGCTTTTTGAAATTTTAAACTGTTTTGAGGATGCTCCAAAATTGCTGGGCAATATTGTGACTATTTGAGTTTTTAGGCTATGTAGAAGAATTGTGATAAGGTGATAAGAAAAAAAGTTGGTCGCTGTTATCTGAGGGGTCCCATCCATACTATGGGTAAGATCCTCATCTTTTCGTCTCCGTATGAGACCGCACCATTTCATTTTCTCCCTCCCTAATCTTCTCTGAAATAACTATAGTCCTACCACTCAATCAGCATTTCACTTCAGGCAGAAGTTAAAGGAACTTTTAAAATTATTATTGACATTTTTATTTGGGCCCAGATGAATTACATCGAATAACCGACATGAATCCAAGTTAAAAGACAAAGCTCTCTGTTGTTCTTTTATTGATTTTGGTCAAAGTGACATTAAATTCTGTAATCAGTGAAAATGTGAGAAGACTATTGCTAAATTACCTGTGATGGTGCATTTACAACTCCAAGATTATAACCAAACTGGAAAGATGACCCAGCAAAACATGTAACAGTTGTCAAAATAAGAAAGCCTGTCACTTTGTTCTTTTTTCCATTATTCACTAGATTTTCTTTTGAAACTGTTCCTTCCTGTATAAAAGATATTTCCTTCTCATTGTCCTCCATGTCAATAAATAGTGAACGTCTTACTTTAAGAGTGGTTAAATGCCTTCAAGTATCCACAGTTCCATATCTCTATGACATAGTCACTCCTCATTTGAAAGATTTTGATCCAGATGGTCCTGAATCGGTCTCTCTCTCAAATAAACAAGAGTACAATTTAGAGTGAGGCTGTTTGAGACTTTGCCTCTGCCTTGGGTCACATGACGCATTTTTGATCATGGTGAACCATCGATCTCAAAATTAAGACAAGGTCGAGCTTAAATCTATTATTCGGTTGGTGGGAATCAAGGAAGACAATTGGCGGCTATTATTACTGTGACCCAAGGAGGAATTCTGTCACACTATCACACAGATTGTGCAGTAATTTTTGGCGATATCTTGATCAACGAAAATATATGATTATTTTCCACTGCAAGATCAAACACATGATCACCAAATTCAGACATATTTGTATGCAGTGTTCAAATTTTCTGAAAGGCTAATTATTTACAATGCAAACCAATGCAACAATAAAAATCGCACATTTTAAAAATTTACTGGATACTACTGTTTATAAAACAAACTGTCCAAAAATGTAAACTTTGAAAATGATGAATTGTGCTGTGCGATTGTTTCCTGCCAATTAAAATATGGTTCATACCAAAGTAACCTAGATGTCCACTTCTCACTAACATTAGCTGTTTTGTAATCAACTATACATTTTTTCTTATTTTTGTAGGGGGGGGGGGCAGACCCAAGTTAATCCTTGAATAAATTAACACTAGAAAAAGATAATCCTTATATCAATAATTAAAATTACAATTTCTCTTTCTTAAGACATTGATGCAATTCCACTAAAGCTATTTACTAATCAGAGGGAAAAATAAATTCTCTCTCTCTCTCTCTCTCTCTCTCTCTCTCTCTCTCTCTCGATCGAGAGAGAGAGAGAGGGGGGGGGGGGCGAGCGAGCGAGCTACAAGAAGAAGATTTTCTGAAGAGCTTTAAAATATGTGCTGCAAATAGATCACTTGATGAGTCTTAAGATGACCAGGTCATGTGTTTTAACTATGACCCTCGTAAAGATTTTCAATCTTTCCTTTAGGGGTTAGAAGAAACTGAAGCTGATCCTTTTAAAACAACCCAAGGAGATGATATAGTTATCCAAGTGTTGCTGATTTGGCTATTGATTCAGATGAAGATGAGGAAACAGCCGTAGATTAAGACTTCAACAAATTACTGAACACACTAGTTCAGTAGATTTGTCAAAGCTCTGATCTTATTTTTTTAAATATTCCCCCTTTCCATTAGACACGCTCTATTACCTTTACAATTGAATAGGCTGCCAGGGGACTTAACAGAGCTTTTACTGTACCTCATACCTTGCTTTACATCTTTTTTACCATGGTGTATAATAATAATAACGTTTATTTCTCTTTGGAAGAGGATATTTGTTAAAATGCATTTATGCCAAGCTTACCACGTATATAACTCATGTTCAATTTTCCATTTCTTTACACGTTATCCATTTATGGGTCCCATGCAGTTCCTGCCATTTGCCAATCTTTGAAATTTGTTTTTTTCATCATAACAGCTTTCTATCAAATCCTGAGAGGAGAAAGACATGGCCAGCCATATAACCAGGACTTGATTAAGTCTTCTCAATTCATTTCAGGATTTGTTCTGCCATTTTCATAACAAGGCATAATCACAGATCATCAAAAAAGTTGTGTTACACGAAGAGACGGTTCCCATGAGGTTCAAGAATATTCCATAGCAACTAAAGAAGGTAAATTAGATCAAACAATACTTTGATAAAAAATACACCTTATAGGCCTATCATTATCAACAAGACGCTACACTATTTCAAATTGATTCACAATAAATGCATATTCACTCCTTACGAATATTGAACTCTGATCCATTTTTTTTAACATCTGTGAGACCTAATTGTAGTAAAGTTCGTCATCATGATTCTCTTTCTCAACCTTTCGCAGATTGCACACCAACATGTTCAACAGGTTTCAGGGTGTTTAAAAAAAGANGAAAAAGATAGTCTCTCTCTCTCTCTCTCTCTCTCTCCCTCTCTCTCTCTCGATCGGGAGGGAGAGAGAGGGGGGGGGGGGCGAGCGAGCGAGCTACAAGAAGAAGATTTTCTGAAGAGCTTTAAAATATGTGCTGCAAATAGATCACTTGATGAGTCTTAAGATGACCAGGTCATGTGTTTTAACTATGACCCTCGTAAAGATTTTCAATCTTTCCTTTAGGGGTTAGAAGAAACTGAAGCTGATCCTTTTAAAACAACCCAAGGAGATGATATAGTTATCCAAGTGTTGCTGATTTGGCTATTGATTCGGATGAAGATGAGGAAACAGCCGTAGATTAAGACTTCAACAAATTACTGAACACACTAGTTCAGTAGATTTGTCAAAGCTCTGATCTTATTTTTTTAAATATTCCCCCTTTCCATTAGACACGCTCTATTACCTTTACAATTGAATAGGCTGCCAGGGGACTTAACAGAGCTTTTACTGTACCTCATACCTTGCTTTACATCTTTTTTACCATGGTGTATAATAATAATAACGTTTATTTCTCTTTGGAAGAGGATAGTTGTTAAAATGCATTTATGCCAAGCTTACCACGTATATAACTCATGTTCAATTTTCCATTTCTTTACACGTTATCCATTTATGGGTCCCATGCAGTTCCTGCCATTTGCCAATCTTTGAAATTTGTTTTTTTCATCATAACAGCTTTCTATCAAATCCTGAGAGGAGAAAGACATGGCCAGCCATATAACCAGGACTTGATTAAGTCTTCTCAATTCATTTCAGGATTTGTTCTGCCATTTTCATAACAAGGCATAATCACAGATCATCAAAAAAGTTGTGTTACACGAAGAGACGGTTCCCATGAGGTTCAAGAATATTCCATAGCAACTAAAGAAGGTAAATTAGATCAAACAATACTTTGATAAAAAATACACCTTATAGGCCTATCATTATCAACAAGACGCTACACTATTTCAAATTGATTCACAATAAATGCATATTCACTCCTTACGAATATTGAACTCTGATCCATTTTTTTTAACATCTGTGAGACCTAATTGTAGTAAAGTTCGTCATCATGATTCTCTTTCTCAACCTTTCGCAGATTGCACACCAACATGTTCAACAGGTTTCAGGGTGTTTAAAAAAAGAAATAAGTACTTTTTGATAGAATATCTTTCAATATCAAGAGGATCTTTAGATCGTAAGTGTCAATAGTTTGAGAAGTGTGATCATTATTTCTTGATATGTTACAACCCAGGAAATCTTTGTATGTTTGTACTCCTTGACAGTGTGACTCTGCTTTAGAAAGTAAGGGATGATGAAAGAATCCGACTTACCAGTTTTTATGATATTGAGAATATTTTTTCACAAATATCTTCATTTTTCACGATGTTAATAAAGTGAATTAAAATGGTTTTTATGACAATAGGAGTTTAACACCTCCCTACACTTGACTCTTGAAAAAACATGGTTAATATTTTATTCCCATTATATCTTTGTTTTACAGATTGTTGTCAATTTGAAGAGAGAACCCAGAGTAAAATACAGTTTCCTCTGTATGCCCTATTCAAAGCAATGCACATTACACTTTTATCATAAAATATCTCCAGAGCATAAAATGTATTTAAAATTTATTCCGACATTGGGCCAATTTCAACCATTGCCTGTCAATTCCTCGGTCAATACAAGTATGTTACCAGTTTTTGTCAATTGACAAATGGAAGTTTACGTGGAGCGTTTTGTGGAACACTGTATCTATAAATTGTTCTTATCTTGGATGAGGGAAGTCTTACGTTAACATCCATCGTAAATAACTGTATAATAGTAAGCGCCTGTTACTGGTTGACAAATGTCAATACTGGATTTCGTCGTATAGACTATATTCGACAAGGGTGAGAAGATTAAGCTTCCATGCTTTGGTGGAATTCTTTCTGCTTGAAAATGCGTTGACTTAAACTTCAAGTAATCTGTCGGAAAACGTATGGTGTTAGTAACGAAAAACATTACTGGCGATCAGTTTAGTTTCATATAAAAATGCAGTGTTAAACTTCCTTTTTTGATTTCTGAAGTAATTGCATTTCCTTTGTATAATTATTACTATAAATTAAATAAAAACATTATATTCTAAATTGTATTTCTACTCTAACATCTGATATTTTGTAAACAAAGCAGTATTGAAGACAGCTACTCATTATGTCTGTTTCTTTCTGCCTTTTCCTGTCTGTCTGTCATTCTACCTTCTATCTGATGTCCACCCCTGCCTCTTTCTCTCGTTCTGCCTTAAATTAGCTTAAATCAGTTACCATTAATATAAATGTACTTTATTTATAGCTAAGATACTTTGCGCTCGGTTCTCTTAAAGTTAAATATTTATGATACAACTGTAAAGTTTCCTCAGGGGCGTAAGGGATGTAGAGTGCTAAGCCCAGTCTATGACTATGTCTGGGACAGACCAACCTCCGGGTGAAAGGCGAAATTAAATAGCTTGTCTGTGACCCACTCTGCGACCAAGTCAGCCTCACCTCATCGTGGTGCGCCCTGGATAGAAAGTCTGGAGACTTCTGAACCAACGAGGCTCTGACTAGGTAGTAGCAACCCGATTTTCTGTTAGTGGAGGATGAGCTCCCATTTAGGTGTAGTGTGCAGGGCCCACCGGCGTGTGGACACGTCCCGACATTCACCAAATTACCAACCCAGGAATGAGGTAAAAATCCCTCACTGCCTTGTGAGTAGGTATTGGATTACCAGAGGCTATCTTGCTTTTGAAATTCTACAGAGAAATAATATTAATCAAGCAGATCAGTATCATTATCTTGTAAATAGTTTGCCAGACTGACAACGAAAGAGAATTCTCTGAAATGTAAATGTATATAATTTTAGTTTGATCTTTGACGCACTGTGGAATTCAAATCTAAAATAGATTTTTTTGGACTTCGAAAGGTCTCCTTATTGTTTCTATTTTTGCTGATGTTATCTTAAATCAGTGTAAGTGTGTTACTTTTCAAAATGATAATAAGATCCGCCATAATACTATTCTCTGCTATTATTTTTTGAATGCTTTGAAGCGTGAGATAGTGTCTCTTGTTCTACCACATATTTCTGTGGTTGCATATTTCCCATAACCATTTTCTGAGACATTTTATCATTGACTCTCTGTAACTTAAAATTGAAATGATCTAATTTTATTTCAATATGATATGTTGCTTTAATTTTCTCTGTACCATCACTTGAACTGATGGTTTAAGTTCTACTTTATCCAAGCTTTCATTGAATATGAAGAAAGTGGGGCATTGTCACCGCTCACCAAAAAATCCTCTACCATCAGTGCGTTTATCTGTTCATAATTTATTTAAGTATTATTCACAAGAAACAAGATAGTAAATTTTTACTCAAAGATTGTACTCTTGTGGTCTGTCCTACAAAAAGAGTGTCTGGGAATAAAGGTGTTCTAATATTGATAAAAAGATCCACAAAATATTGAAATATAGAATTAGTCAAAATTTACCTTACTTCAATTTAATATAAAATGACGTTTAGAAGTGAAGAGGAAGAAAAGTAGATTTTGGTATCAGATTTTGCCATTTAAAAACACCCTTGGTGTAAAAATTCAAAGAGTTTATTTCAAACTTAGAGTAACCAAAAACAATAAATCAGCAACTTTTGGCAACTGAAATCCCAGCAGATATTACTAAACTCAAACTGCGATAAGTCATAAAATATTATGACCCCTGGCTTTGTACCTAAATGTTTACTAAATTTTATTGTGAGGACATAGAAAACAGCAAACAATTGTGACCACTAGTAAGAATTCTAAAAAATTTTCTGCTCTGAGATTCCATTTTAAGGTCCACCTAATTTGATAATGATTATCGCTTAACCCAAAAAAATCAAGCGATATTGCGAAGCATTTCACAATAATATCCGCACTCTGGTAAAATTTTCTCCGTTTTGTAAGAAAACCGGCTCATTTTCTGAAAGAAATGGTGACTTATTTTCAAAAAGAATTTCGTTCGTTTTCTATTAAAATGCTGTTGCTCAAGTATTGAATGTGAGAAACAGAATCACTGACGAATTAGAGTAGACAATTGACATGATGGAAAGACATCTGAGGCCAGAAAAAGATAAGCGCGGGGCTTGTCAGTGTGCAACCTAGAACCCTGAATAAACAAGCAATAAAACATCCATTTAAAAGAGTTTTCCTTCTTAACTAGTGAGCACCAAGTGGAGGATAACCAGTCGACCACAACTGTTAAGAAAACTGGAAAGGAAATAGACAGGGAAACGGAAAACATACAAGAGGTGATGTGCTGCGGAAAGCAGTTTTCATCACATAGAGGCCTAAAAATTGTTTCATGTCGATGATTTTTCCCATAACTGCAGCCAAAGCAACCATACAACGTATGACGAGCTTACACCGATAGCCAACCACAGTGGTACAATTGAGACACCTCTGGATATAGAGAAGAGAAAAAGAATTAAGTGGTGGAAGGAGAAAGAAGCTTCATCATGAAGCAGATCTGAGGAAACAGTGCTAAGGAAAGTTGGGAAAGAAAAGAAAGGCGAGTTAACTGTGGAACAAGAGCTTCAAATGCTTGAGGATGGAATTTACAAGACAGAGTTTCAAGAATTTGGAATTCTAGACAAGATTGCAAAGGAAAGGAACCAGGATGTTTCCTTCAGAAGAGGAAAAGAAATTGAGCAGGTGATAGGGTAGAAGGAAAAGCTGGGATATGGTTGGCTTCCAGCTTACTAAACCAAAAATTCAGCTTTGCTTTCTTTATAAGTAGACATAGACGGAAAACTTTGTCACTTACTACATTGTCATAAAAAATTGGAGGGAAGGAGGAAAAGTGAATCAACGAATGCATAGTTATTGACAATCCATGGAAATCTCAGCAAGGTTTGTTCCAATAAGAAAGACGTGGGAGGCTCGAATGCACTAATGATGAAATGAAAAGACATCTTCGAGACAGATACAGTAATAACGACAAAGAGGCACCTCTTCGGAAGATAAAAGGAATTCCTACACCATCTTCTCCAGAAGTGAAATTTGAGATCGTGAATTTGATGAACTCATCTAGAAAGCAAGATCAAATAGCTCATAGCCGGTGATGGAAATCCGTATAAGGTGTAAAATTGTCTAAAGCTAAGGAATAGCTTATTCGTATTTCTCAGAAGCGCTTGGCAAGAGGAGAAAATCTCACAGCTTTGGGGAAAAACAGAGGGAGTTTACATGATGAAGGAGGAAATTCATTTAAGATTTAGTTACTTAAATCCTTACTAAATATGCATGGTAATACAATCTTTGGTATTATCGCAGGAATTTCGAGCCACCCTGGACGCAAAGGACATGCTCTGATGATGCGAAAAATAAATACAAAAAGAGAAAGGAGTGATATTGATGCAGTGTCACTTGGTCTAGCAAATGCATTTGGTCCACTACTGCACGAAGTGCTTAAATATGGAATGGAGATTGTATGCATTTTACCTGCCGTAGCAATACTCTGGGTGAATTATTATATCTTTTTATAATAGGCTTTAAAATAGATGATTTCACCACCCTGTGGCCGAGTTTAGACTTTGAGAATGCCTCTTTTTGTGTAATTTTGGACTTTTGGGTCATCTTTAGAATGAAAATGACCTTGAAAGAAGCTAACATCAATATAAACGAAAATAAAAACATGAAAATAAAGGCAGTGAGGTAACCTTTGATGGACAATG
>RDPX01000059.1:1603054-1615007 GCA_003991215.1 Morbakka virulenta | reverse complement strand
GACTTGTGCTTATGCGAAAAAATATGCATAATAAAATCAGACTCTGAGCAGCTTTTGAATAAACGCAACGAACTGATTAGTAAATGTCGCCACCGTAATAAATATATTATCGGTAATGTCAAATAGACCCCGTATGCATAATGCCTATTATGCTATGAACATTTTTACACACTCCCACGCGGGGGGAAGCGGCATAGTTTGTCAGTGCGCGGTATGTAATTGACCTCGTGCATAGCCATTGTTTGCCTGAGTATATATTACGGTTTGTAACTTTATGTATGCCCTTGAGTATACTTTTATTCATTTCTTCATTTATACAATATAAATGAATACTTTATTCTCTTGAGTGTACCATAATTACCATGTATCTTTATAATACACGAAATTTTGTAGTAATTCATTGCAATTTGAAAATTGTTAAGAAAACATGAAAGTAGTAGTAACTGCTAAATATGTCTAGTTATTTTGTATACTATACTGGATTTATATTTGTATATATATATATATATATATATTTGTATATATATATATTTGTATATATATATATTTGTATATATATATATTTGTATATATATATATATATATATATATATATATGTATATGAAAATACAAAGGAATCCAATTTCGTCCAAATGTTCCTTAATATCCACAAAAATTAAAGTTGGTACATCCTTTATTCTAGTAAGTTTTTGGCATCGAATAGTTTGCAGACTGAATTTACTTACCTTGCCTTTAAGAGTTTTTATCACCACAACACAAAGGTAAAATGCAAGTCAAGACTGGAAGAAAAGTATCATAAAACCTATTTCTCCTTATTTTCAGGGTGCCTGAAACATGTAAGACAAACATAACGAGGGTTCAGTGCTAGAACCAAATATCTTGTATTTGGCTAGTTTTACAGAACGTTTTAAGCGTGTTGCCTGGAATGACTTACAAACAATATTCAGTACTTGACTTCGGTTCCCATCAATAAATCAAAAAATATTGGTTACTGTACTAAATGCAGTTGTTCAAATGAAAGACAATGACAGTATCTATTATCTGACACCAAAAAGTAAATAACGCCAAAAAGGCTAGATACTGGGTTCTGGAACTGAACCTTCAATAATATGTCGATAGTCATAAAAATCTAGTCACACAAAAAACCTCACGACCTAGCCATAAAAAACTCGAAAAAAATCTAAATGCTATATAGAAATATAACGACATAGAAAATCAATTGTCACATCTACCCCGATGTGACAAATGTGCTCCATGAATTTTACAGTTGAAGGGGAGGGTCTAATTTCCGGAAAAGGCATGTTAGACAAACGTATTGCAGTTGACTTGCCATAGATTCCTTGTCGGCCCTTTACAACAAGACATGACAAAAATTCAAGTCAAGGATAAGAAAAAAACCCTGTTAAGTAACATGGAACTAATCAGCAGGTCCGATTGCAAGGAAGGATATTTAAAGTGAGTAATTAGGAGAGGCTTAGTTTTCGAAAAACTAAAATTTACAATCAACTGCATATCCACATTCTACAGTAGATCAAAGATCATCATAGTTATGGTTAAGGCTAATCTAAAGTTTACTGAACAAGCTGTCCAATTTACCTAAGCAAAAATACAGAAGAGAGATATCGGCGTAGATTTCTAGCTAGCAGATAATCAGATAAGGCAAGTCATTGGTAAAATGAAATAAAAAATCCTGGGATACAGGAGAAATACTTGAGAAATACTAGTATGATGAAAGAGCTGCAGAAATGCAGCCACTCTAAAAGAACCTTTATCTCATAATTACAAAGAAAAGATGAGATGATTTCTAGCATGTCACCAGAAATATCATAGCCAATAGTTTCATCAAGCGCTCTGCATACAAAACATTGTAATTACTTTGCAGATGGAGAGAATAATTGTCTTAACTTCATTAAACACATGTAAAGCCCAATTCTGAATTGAAAAATTAAAGATCAAAATTGTACTGGCTTACAAATGAATCATTATTCAGAGAACCAAAGAAATTATACTGATGATTGGAAGTAGACAAATAAGCCAATAAATGTGAGAATTTTATTTTCTACCACAATTCGTAAAGACAGGAACCACAGAAGGAAGCTTCCAAGAACTAGAAAAACAGAACTAAAAGATCGACTTTAGAATCAGCCCATCTAAAATAACTCGTGAGTACATTACTATAAACAAAGTACTGGAAATCAACAGGTGTAGTTAATACAGGTGAATACAGACAATGCGACAATGTTAGCTGAAATAATACGGCTGGTATGTAAAAGGTTATAAGCTTCGGAAAGAGAACANGAAAAGATGAGATGATTTCTAGCATGTGACCGGAAATATCATAGCCAAAAGTTTCATCAAGAGCTCTGCATACCAAACATTGTAATTACGTTGCAGATGTAGAGAGTAATTGTCTTAACTTCATTAAACACATGTAAATTGGAAAGATTGCGATTTTAAATGAAAAAAGAAGACCAGCGGTAGGACGATATGAAGTAAAACCGAATTCTGAATTGAAAAATTAAAGATCAAAATTGTACTGGCTTACAAATGAATCATTATTCAGAGAACCAAAGAAATTATACTGATGATTGGAAGTAGACAAATAAGCCAATAAATGTGAGAATTTTATCTTTTACCATAATTCGTAAAGACAAGAACTACAGAAGGAAGCTTCCAAGAACTAGAAAAACAGAACTAAAAGATCGACTTTAGAATCAGCCCATCTAAAATAACTCGTGAGTACATTACTATAAACAAAGTACTGGAAATCAACAGGTGTAGTTAATACAGGTGAATACAGACAATGCGACAATGTTAGCTGAAATAATACGGCTGGTATGTAAAAGGTTATAAGCTTCGGAAAGAGAACAGGAAGTGGATGACTACAGTCATCATAAATAGAGCGGGGACTAAAGAGGTAAGCAAAGAGCTTAGTTTGTTCTTTGGTGGTGTCAAGTGATTTGGAGAAAGTTGCTCTGGGTTATTTCAGTCACCAATCCTCACAAGAACGTTGCTTATCTATCAAGTTTTAATCTGAACTTCCATTTCAGGCAAAGTGCTCTAGGGCCAAATTATGATAATAAAGAGGTAGTAATATGATACCTGAAAAAAAGCTATAGCTGCTTTATTTGTATGCAGCCCATGATTTGTAAAGCTGAACAGTAGGTAGGGGATAAAATCTAACATATAGAAGCATATACTCCTATACAGGTTGTGTTATCGGAAATCGATATTTATCGTAACATTATTACAAGAGAAATTAGAAATCAGGGTAAGAGTTCCTTTTTTCCATGAGGTAAAGTTATATCCTCACTGTAACCAAATCCAGTATTTTAAGGCATGTAGATGGCATTTCCAGTTACCACCGTCTAAAAATTAAGAGTAATTAGAGCTAAGAATGTTTTATCGAGAAATCGTAGAAGTTTTCACCAAACGATATATCATCAGGTGCCGTGAATTGCCATATTCAACTCCAATACAGATAAAAAAATGCACGTTTTCCTGCACTTTGTATTAAAAATTATACTTAAAGTTGTTCTCAGCGACTTGATACTCTTTCTCTCCTATGGCAGCAAGGTGTTTAACTGCAGGATGCGTGCTTTTGTTATAATGAGATGTATCTTTAACTCTTAAAAAAATATGAAATACAGCTGGAGCAGTTCATTGGTCCACTAAACTGTCTTTGCCATTGATACTAGTTTCTTCTTCAACAATTGGCTAATTATCTTGGTAAAGACGTGGCAAGTTCAAATATTGTGTTCTATCCAATAATATGCAAAAACGAAAGGTACCAACTGTGGCAGCTTAACTTTATAATGGTAAGCGTGCAAGAGGATGAATGCTGCATTGGTCAGGCAGCTGCACATGTGACAGCCAGATGTTTATCTACAGGATGCGTGCTTTTAATATAATGAGATATCTTTATTCATTTCTAGCCCATATAACAGTCAATAATGTGTTTAAATTTCTACGGTTAAAGTATTAGACTTCCTAACAAAATGGAAAGCTACACACTAACAAGTGTTTCGATATAACGAGGTGTTTATTGAACTTTAGTATATTATTAATATTTTAATAAATGTGTTAGATTATAAATTTTCTTACACAATCAAATGTATTGAGTACAGAAATATTTTGTATACTATTGAGGATTGCAAACTCCTACTTTGCTTAGCCACAGGAAAGCAAAAAACTATCTAGCAAATTACAATGAACATTTAGAAGCAGCCGATATTACAATTTTACAAACAATCCCCACACCATCCTAATAGATTTGTGCTTTTACACCTTTCTATCCTATTCTTTACTAGTCCTGTTCAAATGACCGTCCTTTAGGCTTCCTAGCTTTAACAGAGAGTGTCATGGTATACAGTGGTGTTTATCTTCTCACTCAAGCCCAGACAGCTTCAGATCTGAGTTGACTCTATCTTCCTGTCTTTACTTAGGCTGGATTCGCTTCCTTTCACAACAGTTTTCATTTCTGTAACTTTTTTGATGTCGTTATTTTCGTTTCTATGGTACACATGCTGATACCATTAAAATGTTTGCTTGCTTATACCTAGGCACCTCGGTTTCACTATCCCTTCCTCTCTAATTCCTTCACTCCTAACTTTATCATCAGACTTTATTTTCCCTGGATATATCGCAACATTTTCTTTTCATGGCTGCAGTTTTATCTATCAGCTTCGTTTCCATATAGGAGTGTAGGTTTCATTTGTGTCTTATACGAGATATACTTAAGTTTAGTTGTAATCTTCTTGACACTTAGCATTCCGGATGAGGAGCCCCACTCGTTCTACAAACTCCTGTTGTCTTGGCTACTTTATCTCTACAACCTATTTCCACCCATCACAACTCTAAAGTAATACTCTAAAGTTAATACTTAAGACTTCCATTGTGATCCTTCTTGTTATCGTTCTTCAGCATTATATTTCCACAATTTACTCCAGGTCGCATGTACTCTGTCTTGATCCAAATCGGTTTGACTTCAGCATCTTCTCAATGTTTCATCTACGTCTCAAATCACTTTTTAACAATTTCACCTTCTTAATTGCCAAGAAAAAGGTCATCTTCAAAGAGGACCGTCGAAGGAGAGTGTTCTTCTATGTGATATCATTACCATGGTATCCATGTTAACGATAAACAACAATGAGCTCAAAGCTTATGTTTTGTTTTGGTCACACCCGATGCTGGATTCCTTCGTTTCTCTGGCTGTTGTGATATCTGATGTAATGCATTCTCGATTCATACCTTGAATCATGCTAATGTACTCCTCAGCTATCTGCTTTTTCCAAACAAAGTGGCAGATGAGCTATCTGATTACTGTGTCAGATATTTTCTCCATTGTACTGAAAATGATTATCTTTATTTGACTGTTGTTTAACTCTTATTATAATAACTTATAAATTAGTTTTGTTGGGTTTTCTTTGTTAAGGCACCGGCGGTACTCGGCGGATATACACATTATGTAAAGTCGGCCATGTTGTGTAGCAGGAGGCTTTTCTTTATTAAAGCCTCATTTTAAGTCTCATTTTAGGCCTTAAAACTGTTGTTATATTATGATTTAATCAAGAAACCTTCATCATGGATAACGTTCTAAAACTGGAATGTTTTGATGTTGATCTGAGTGGTTCTGGTGCTTCGAAAGCGTGGACTTACTGAACACGTACCTTCGTAAATTTTCTCTCCGTTGTTCCCAAAAAGGATCTCGACAATTCGGAGTACTTACTAACTTCGACTCTCCGTCTGTCTTTGAATATATTAAGGAGTGTACATCATACGAATCAGCAATCGAAACGCTCCAAAACATCTAAGTTAAACCACCAAACGAGATTTTCGCTTGACACGTACTTGCTACTCGACATCAACAATCTCGAGAATCCCTCGACGAGAATCTACATGCGCAAAAAGTCCTCATAAAAGAGTACAACTTCAATCTCTTACTGCACCTAAACAAAGTATATAATACGTGCGTGACCCTTTTATTTCTGGCCTTCTATCAAATCAGATACGACAGCGAGTTTTGGAGAGGAAAACTCTTGATCTCAAAAGTATTTTTGACCAGGCTAGAGCACTTGACTCGGCTATGCGAAGTTCTGAAGGCTACTCCATTCATCAGCGGTTCAATGCCACCACCAACTCCATTGTTACAACTCCAACAGATTTGCCTTTGACTGAATCCAGTATATTAGAATACTTATAAATGTTTCTTTTGTAATAATTGCCAAAAGAAGGAGGTTTTTTTGCAAAAGTATGTCAGGAGAAACCAACGAAGCCTGTCAGTGCCGCGATCACTCCAACACTCGCATCAGTGGGTGCCCCAGAACTATTAAAAAGTCATATACTGCTGTTGTAGTAAATTCAGATTGGAATATCACGGGGCTCGTTGACAGTGGAAGTAGCGAAAGTACCTCATATCAGCTGCTTGTGCCACCGAGTTTGGTACAAGCAACTGATATAACTGTTCTAACCTCATCTAGTAGTGGCAACATCTAGTGTGGTACACAGAGAAGGAGTCTGCTTAGTTGACATAAGTTATTGAGGACGCATTTACAAAGATTCTTGTCTTTCAGTTATGCCAGGACTATGTTCCGACCTCATCCTCGGACTTGACTTTCAGTGTCAGCATGACAGTGTCATCTTTGAATATGGGGGCCCCAAGCCTGCTTTGTCTGTCTGCGATATAACTCCATTGAATATTGAACCACCCTCACCGTTTGCAAACCTTGCATCTGCTTGTCATCGTATTGCTTCAAAGTCACGACGCTACAGTAAAGAAGACCTGGTATTCATCAGTAATGACGTAGACAGACTACTAGCGGAAGGTGTTATTGAATACAGTCAGTTACCATGGCAAGCACAAGTATTTGTTACAAAAGAAGAAAATCACAGAAAATGCTTGGCCATAGATTACTTGCAAACAATCAGCATGTTTACCCAGCTAGATGCATTCCCATTACCTAGAATTGACGTCACCATCAACGAAATTGCCCAATTCAAGGTCTTCAGCACACTCGACCTCCAAAGTGCCTATCATCAAATACCTCTTAAAGACGCAGATAAACCTTACACTACCTTTGAAGCTAAAGGAAGACTTTATCAGTTCACCCGGTTACCTTTTGGAGTGACAAATGCTGTAGCATGATTTCAAAGGGAAATGATGAAGCTTGTTGAAAACCGTAATCTAAAAAAAGTGTTTCCTTACCTTGACAATATCAATGTATGTAGACTTGATCACGAAGATCATTATATCGACTCCAGCAAATTCATGGCAGCTGCCAAAGCTGTCAATTTAAAGTTCAACAAAATAACAAAAGTGTCCTGTCCATTCTACACCTCCCCTTACTAGTAAACAATCAAACTTACTTGGCTAAGTCATCGAAGATGGTATGATATATCCGTATCCAGAGAGGTTGCGACCTTTGCGAGAGCTTTCTCTCTCTCCCAACTCTAAGTCACTGCACCGATGTATGAGACTTTTCTCCTATTACTCGCAGTTGGTGCCAAACTTCTCTGATCGAATTAAATCTATCACAAGTTGCAAATCCTTTCCATTGTCTTCAGAAGCAGAAGAAACCTTTGAGGGCCTGAAGAAGACCATCGCAGGGGCCGATGGTCTTCTTATATCCATATCAACAAATGTTTCCCACACCTTATTTGAAATTTAACATCTTTTACTAGTATAGATATTATGTGTATTTTATCCGGTGATGCGATTCTTCAAGTTCTTCCATTAAATTTGCTCGTCTCACAGTATCAAAAGCTTTGCTCATATCTAAGAGCAATATGTGCATATGATAGTCTTTTGATGACATTGGCTTCTCAATCTGAAAATATGTTCTGTTGTACTTCTTCCTTCTGAATATGCTCCCTGGGAGATTGGGATCTTTTCCCTTAATTTATTGATGGATCTCTTTGGTTAGACTTTTTATCTTTCTTTTGACACATTTTGATCTTTAATCCTTTCTGTTTTGAATTTCATTGTGATGGTTCTAGGCGAGCCCATATATAAGACGTAAGGCGTGTCACCTTCCATAACCGTTGTGTATGTAAAGGGACAGGCAAGCCAGGGCAAAGAAGCGGTAGCAAGACAGGACCTGAACACTTTGTACTGAATTACTAAGAAACTGAAAGTAATCCTTGGTACTAATCAACGGCCCGTAAAGGACGATATCTACATTTCTAGTGCAGTTTGAAAGTGTTTTGAATTGACCAGAAAATTTAGAAACTGCAGATACACCACCGGGGGAAGAAGATTTGAACATCAGCGTCGATCAAACAAATGTTGAAGAGATTAAGACAGCATTCAAAACAATGAAAAATGGAAAGGCGGCCGGAAATGACGTGGGGACAGCTGGGATGTTAAGAGCCGAGGTGAGCGAGATTCAACTACTACAAACTAAGAAATTCACTCAGATGTGGGAAAATGAATCACAAGCTCAGGCACGAAAAGTTGACCTGATCGTAAAGTTACTTAAGAAGACGACCATTCAGACTACGACTACTGGCGAGGAATCACGCTTCTGTCACTCATCTGGAAAGACATTGGCAATATCATACACAAAAGACTTACAGACGCTTTGAATCGTTACATTCGTCACAAACAGGTAAGCTTCCGTTTGGCTATATCTTACCCAGACCACACCTTCATGCTTCGGCAGATCCTGGCGCATAGCAAAGAGTGGAACGCATCACTATATGCTAGCTTTATTGAAGAACCTCTGAAAACGTATACGTCTGCTTTACGTGAAGACCACCAGTGAGCAAATAGGACGAACTCTCCGACAGCACAACATCCAATGCTCCTTCCAACCCTAAGGTAGATTCTGTCCAAGCCAAAGGACCCAGAAGAGGGGAACAACGTAGTGCACCGACTACAATGAAATGACTGTCCTGCCTCCTACATTGGCGAACCAAAGCGTTGCTTGGATCAAAGGAAAAAAACACAAGAGAGGTGACACCAAGAATCATGAAATACCCGAACATTGCTGGGCACAGGATCACACCTTTGGCTGGGAAATTAAAAGGGTTTTAGACAAGCAAATCAACACAACAACTAGGAAAATAAAAGAAACAATCCATTCCCTACAGCACAGCAATCACATCAAAAATATTTTGTACACTCTTCCAGAAACACGGCTTCCAGCACTAAAGAAAGAAACAAAACAAATACAACATGGCGCAATTCCAACTCAATCAATGTCTACACGTAGGTCAGCACTACCAAGCTATAAAAAATGCTGTACCTACTCTTTTCAGTACCCTGACGATGGGAGAAGAATCTCTCGAAAGGTAAATAAAAAGGTTACGACTCATGAAAAGGTTGCGACTCAAGACATGATAAACTTTTGCATCTGTGGCTTCCACTGAGTCCATAAAGTTCAGAATGTTCAAGACCTCTCTATTTGTTCACGCCACCAGACATTTGACAATCTACTAATTTCTGTCTGCCTTAGTCGTCTAGAAAAGAAACAACATTTTTACTGTGTTTTCATGTAAATAAACCATTGAAAGATAAACTGGGCAAGAAATGAAATTGATGGAAAATAAGTGTCAAATGTGGATACACTGCATCCAGTAGACCAAAGAGTGCATCGTAGAAGGTAGTTGTTGAATAGATCTATCGAGTATGGCAAAAACTACCTAACAATGAAGCAATTTTGAAAGGATTCAGGAAATGGGAATCTATTTTTTTATGACACGATGATCAGCAAAGACAGTAGTGGCATCAAACGAATTCTCTGTTCATTGGAAAGAAAAAGAAAAGAAAGAAATACCCACCGGTGGTGATCCTGAAAAATAAAAGAGCTGATGATGCTGATGTAGAGAGTTTGTAATGTTTGATTTTAAAGGAAAGAAATATCACAAATTTAAGTATCATATCTATTTAGTGGTCCCCCCATAACAATTTGACAGAAAATAAGGTTTTTGCTTACAAATTAGAAAGTGCCTTTGACCCATGGACCTAAATCCAGGTAAGCTTTTCCAACTTCAAGACACCAAAACATTAAAAATACGTTAACAGACCCATAAGCTAAAAAAGTCAAATTTTATGGACTAAAAGAATAATAACATT
This sequence comes from Morbakka virulenta, assembly GCA_003991215.1. Taxonomy (NCBI): domain Eukaryota; kingdom Metazoa; phylum Cnidaria; class Cubozoa; order Carybdeida; family Carukiidae; genus Morbakka; species Morbakka virulenta. The sequence continues at coordinate 1,604,931 of RDPX01000059.1, read as the reverse complement.
GGAAAGACTCTCATTACAAAATAATTCCTTCATACCCTGGCACAATTATTTTCAATGAATAGAGAGATTTTGATTATCTTAAATATGTTATGGCAAAGTACAACTTACCAGGGTCCTCATCGTCCTCAGGTTCAAAATCTTCGTTTTCTCTTTCTAAGAAATGGAATTATAAAATAATATATAAGCCAGCCAATGTGTTTCTATACATAATTGCCTCTAATTCTAAGACATAATCTTCGCTCAATATAGCAATGTTTGTAAGAAATGACGTCTTTTATTTCAAAGGTATATGCAGTTTTTGCTTACAAATTAGAAATTGTCTTTTCCCCATGAGCCTACATGCAGGTAAACTTTTCCAACTTCAAAACATTAACATTACAATTACAGACCCATTGGCTAAAAATAGACAAATTTTATGGGCCAGAAGGAGAATAAAATTAGAAAGACTCTCATTGCAAATAATTTCTGCATACCCTGACACAACTAATTTTCAATAAATAGGAAGATTCTTTTTATTCTGTGATCATTTCTCAAATCTTCAACCTTGTTATAACGGAGTTATGCAGGGGTTGATCATCGGACCCTCGTTGTTTGTGATATTCTTCCACGAATTTATGGACAATTTACAAAAAAAAGAAGCTATTATGTGTGGAGATGACACAGTAATTTTCTGTGCTGGAAAGAGCATCGAAACGATAGAGCAAGGCTTGACAGATGACAAGGAGAGAGTAGAAAGTTATTTGATTCAAACGAGCTTATCACTAACATGAACGTTGGCAAAACCGAGGTGATGATGTTTGGAACAGCACAAAGGATTGCGAAACAACAACGCCCACTAAATGTAATGTACAACTCCCAGATAGTTAACAACACCAACACTTACCTCATTCATGAACTTGACAGCTCCTTGAACTTAAACAGTGACTTTGATACTAAATTGAAACTCCTTGAGAAGCTGAAATGTTACATGAACAAAGGTGCAGCGATAACAATTTACGTAGCAATCATCTTACCAATCCTTACGTGTGTATTCCTTGGTGATAAAGCTGTACTCGAGAAGAACCCAAACGCAAATGATGACTTCCATGCAAATAAGAGCGACCGTGATTATTGGCAAGCAAGTGAAATCAATAAAAAAACAACTGAAGATACAAACTCTTTCGTTTGTGTGGAAATGTTTGGGAGGTTATAAGCTGAGTGATGATTTTGAGAACTATTTTAAAGAGATAAAACATTTCAAAAACATGAGAAATAATGGTTTAAGCCTCAGATTGCCAAAATGTAAATTAGAATACTCAAAAAGATCGGTTTCTCATGGGAGAGAAATTTTTCATGAACTCTCTTTGTTCATTAGAGAAGAGATTAATTTTATGGGATGTTATAGCTTATGAAATAAATTTTTTACATGAGTTAATATTTTAACACAACACAAATTTTTATTTTCGACACACTAAACGAACTTTTAACTCTTTAATTTTAAGCTCAAAGAAACACTCAGAGACCACATGTTGATAAAAGTATTTATATATTTTGTTGCATCTAAAAGTTTTGAAATGAAAATAGCCTCTGTAAATATTGTCCATTATTATTATTATGTACATTTTTATTTTTAATACGGTTTGATACAGTTGTTCACCGGGCCACACCCAGTGACCTAGGGCAAACAAAGGTTTTGAGAGTTTTTACGAACATCAAAAATAGAGGATTATTGCAAAGTTTGTATAAAAAATAAACATATGACCTGTTTGAGAGACTTTTAACATAAGTATTTACATTGAAAGAGTTTTACGTAAAATATGGGCTGTGCTCGTTATCACGATTTTTTGAATTTCTTGAAGTTTGAGATTTCCGGGTATTTTGTCTAAAAAGTTCTGAGT
>RDPX01000059.1:1589311-1601899 GCA_003991215.1 Morbakka virulenta | reverse complement strand
GAGAAATAATGGTTTAAGCCTCAGATTGCCAAAATGTAAATTAGAATACTCAAAAAGATCGGTTTCTCATGGGAGAGAAATTTTTCATGAACTCTCTTTGTTCATTAGAGAAGAGATTAATTTTATGGGATGTTATAGCTTATGAAATAAATTTTTTACATGAGTTAATATTTTAACACAACACAAATTTTTATTTTCGACACACTAAACGAACTTTTAACTCTTTAATTTTAAGCTCAAAGAAACACTCAGAGACCACATGTTGATAAAAGTATTTTTCTTTTTTGTTGCATCTAAAAGTTTTGAAATGAAAATAGCCTCTGTAAATATTGTCCATTATTATTATTATTATTATTATTATTATTATTATTATTTCTATATTTGTCAATTTAAGCATTGGCGCAATAGGAGCAATCGGAAAGAGTACACATTCGGTAGCGAAGATGTTAGCGGAAATAAGTTACGATAAAAGCGAAATCTCATATATCATAAAGAAGATCATATGTGTGGTAATTCGAACCACATATTACATATTCTGTCAACGTAGTAAGACATGGGATCAGCCTCCCCTCCTTTATTGGTGACTACGTTACTCTGTGCGTCCCTGATACCATGCCTTGATAGTGAGTGTATTTCTTAGGGTAATGATGTAATGTATACACGGCATACAATTGTATTAAGTGATAACATGGAAAAATATATGCTTAAAGTTTAAAAAAAAATTATTATCGAGTGGTTACACACCATCTAGTGGTGGATGGGTGAAAAACCGGCATTCAGTGCCCAGTAACAATCCAGGTAAGTTGAATGCAGGTACATGTACTGTAGCCACAAGAGTGTGATAAGTAGAAAACCAAATCAAAATGGCAATATCACTTCAACCTTGCAAGTGCCGCCCCACAATCAGTGAGGAAAGGCACATTGCTCAAGGGGTTGTTGTTGTATGACAACAACTTATGACTACAGCACTCCGTACTCCTTGTCTGATAGATAACAATACATGGTAAGATGTTTTAGTACAAGTACTAGTCTGGTGTTACAGCATTGAACTCAGACTGGATATTTGTTATTGCCCTATTTGGTGACAAAAACAACAATTATTATAACAATTATTATTATTATTATTATTATTATTATTATTATTATCTTAACTATGTTACGGAAAAGTACAACCTACCAGGGTCCTCGTCGTCTTCACGTTCAAAATCTTCGTTTTCTCTTTCTAAGAAATGGAAATATAAAATAATATATCAGCTAGGCCATGTATTTCTTTACATAATTGCCTCTAATTTTCAGACAGTCTTTGTTCAATGTAGCAATGTTTGTAAGAAATGACGACTTTTATTTCCTAAGGATACGAAGTCCATAAAGAGTTGTCTTATTGGAACGTGGTGTTTTCTTCTCTATAATTTTCACGGCAAAAACCCACCGACTGAGGTAGTTTTTGTCTTCTTTTCTGATTGTAACAGGCTCTACTAAACAACCAAATGGGTAATATGCTGGCATAAGATCAAGTCATCTGTCACTGGTACGTGTGACAGTTTTTGGTACATTTGCTACATCTATTCCAATAGGATAAACGTATCAAATAATAAATTGTACAAAATATTATGATTTCATACAACAAAATCCTTAATGTAACTAGGACTTTCATAAATCCTATTGTTCTACCAATTTTTCTTATTCAAAAAGTATCATTTTACTAAGGAAATTACAAAAATGGCACCATTTTTTCAAAATCAGGCCTAATGCTGCATCAGACATGCCGGGGATGCAAATACAACTACACAGGCAAGGGATAGTTTCTCTTGCAATTCTCTTGATAGTTTGAGTAAAAACATTGTAGTTCTCTATTGATGCTGGGAGATCTTTATAGCATTGTAAATTTTTTCGTAAAAACTTTCTCAGTCAGCCTTCTTCAGGTTAAACCCACTACGGCAATCGACGGACTTAACTCTGAGGTGGAAGTGGAAAGATTGGAAGATGTTGGGCAGGATTGGTTCACACACGTTCATTTCCCTACAGGGTTGAAATCTGTGAGCTGACAAACGCGATGTAGGGAGTGTAGCCTCGTTTCCACCAACAGCTTAGAAGAAATGTGGTTGTTTAGCATCTTGAAATAGGCCGAGGATGTGAGTTTCAGCCCATTGCTCAACCAATTTCTCATCTTAATTGGTGTTTTTATATCCCCATGATGTACTCTGGGAGTTGAAGTCCTATGGTAACTTGATGTTTCTGGCCCCCACAGTCCAGAAGGGGTTGCTAGTGAAAAGGAATCGATGCCCATATAAACAATGAGGTCACGGTTATATCCTGGAATGCAGAAGTGGCTTGTTCGATGTCACTGGTTATATCTGTGTTGACAGCATTGATGATAATGTTTGGTTTGCGAAATCGGGCGCTACCATGTTTTGATGGTCATTTCTATAATAAAACTTGGATTTATTATTTAGTTATTGCTAAGTATATTCATTTTTAAAATCTCAAATGTGAATAGCCTTATTCTCTCTTATTGCACAGTTGATTAATCAGCATTATATAGCTCTGATCAGAAAGCACAAACTTTTCAATGCACAAAATTCTTTCATTTCTTTAATAAAACTTCTAGCCCCACGTCGTGACTGTGTTTAGCCAATGAAAAGAGTGTGTTTTGAAATTTTTTCTTTTGGTTTCAATTGGCTTAGACGGAAGGGAAGAGACACGTCTACACAGTGCGTCTTCTGCTATTTTGTTTTGGCATCGAACCGATTGTGTCAAATATCCAACACGGACATGTATGAGCTGCTTTCTCATCATCAACTTTGCATCCTCTCCATCAACTTTGAGGAATACTCAGATACCTTCAGTGATTCTTGCTAATATTACAAAGGACTATGATAGAGTATGCTTTGAAGAAACATATGAAAGCCTTGGTGGGTGTTGCCTTCACACAGACAGTAAAAAATAGTTGCCGAGACCTTGCAGGCTGAGAAAATCTTATCTCATGACCTTCATAAACTGAGACTCTACTTTCCCAACTGACGTCTCAACCTAAATACATCTAAAACTGTTGCCAGCACTTTCCACCTAAACAAGAGCCGCTGGGGTGCTGATTTCGCAACCTTTCGCACCTCAGCTTTGGCACTTTGTTATTCAGTTGCCGAGTATTGTTCTCCGGTTTGCAGTCAAAGCCACCACTGCTGATTAATTAACTGTGTCATAAGAGAAAATAAGGCTATTAACATTAGTGATTAAGAAAATACTCAACGAAGGTCCACTTTAGTGAGCGATGTCAAACACTGCTTGTTCAGATTTGAAAGTTAAACTGTTGAAAAAGGTCCTTAATTTCTCCTACTAAGATGAAAAAAACAACATATAGTGACAAATACATAAAGGTAATTTTAAAACAAGAGTATGACCACACCCTTTGGGAGAAAAATTCTCATCGTGTCTCTATCATCTATGAGAAAATCCCTTAAAAAAGGCATGATGTGCTAAATATTGACAGAAAGCAATACCTGTAATTGAATTCTTAGTATTAGAATTGTATAACGTTACTTACCTCTGGTAGCAATAACCAGAGAGAGGAACATCAAGATGCATAAGGATATCAACAACTTCATCTTGACAGCCAGTCGTTTTAATGCCAGAACTAGTACGTCAATACAAACGTGACTTGAAAATTGGAGTATATATACTGAATAGATAACCATATAAACATCATCCATATGCCCAACTTATAAGATTTTTATTTTAATAAGTATGAAATTTTTAATAGTATTTTGCTTGAAGCCTTTAAAAAGGTAGTGCGAAAATGATTGATGAAAGAAAGGAATTTGCGATGCAATGAAAACCGATATAATTTGGAAGGAAAATAGATACTTAAAACCTTTGTCTTTAGCAACCTATTGTTTATATATTTATGTATGCATATGTATATACTTTTATGTATATATATGTATATGTTTTTATGTATGTATATATATATATATATATATGTGTGTGTGTAAGTAGTAGGGATTTGGCGCAACCAGGAGACCGGATTTCAAAAACCGGTTTTTGACCCCCAAATCCTGTATTTTTGACTTCCTCGTCTCGCGCATATGTCGCTCTACTCGGAAGCCAAAAATACACGATTTGAAACTCAAAACCCGGTTTTTGAAAATCCAGCTGTTCACCTGGTTCCGCCAAATCCCTACTACTTTAAACTGCTCAACCACCACCAATAAAAACTATTTTAAAATATTTTAATACAAATATAAAATATTTTAATATAAATTTAGAATATTTTATATAAATTTAACATATTTTATATAAATTTAAAAAATTTTATTTGAAATATTTTTATATAAATTTAAAATATTTTTATATAGATTTAAAATATTTTTATATAAATTTAAATATTTTTATACAAATTTAGAAATATTTTATATAAATTTTAGAATATTTATATAAATTTAGAACACTTTAAACAAAATTTAGAATATTTCATACAAATTTAGACTATTTTAAACAAATTTAGTATATTTTAAACAAAAGTTAAAATATGTTAAACAAAATTTAGAATATTTTAGACAAATTTTAGAAATATTTTATACAAAATTAGAATAATTAAAAATAATTTTAATATAATTATAGAATGTTTTAGAATAATCTGTACATACTACTCCACCCACCCAATATTCAAAGATTTTCAGGAATATTCCAGAACTTTCAAGCAATTTTTAAAATAATTTTAATTTAATTTTGTATAATAATTTACAAGGCCTGGGAATGTCTTACGATATATCTGAGAGAGTATTAATTTAGGTTTACTCGTAGTTTGTGTCTTTCAACAACTGTATTTCCCTTATTATCTAAGGTTATACGAACATTATAATTATTTTTTTAAAAGTTGTTTAACTTGCATAAGACGATCATTAAAATTTGTAATTACTGTAGATTGCTTCATTATTAATATTTTAGATTAAATATTGGCTTCACTATTTTAGTTTTGACTGACATCGTCCGTTTGGAGCGAAAACAAGGTTATTTTTGGATTCTTAGCTAAAATATTAGTATAATGCACCAATAATAGGAATAGAACCTAGTCCAGGTACTTTGCCTCCAGATAATCCCAAAAGCTTTCCTTATAATCCATTTCCATTTTGTAAATCACTTTTACCTATAAACCTAAACATTTTTGTATTACATTTAGAACAGTTTCCTGTAAGAGCAACTCAATTATTCTTAGCCTTAACAAGTTTAGGATTATTTTTCCATGTTTGTTTTGAACGACACTTAACGCAAAATCCTTCTAAAGCCATTATATTAATGGCTTAGATTCAATTAAAGAGATAAATTATATTAGTATGATGATGACGGAGAATAGCAATCTAGTTTACTGTAACCGATGTAAAGAATTAGATAAACTAAATATACTAAAGATATATCCTGAAACTATTAGACATTATGTTGGATCAATATATTTGAATCAATGTAATTCGTACGTGTTAAATATAGCAAAACTAAAATATAGTAATTTTTTTAAATATTATGGAGAAGCATTACTAGACTGTTATCAAAAGAATGTTCAGAATAATTTGATGATTAAGAATATTATATACGATTTAGTTGACTATTTTGAAGTTTGTTTAACACAACATCAACATATGAAGTTTGATAAGGAAGACTTAGATTTTGTTCAATCAAAAGTATTAAATGCTACTAAAAAGTCTGAAAAATTATAGTATACACGAGAAGGTGATAGGAGAGCTTTTCAAAATATTTTATTAAATTTTAATCCAGAGAAATCTAAGTTAACTATTGATCATATTAATGGAGATGGGTTAGATAATCGAAGAAAAAATTTAAGAATAGCAACAATGTATTTGCAAAATAGAAATATAGAAAGTAACAAGAATACTACAAATATACCAAATTTATCATTTGAAAGGAGTACTAATGTTTATCGACCATCTTTTAATTATAATGGAAATCGTTATCGCAAATCATTTAGTTGCAACAAATACCCTAATGCAAGAGAATTAGCAATAGAATGGCTTAAGCAGAAGAAAGCTGAAGTTATACCTGAAAATGAAAGAATTACAAGAAATCTACTACAAGCCTAATCGGTTTAAGACAATTTTATCATTTCTCTTAAAGTCATTAGGATTATAATTTAAGTTGATAAAGTCAAGACAATACACACCAAATAGAACACTATTAAAATCTTGTATTCTATAAGTATTCCAAATTGTCTCAAATTTACTTTTATCAGCAAAATTTATAACTTCATTTGTTGGCGCTATGCCATAACTATCAAAACAAAGAGAGCAACCATTAATATTCTTAATCCCAACCCAGTGAGTACCAGGCTTATCAGAGTCATCTAAGTTTACTATATATATTTCACCTGGCTTGATTTTACCTTCTAGCTTATCTTTTGGGAAAGCGACTTTATTTCCAAAATAATTATCAATGTCAAAGTTGCTTAGTCCTTCAGCTAGTCAATCTATATTTTTAGAACCTGCTCTAAACAAACCTTTTCCAGCACGATAAATTTCTGATCCTAACAAACTAGGGAGAAGACTTCCAGCCAAACCAGCAAGAAGAGTTCCCAAAAATTTCTCACGTTGTTCTTTAATATCCTTATTCATTTTAGTTGTAAATCCAGGCTTTACAATTTTCTGACAATCACAAGCGTTACCTAACTCCATTAACTTTTCTAAGTCCTTTCTTCCTATCATAATTTTTCCTCCCCGTCTATAAATTCCACGTCCAGAGGTTGCTTTATGAGTAGCTCCAGAAACAGCACCAGTTGCAGCTGCCAACCCAAGTGTTCCAAGAACTCTAGGCAACACCTTCTTAACGAATGGTAATGCTAATTTAAAGATAGCTCCAACCCCAGAATCTTCTTAAACTTTACTTTCATCGATATCAAGTAAACTCATAAGTCTTACAATTTCAGTATTAATTTTTGCTCTTTCTGCAGGTGTAATTGTAAGACTAATTTCCTTTACTTTGTCAGAAATATCTTTTCGTTTACTTCTCTTAGGATTTGCAACAGCACCTTCAATTGGATCATTGTCTTTACCATATTTAGCCTCACTCAGCCTAACTCACTAAGACTCATTTCCTTCTTTCCAACTGATTTCAGTTGTGTCATACTTAAATTTAACCTAATTTGCTTGTCACCACTCAATCTCTTGATCTTACTCACTTGTGTGTTAGTTAAATTTAATGTTACATTACCACGTCCTTCAGCAATATGTATGGCACCAATCTAAATCACTGTATCAGTTTTATTTCTAATCGCATTTCGAACTTCAGTAAGTTGACTATCACTTAACATAAAATGAACGCTTTTATATTCAGTCATTATTATAAGATAATAATAATATAATAATATAATATAATATAATAGATTGTCCTTGTGTTTTGTGGATTTGCCATATCGATGGGGGTAGTTTTATTCTTAGCAAGAACTACTAAAATCCTTCCATTAGCACTAGGTGTTCCTCGTAGTCTTATTGTTTGCACATCATTAGGATCACTTTCAAAAATTTCCTGTCTGCTTAAATCAATAGCATATAGTCTATATTTAGTTAACCAATCTGTATAAGGAATTAGACTTCCAGTATTTACATCCAGACCTTGTGAGTTAAAGTTTTCTGCTTCAAGTCTATATGCTTCTTGATCAGTTGCTACATTCATGTTATAAAGATCTTTTGAATCAATTTCTACATTAAAATTTTTAACTGAAACACTACTTCCAGTTTGTACATGTTCTTGATCGTCAACATTCTCATGCACCATAAATAACAACTTACGCACACCCACAAGATTAACACCGAGAAGCACTTCAAACTGTGTATTTGCGGTTACATTATTAGTTGAGAGAATATAATCCTTATAATCCCACTCAATAAGTTTTTCATAACTTTCAGAAGAAATTTCTTTCATTAGCTTTGTATTTTCAGCTGTAGGTAGAACAACGTCTGGTGCTAATAGTTGTGCGCCAGTCATTACTACGTTAGAAGGTTGTGCAGCACGTCTAAATAATGCACGATTAGGCTCGTTAAGTTGTAACTCAAACTCAACAAGTTGATTGATTATAGGAAACGTAAGTCGTCGACAAAACTGTGAAATAAGTTTTAATGGTATTACATATCTTATTATATGTCTATCTGGTAAATCACCAGCCGCAGCTGTAATAGCAGCTAAATCAGCACCACCGATTTCTGCGCGAAGTTAAGCCACATCGTCATTATCTCCACCATTTAAAGCTGCGTCTTTAACAAAACCCCATTGTATTACAATTGAATTTGCATTATCAGGAGAATACTCTAGTAAATTTAGCCAAGTAGTACTAATGTCAGGCCTTCTATTATGTTATACTTCATTATTATTAAATGATAACTTTACATCACTAAAGATGGAATAGGCACCATTTTGAATTGTGACTATGTTATTATTTGCTAAAGCGGTTGCGGTTGTGCTAGCAATATAACCATCAAATAAAATGAATGCCTCTGAATAATCAATTAGTTTATTAACCAGAGTATGACAAGTAACTTTTACTCTATTAGAACCAGGTTGTAAAACTGAGTCATAAACCCGTACTAAGTCCTTTTTAACATAAGTTTTAAGTTTTTGTTGATCATTAAATAGTGAATGTTTTTCATAACTGTCCATTATATATTGTTTAGATTTTTTAGCCGCTTTACTTGTAACCAAATCTTTAACAAAATTAAAAGCATCACCAAAAACACCATTTCCAATGTATTTGAATTCTCTATCTTGTGTCACATAACCACAACTTGGAACGTATACGGTTTGCCTCATTATTATAAATGTATTACATTATTTCTTATCTATTATTTGTATTTCTACTAAAATACGATCTTCAACATCTAAAGGCTTTTCCTCTTGATCCGTGAAATATACTTCAATATAATTAAAACTAGCATTTCGACAATATCTATTTTGTGGATAATTTGGGCTTATTGATAGTAACTTTCCAAAACTATCGTTAGGAGTAAATGCGTATAATATGCTACTATTATGTGTTACACTGTTATCTACTAAGTTACGATGAATTAGGACAGTATCAACAACCTCAAGTTATGGGACTAAATTTCCGTTAACTTCAGTATTTGTTATACTTATCTGATATATATCAAAACCTAATGTTTTTCCCATCCCTTGTCCAAAAGCGACTATAAAGTCCACTGACACTGTCAAAGTAACTCGATTATAGACTGGATTGGCATATAAATTAATTCCAAAAGTACCATCAGAATTGGCATGACCTTCTATGGTCATTTTATGGTGGATATAGTTATTCAAGTCTTTAACTGTGTATGATCCATCTGGAATAGTAATGGATACTACAGTACTTGTTGGTATATATCTATAAAATAATGTTACATTATCATATTCAGCTTTGAAATTTTTCCAATTGTAGTTTATGGAGCAATGTGAAAGGCTAATTAAGTTATTTTGTAATATTAAATCACTTGTTAAATTTAAACGAAGTCTATGATTTTCTGTGGTTTTAGCATTAGCTGTATTTAAAACAATCGAATTCATTATTATTAATTACTTAGATTCATTAAGCTTCTATAGACAGTCTTATTTAATTTGTTATTCTTATATAAAAAGTGTAAAATATCTGCAAGTTCATTTTTTAGAGCTTTGTTTCCATTTTCTGATTCGATGAAACCAATTAGTAATTTAAGTCTTTCTTGTAAGTCAGCTAGGTTTGTCATTATACCTTTGCCTTTTACTACCTTATCGTAACTAGACAGTATTTTTTCAAGTTTAGTATGATATTTCTTCATTTCATTATATCGTTCTCTATGGCTACCAGTAGGATCCTTTCTTTCACCAAGTCGACCTCTTTGACTTCTGAGATAATCTGTAACTTCATTCTATTCAAATACTATATCCCCTCTAGTACCGTCTTTTAAGATATCTTTTAAACGCTTACATCTTGATGGTAATTTAATATAGTAATAATATAGTCAATATTTAAGTCTGGGTCATAAACAAATTTACTTTTACTTTCTGTAGCTTCAGCACCTTCAGTACCTTTAGCTTCAACACCTTCAGTACCTTCAGCTTCAACGTCTTCAAGTACTGGTAAAGCAAATGGATCATTAATTTGTGGTGTATGTTGTAGTTTAAGCAAATCTCTAATGTCTTCAAGAGCTTTTAAATTACTAGGAGGATAAGGTTTATTAACAATAGCTTGTAAGTTATCAATTATTTGTTGATTTATTTCGCTTTTCTCTTCCTTATCTTTACGCTCTTTAATAACTTGTTTTTCAGCTAGTTGAGTAACCAAAGCTTGATGAATGGGATCTTTAGGTACTAGTTCTGTTTTATTTANGTAGCTTCAGCACCTTCAGTACCTTCAGCTTCAACACCTTCAGTACCTTCACCTTCAACACCTTCAGTACCTTCAGCTTCAACGTCTTCAAGTACTGGTAAAGCAAATGGATCATTAATTTGTGGTGTATGTTGTAGTTTAAGCAAATCTCTAATGTCTTCAAGAGCTTTTAAATTACTAGGAGGATAAGGTTTATTAACAATAGCTTGTAAGTTATCAATTATTTGTTGATTTATTTCGCTTTTCTCTTCCTTATCTTTACGCTCTTTAATAACTTGTTTTTCAGCTAGTTGAGTAACCAAAGCTTGATGAATGCGATCTTTAGGTACTAGTTCTGTTTTATTTAAAATTTCTGCTTTAACAACTTTACCTTGACGGAGTGCATCAACAATAGCATTCTGTTTATTTAAATCTTTTCTCACTAATTGTGATCTAGCTTTTAGATTATAATCAATTTGTCTAGGCATTATTATTTAAACGTTAGATTATAATAAATTTGTGTAGGTATTATTATTTAAATGTTAGATTCTAAATAAATAATATATGGACGACCTAGAAGCTTATAAGAAACTACGTAAACAGCGTAAAATTAATGCATTATCAATTGAAGATAATAATGACAATATTAATGATGTTATTAATTTTAGAGAATATAGTAACTATACATTTAGATTACCTTATAATCGTAAATATCACTTCGGAGAAATCTTTAACCGCATAATATGCCAGGAAAAGAATAAGCCTTCTATAGAAGAAGTTAATGAAATTAAGTCCAAACTAAATAATGACTTTTCCTTAAAATCTATTTATAAAAGCTGTAGCTATAATCAAAGAATATGTTTAATTTATATATATTATACTTTAAATGATAAAGAATTACCTATAGTAACCAGTGAATTAATGAAAATTAAAGAATTAATATTGATGGACATAAATAAATTTTATTCAACTATTGGAACTGATAAATCAATTAAATATCGTTTAGTCATTGATGTTATATGTGAACAGTTTAATTATAATAGTTTTAGAGAGTATCTATATTTTACTGATAATCCGAAACAAAGAGCTATAGTAAAAGACGTTTTAAATTTTAAATAAAATCTATATTATATTAATAATGTCTTCACTAATAAATTGCTATGATAGATTGCCAAAGAAATATAAGACAAATTAACATCATAACCCAAACAAATTAATGCCACAACATCCATTTCGATTATGTATTATCGGCGCATCGAATACTGAGAAGACGAACACTTTAATGAATATTATTGAACTGTCTGCAAATTTTATAAAATATATTTATATGCAAAGAAATTGGACGAAAGACTTTATCAATATTTAATTGATTCATGGGAAAAACGAGGTGAAAAGCTTGGGTTACAAATAATTGAATATTCAAATGTTATTGAAGATATGAAACATGTAGATGATCTAGATGAAACGATACAAAACGTAATTGTTATTGATGATTTTGTGTGTGAAAAGAATCTGGACAAAGTCTCAGAATTATTTATTCGTGGGCGTAAAAGTAATTGTAGCATTGTATTTATTAGTCAAAGTTACTTTGGTATACCAACACAGGTACGAATTAACAGTGATTACTTTATATTTACAAGAAATTTGAAAGGAAACGAGCTTTCACAAGTTGCTAAAGATCAAGCTGGAGTGATAAGTATTGACGACTTCAAACGCTTATATCGAAATGCTACTAATGAAGACTATAACTTTATGATAATTGATTTGAAGCATAAAGATGAGAGCTACAGATTTCGAAATAATTTTTAATTATAGCCTAGTTAATAATACAAAACTACAATAATCCAAGTTAATTATAATAACCGTCCTGGGTATGACGTTAAACTGCACCCGGCAGCAGGACCCTAGTTCGGGAGTTCCGGGGTTTTGAGGAGAATGTCACTACCTCTTAACTGCTGTTGTGCTGGGTCACCCTTGGGCAAGGTGTAGCACCAAAATGCCTCCCTCACTGGGTTACGTTGCCCCAAGAGCACTGTTCCTTGTGACTGGTGACAATAAATACTGACCAGAGAGATAGCTTTTTGCTCCCACTGCCTTGTGGGTGGTCTTGGCTGACCAAAGGCTGATGGTGGCTAGCAACCAGAGAAGGCGGACGAACCCTGTACGGGTCAACGGCAGCTAGCTAGAGCTGGTGTTCTCAAGAAACACACCCGGCAGAAGGCAAAGGCAAACCACTGCTGTATCATGCCTAGTAA
>RDPX01000059.1:1569415-1587092 GCA_003991215.1 Morbakka virulenta | reverse complement strand
CTCCAGTTCAAGAGGAGTGACTGTGAAATTTTAGCACTGACAAAAGAGAGAAATAGATGGAAGACCATGATCTCCAACGTCCTGAAAGGATAAGGAACTCAGAAGAAGAAGAAGAATTATAATAATGAATAGTGCTCAGAATTTAGCAGTGTTAACAAGTCAAGATTATTTGATTCAGAATATTATGATTAAGTCTGGAAAGACAGGAAGTGGTTTTAACATTCATAAATTAATTGGAAAACTACCTAGACCTAAAAAAGGTTGGGTTTTGCCTGGATATAAATATTGTGGGGTGTACAATCCTCTTCAAGATCAAGTTGATGAAGATGGAAATCCTTTACCTGGTTCAGAACCTAAGAATCAAATTGATGATATATGTAGAATTCACGACAATGCATACGAAAAAGAGAAGAATCAAGCAGATAAACTCAAGGCTGATGATGTTATGTTAAAATAGCTTAGAGAAATTAAACCGAAGGGTTTCCGTGAAAAACTTGATCGGAGATTAATTCAGGCAACTATTGGAGCAAACCGTAAATTGGGTTTAGGGTTTTCCAAGAAGCAAAATCAAATTCTTAATAATCTATTTCAGTAATAATAATGACTACTTTAACAGATGAACAACGTAAACGTTTAGATGAAATTTACTGTGATACTAAAACCGGGTACACCGGGATCAATGAACCAGCTCGTAGAGCGAAGAAACCAACTTCCTTAGTGAAACAATATCTCCAAGAACAACCTACTTATACAAAACATCGGCCTGCTGTACAGAAATTTCCAACTCGTCGTGTAATAGTTCATTCACTTGATCATCAACATCAAGCTGACCTTGCTGACATGCGTTCACTATCATCAGAAAATGGCGGTTACAATTACATAATGACAGTAATTGATGTCCTTTCAAAATATGCTTATGCAGTTCCAATTAAACGTAAAACTGGTGATTTTGTCACAGAAGCATTTAAATCTATTTATAAAGATAGAAAACCAAAATTGTTGCAAACAAATCATGGTTCTGAATTTATAAACAAGAAGACACATGCGTTGTTTAAAGAATATGATATTGAATGGTTTGAGACATATAATACTGTGAAGGCACAGATAGTTCAACGATTTAACAGAACGCCAAAAGATCGGATGTATAAGTATTTCACAGCCAATGACACAAAACGATGGATTGATATTCTTCCAGATTTGGTTCATAATTACAACACCAGCTACCATAGATCCATTAAAATGACACCTACAGAAGCAGTAGAAAATCCTCAAAAAGCTTGGGAAAATCTTTATGGAGAAACTAAAACAAAATCTACTGCAAAGTTCTCTCCAGGTGACTTTGTTCATATAAGCAAACATAGAGGTAAATTTAAGCGTGGTTATACAGCAAACTATACTGACGAAGTCTTTGTAGTAACAGATGTATTAAAGACAACTCCAGTTACTTATAACATTGCAGAAATTCGTAATGCTGAGAAAATTATTGGTACGTTTTACGAGGAAGAATTGTCATTATTTTGACCTACAAAAGCAGAACAAATTATAATCTAATGTATAATAATAATGTCAATAACTGGTAACAGAGAATATATTCCCACATTGTTGGATGATGAAGGTGATTCTGGTATATCACTGTCAGATGTGTCAAATTTAGTAAGTACTGAATTAACTAAAGCTATTGCTGATGTATTAATACAAAATGAAACAAAACCAATGCTGGGAAGTTTTGACATTAACCAAAATGATTTAATAAACGCAAAATTGATAAAACCTCCAAATCAAGGTGATACAATAATAGTTGATGGTTCATTTGATATGCGAAACTATAATTTATATAACATACAAGCGTTAAATGCTATATCTGGCAGCACCTTAAAATTTAATTCTGACATTGACTTAGATGGAAAAACAATTGATCTTCAAGATGGCGAGATTATAAATACTAAAGAACCTCAAAGTGACAATGCCCTAGCAACTGTCAAGTCAGTAAGAAGCAACTATAATTTTATTAAACCTATTTATACACTAGTAGACAAAAATATTTGTCCAGTTACAGGTCAAGTTTGCACTGCATCATAACAATATGCAGTTTGGAAGGTCTCGATCAGATCCAGAAAATGCTTTTGATAATGATCCTGCTACTCAATGGGTAACTGGCACCGCCGGTCAAGAATCATGGATTAAAGTGGAATTTCCAAATACAAAACAAATTTGGAAAGTGGAATTTCATCCCAGATTAGGTGTTCAACAAACAACTCAATTATTTACAAACTATTGGTTTGAAGGATCTAATGATGACCTCACCTATGAACGAATTCTAGAATCTGCTAGTCGTATTAATTCTGTTAGAAGGTTTACTTTTGATATTATAAAACCTTATAAATATTTCAGATTTAAAGGTAATGGCTTACAATCTATGGGGCTTGCTGAAATCAAGATATTTGAGGCTACTTTGTTAACTGAAGAAAATGTTCAAACATTAATTAATAGCGCTACAACACTTTCAGTTCATGTCACTACTCCTAGTGATTTTGCAAGTGGAATGATTCCATACGTTGTAATAGATAATGGACGATTAAAATTAACTTGTACGTCAAGTTTACAGTTAGATAATAATGGTTTCATTTCATCTTCTGGAAGCGAGGTCAATTTTGGAAAAAACATAAATATGAATTTTAACACCGTTATTGGACTATCTGCGCCAGCGAACTTAGATGAGGCCGTCAATAAACAATACGCCGACAATATAGTAAATAATTTATTAACCAAAGCTGAACTCGATGTACATCTGGCTCTTCCTGGAATTCCAAGTACAAACGGCTTAGTAATGGCTTTTATTCCGACAGATGAAAGCCTGTCATTTGAAGCAAATAACATTGTTTCATCTATTACTGATCCGTTTACGAATACCGTTATGACGACGCCAACAGCGAGTGAGAGACCGACCCTAGTCTTCGACACGACTACAAACATATTATATGGAATTCAACAATTCTCAACTTTAAAAAGAGAGGTGACATTGGTGGTCAAAATGGAAACACGACCACTTTTTTCTTCTTAGGCCATACATATGTTGCAGCTAACCTATCTCAATTTAATTGGATGAAGGAAGTAAGTCCAGGAACTTATGATAATAGATATCGACTTGGGGTTCACATGCCCTGGGGAGATGGATCAGTGTATGTTGATCATGCAGAGGTATCTGGAGGTCGTCTTGCAAAAAGCTTTTCTGGAAGATACTCAGACATTCTTAATAAAAAGGTCTTATGGACATACGTGAGAAATGGTTCAAACGCAAACTTATATTTGAACGGGGTAGCAGAACACTCCGAGTCAACTTTGACGTCTCGATTTTTGCTGGGTGACATTGGTCGACTTACGATTGGAAACGGGGATATTGTTCGTAGCTTTGCTAGAATGAAATTTTATGGACTCATAATTTTTAATCGAGCATTGACATCTGCAGAATTAGTCCAAATGAACACATATTTAATTAATAAATTTAAAATCTAAAACATACTAATAATGTACCTAACGTTTGATCGACAAACAAAACAGTTGTTATCGTTTAGTAATGAATTAGAACAGGAATCGAATATTGACATCGATGGTAAAGTTTGCTACAATGAATTTATAATAATTGAAAACAGACCTGATATAGATTATATTGAAGTAGAATTTGACGAAGTAATGCAGATAGAAGTTTTAGTTCCGGGACAATATGAATTAGATGACTTCATAGCAAACTTGGTTGTACTACATAAGAAGCGAAAAGAGGTGTTCGCTGTAGCTAAAGAGGTTCTAAAAATTAAGGTTGATAACATCACCAACAACTTTGACATTGGGTTTATTACAGCAATGAAATATATGGCTGAAAAATTTTTGAAAAATAAAGCAAGTGAAAATGAATTACATATCTTTACAACTCGTGGAAACGTTATGGGAAAACTACAAAATAATCGACAAATCGCCGAGAAAGTAATCAGCGACGCTGATAAGAAATTAAAGAATATTAGCAATGCTTATACTCATTATGAAAAGTTTACTGAAGATGTAAATCAAACCAATTTGGTCGAGGATATTGATCAATTATTTCACACCTTCAAGAATGCTCTAACAAACCTAATTCCAACCTAAAATCTAAGACTATTATAATGAAAACTGAACCGAGTGCACCAACATACCCTGACTTGACAGATCCTAATAACCCTTTTCTACTTCCTAAAAACGAAAATAGTGATAACAAAATACAAACAACCAAACCGTCTGCACCGACGTTCCATAGTTTAGCAAATTTTAAAATAGATCCTATTAACCCTTTTCAACCACCTAGGAAGGACAATGGTGGGCATGATATCAGAATGAAAGAAATCAATAGAATACGTGACAGAATTCAACGTGATTTGAATGGGCGTCGAAAATTGAGTAAACAGTACAAAAGAGTTTTTAATGGGCTTCATGGTATTTCAATTGCATCTGGAAGTGTTGCAACAGTTATGCCTGGTACAACATTAGCTGTAATGAGTAACCCTGTAGCTGTGTTGCCCATAGCAATTATAAATGTTAGTTTGGGTGCAATTGGAACTGTCTTTGAAATTTGGAGTAAATTGTTGAGAAAACGTATGTATAAACATCAGAGATTATATTTGTTCGCTAGTTCAGCTTTAAGGAATATCAATGAAATGCTCAGTGAAGGGTTGAAGGATAGTCATATTTCAGATGAAGAATTTCGACTGATATTGAGTGCATACCAAGATTATTTATGGGATTGTAAAGATCAGTCAGATGCGTTCACTAAGACAGCTTTAGTTGAAAAGGATCAGATAATTAGGAAAATCAATAATGCCCTTGAGAAGTAATTATTAAATAATTGAACATATGTTCAAAAGTCAACCAAATTTTTCTAAAATGGCAACAAAAAAAAGAGCCACCCTCGGAAGGAGTGGCTGAATTAATAAATTTAAAAGTTATGTCTACTTCGGTAGGCTTTCCTTTTTACTTAAAATTTTATAAATTCTTTAGACGTTCTAATTGTTCGTCTGTCATAGCATTATATTTCAACATTTTGTTTCTGTTCAAATGTAAGTAACTTAAAAGTAATTTGAGCTGCTATCTTATTAATATCGTCAATGTTTCCGCGTTTCAACTCAAATGGTGTCATATCTCGGGATATTCCTGCTTTAATGTAACTCCATATAAAGTACTGTCTAAGTGATATTTTGCGAAGTTTTGATTCAGTTTTGGTAGGTTTTAAAACTAGCTTTTTATAAAGTTCTATGATCATCTGATTAATGTCTGTCATCTGATTAATGTCTGTCATCTTATTATATACTTATTAGATTTCAATTCTCTAATTAGGAGATATTGAATAAAATCACTAAAATATCGATAATTATGTGGAAAAATTCATCAAAAGAAACTTGAGGATCAAAATATAAATAGCTGTAAAACAAGTTTTTCGTAGAGTTCAATTATCATCTGATTGACATCAACCATCTATATTAATTAATTAGATTACATTCTAATAGTTTGTTAACATAATCGTATTCAAATGGGATAATATCAAATAGATCTAATATATTTGTGTAAAATTCATAAAACAATTTCATATCGTCAAATCCGTGATAATGTAAGAATAGCCAATGTAACTCCATAACAAGATCTTTGTCATCCATATAATTACAACACATATACTTTAAATTCAAGATCTTTGCCAAAATTAATCAAAATTCCTTTTGAAATCTTTAAAATTTTCATATATCTTTTTAGTTGTAGTTCGTCTTTATCAGAGAGTTTAGTTGCAGTTGCCTTGAGTTCTAAAATGAATTCATTGTCAATAAATTTGTCAGCTCTTAAGACAGCTATTTCCTGATTTTTGTAGATTATTGGTACTAATTTCTCTGTTTGGACGTTCATGAAGTCTTCCTGTAAACGAAGTATCAATCCTTTATGGTAAATTGTTTCACTTAGTCCTGAACCTAGAGCATGATAGACATCTTTGATTGCTTCTATTATCTTATTTTCCATATAATAATATAAATTATTCCTCTAATTAAGCAAGTTGGAAGTCAAAGTACTGATTTCCTGTAATTTTAGATATTTTCAATCCAAGGCTTCGAAGATAGATGAAGTTTTGAGGTGTATCTATAAGTTGTTCACCAAGACGTTCTGGAGTATACACACTGTATGTATTACCATCTTTAGCGGTAATATTTAATACAAGACAATCACGGTTATTCACGAGTTATCTTGTAATCACCTAGTGGAAGTTCACGAAATGGAATTGTATTTTCTGGGTGGTATTAATCAAATAAATTATCAAGATTGTCTTGGAAAACAATAGGCTGTTGAGTAGTGTTTTCGATTACTTCGTTGAGGTTGATTGGGGTTGCCATCTATAACTACTGTTAAGTATATCTTTAATTGGAATTTAAACGCCAATGGTATAGTGCCAGTGTTGAAATCTGGTCGTTTAGGATTATTCTTTTATCTTCATTTCTATCCATCGCAATGTTAGATTCTTGAACTGTATACATATCATGGTTTTTATGGTGAAATCTTACTATATTACGTCTACGATCTTCTTCGGAATTTGTACCAAGTAATGTATCATATAAATTTGGAAATGAAATTTCATTATTCTTAACCGACTTTGCAACTCCTTTTACTCGGTTAATAGTGCTTGTAATATCATTATCACAATAATAGGAATATAGTTTAGCTCTAAGTGCGACAGAGTGTGATATTTCTTTATCACCAGTTTCGTCTTTGAATTTACCTGGTAACTTCTTTTTAATATTTAATGGAATATCTGATTTTGGTGTTGTGTAGCATGAGGTATCAAACCATTCATTAATATCTGATTTTATATCTTCATAAAAGTCACCAGTTTGAATGTAATATACATAAGAATCTGTATCCATATAACAAATCTTTTGAATTGGAAATTTAGGCTTCATATATTCGTAATGAAATTCATACATGAAATATTTGGATAAATCTAATATCTGCCTTCCAATATAAATTGGTTTATTAAATATTATCGAATATTTAGCGAATGTAATTGCTGCTAGATTATCAATAAACATAGTCGTTTCAGCATTAATTTTTGAAGATTTTGTTATAATCTTTTGTTCTTAGGTATAGAAATTAATATTAACTCTATTTCTTATATTTTCCATAGTCTTGCCATAAATTACATTATTCATTAGTTTATAAAAGTCTTTCTCAAAGGTGTTGGTCGCTTTAGCTCTTCGTTTTGTATTTAAACCAATATAGTCTTTCAACCAGGCTGATTGATTATATGAAATAACTCTATGAATTTGTAATAACTTTAAACCATGTTTTAATGCTTGTTTTAGTGATTTTATATTTAAAACATAATGATGTTTGTTGTTTAAATTGGCAATTAATTTCTTGGTATTATCTTTACATTTAATAACCTCTGGTAAGAATGGTAAATCATTGTGATAATCATGAAGTTCTCTAGGATATTCGAGATCTACTTCAAGAGTATATCCGGTGTTTCCGTCATAATCAATTTTGTTATTTAAGAAGGATTTTTTAAATTGTTGTAATTCTACTTGCGTCAGCCAATGAAAACTTCTTGTTGGTAGTTTCTGGGACATTGCATATCCATAAAGATTTGTGACATCTACATACTTTATAAATGTTGTAGGTTTGGTTGAGTCATAGTTTGGAAGATACTTATTATTAGCTTCTGCGTAACGATATGTTGCAGTAGCCAATCCACCTCTGATTTGACGCTCAAAGAATTCTAAAGTAAATTGATCTGTAATGTAATCTAATTTAATTTTCGTAAATTTTAACATTGCGTCCCATGACAATCCTGCTGCTGTATAGTAGTGACATGGGTCAAGCTTATAATTTAATATACAGATCTTTCTAAAGTTTTCAAATATATCTACCAGGTGTAATACATCGGTAATTTGATATAAATCAGCATATTGACCGCGTGTTTTAATATTTTAATGTTTCCAAACTTCCTGGGCATGCTCGTACTCGTTAGGATTAATATGTGATTTATTGAGTTGAGAATAAAATTTCTGTCTTGGTGGTAAACTCGTTTCATTATATCTATCAAAAGAATCAATGTATTCATATGGAAATACACCCTTTCTACACAACAATTTATTATCAGGATAAAACTTGGATAAGTTCGGATGCTCTATTAAATTTGATGATAAGCTGTCTAAACTATCTTTCATAAATCTATATGAATCTAAAAACCTTAGTGTAATTTGTCTGTGACAGGTCTTATTATGTGTATTATTAAAATATGTGCCTGCTGAGAAGTCTGCTGAGAATGAAATATAAGTTTCTTCGGTGATTGGAATAGCTTTTAGGGAATCTGGAATGAAAGCTGGATGATTTACAATTTCACGAATAAACAAATGTGTATCATAGCCTGAAAGATTATCAAAGAAGATTGGTATGAATGTTGGGTCTTTATAGTTAAGATTGGTTGATTGATGGATTGATGAGCATATCCACGAAACTGACCTGTAAAATGGTCATGATCTATTACGAGTGTATCAGTAAACTTAAAGTCATCTGAACAAATTGAACATGATTTAGTTTGAGATTTAGGATATGGAGGGTTTGGTACAGCAAGTTTCTTAAATTTATAATATTTATTATATATAGAATCTTCATTTGTAACTACAGTTTCTATTAACGACTTCACAAACATTTTATCGGCTTGATGTCCTCTGTAATAAACTGGTGAATGACTAAATGAATCAATAGTTGAAGTTATATAATAACCAAACTGTGATGGAATGTGTTTTGTCAAAATTTGTCTATTTTCTAGTGTATTAGTGGTTTGTTTTTCTTGTAAATCTTCAAAATCTGCATAAACTGTAAATGGTACTTGAACACCTTTATTAAAGTTTTCAAATTGAATTTTATTTGAAATAGTTACTTCTTGATCATTTTGTTTTATGGTTTTTGTTGGTGAAGGTAATGTAATATAGGCTTGTTCTTTAGGGAAAGACAATATCTTAGATGGATAATAAATTTATGTATGTTTGGTGAATGAAATCTACAGAAGTGACAGAAAGTGCTTCTTGCAATATGACGATGTTTATCAAATTGTCTACTAAATAGTGAATTAAAATTTGATATATACATAAAATGATTCTTATACAAAAATAGGTTGATTGTTTGACTATTAACATCTTGTATGGACTTTGAAATGTTATTTTCAAATTCTTGTTTCTGAAGACTATTAAAATTTATTAATTGATTGTGATCATAATGATTTATGATCTGTTGATATCTTTCTTTAACATTATTAGAAATTCTTATTGGAGCAATTGGTGAATTTGGATTCTCTTCATTTGTGAGTGCATAAATATTAATTATTAAATTATTATCAGCTTCAAATTTTGAAATTGAATTGTTGAGATTATTATCTGAAATAACTGAAAATATTAAATGCTGAGTATTTAAATAGGTTATGTAGGGTATATAATTTGATATTTTGTTTGGGTTTTTGACTTGTTTGCCTATAAAATGTGCTAAAACACTCCAAAGGAAACATTTATTGTCATCATTTTTAGAGTTGACAACATTAATGAGGCCTTTACGTCTTGATAATTCTGGTGGTAATTGTTGATATGTTCCTCCAGGAAATATATTAACCTTCTGAATATGCAATTCTATTTCATTAAATGATGATAGTGTCCAACCTGTTTGCTCCATCTTGAGATCTTCAACTCTCGTAGTAAATTCAGAAGTTATTAATTGTTGTAAGTTTTCTTCGTAAGGATAAAAATATCTTGAATGTAATTTAAACACAGCGGGTCCCAAATGTGGACGAACAAATGCTGCTTCAATAAAAATACGAAATTTTTACGGATATCTAAGACGATTTAGAATATATTTTAAATATGGATATTCTCTATATATTAATTCTTCAACAAATATATCAACAACGTCGTTATAAAGATCTAGTCCTTCATCATAATCAGGCTCATAATTAAACTGATGGTTATTTAAAGTTTTAGTATAAATTTCTAGAAAATTATCTAGTCTGTACTCTGTTAAAGTATATGTATTATTTAATTTTTCTTTTATATTGTCACGAATTTTATAATCTCTTTCAATATTATTAGAAGGTGTATTATTAAAATGATTAAAAATATTATTAGCCAGCTCTTGTTTCAAGGTATTGCGTGTATAAGGTATGTGTAAGTCGCTGGATATTTCACGAAGTTTATTGCGTTTTAATCGCATAATCTGCTCAAGGGTAAAGCGACTATAGTTTGGTTGTTGCGCCATTATATATATATGTTAGATTCTTTAATAGAAAATTTATGTTAATTTGTATTATTTTAGTACAATATTTTCTATATTAGCCTTGGTGTAATTACCAAACACCGTACGGTCACTGATGCCCGTCTTATGGGTACTACTAAGCATTTTAGACTGTTTTACTTTCTCGACACTAAATTCGGGTTTTTTGAATAATTGCACACCACTGATGTAGTAGAGTATAACTTAAAGATTCAGGTGGTGAAAACTTATGAATGTAGGAGTTTCCTGGGTGAAAATATGGTTTTAGTAAGTTCCAAACACTTTATTTTAGGTTGACAGCCCACTGTAATAATTATCACTTTCTGCGACTACATATTTATTAGGAGAAAGAGACCCCTAGATTTAGACCTAGACCTAGACCTAACATGTTTTTCGGGAATTTAGGTATTTATACCATCCATTTCGGTTTAGACCTAGATCTAAGATTTTTTTTCAGGATGATTTCCACATTTAGTTTTTTACCTTAAAAATGTTTAAAAAACTAAAGAATACTGACCAATCTTGAATAATACTGACCAATCCTGAACAAATTTGATCACCAGACAGACGTCCGTATATGGTATGCATTACATGCTTTGTTGTAGTGCTTACTCAATTAAATACATAGCTCTATTGAAATGTGATTAGCCATGATCACATAACGGCGAGCATTTCAACGCTGTTGTGTGCGTTCGATTCTAACCAGATTCAATGTCTTTTTAATAGAATATATAAGACTAGATTCTATTAAGAATATATAAGGCTAGATTCTAGTAAGAATATATAAGGTTAGGTTCTATTAAGAATATATAAGGTTAGGTTCTAGGTTCTATTAAGAATATATAAGGCAAAAAATAAAGTGATACGATGTGTCACAATTCTACTAAGAATATATAAGGCCAGGTTCTAGTAAGAATATATAAGGTTAGGTTCTAGTAAGAATATATAAGGTTAGGTTCTATTAAGAATATATAAGGCAAAAAAGTGATACGATGTGTCACAATTCTATTAAGAATATATAAGGCTGTGTTCTAGTAAGAATATATAAGGTTAGGTTCTTTTTAGAATATAAAAGGCTACATTCTAGTAAGAATATATAAGGTTAGTATAAATATTCCTGAAAATTCTTGAATATTGGGTGGGTGGAGTAATATGTACAGATTATTCTAAAATATTCTAGAATTATATTAAAATTATTTTTAAATTATTCTAAATTTGTATAAAATATTTCTAAAATTTGTATAAAATATTCTAAAATTTGTTTAAAATATTCTAACTTTTGTTTAAAGTATTCTAAATTTGTTTAAAATAGTCTAAATTTGTATAAAATATTATAAATTTTCTTTAAAATATTCTAAATTTATATAAAATATTTCTAAATTTATATAAAAATATTTAAATTCATATAAAATATTTTAAATTTATATAAAAATATTTCAAATTTATATAAAATTATTTAAATTTATATAAAATATGTTAAATTTATATAAAATATTCTAAATTTATATAAATATATATTAAATTTGTATAAAAATATCTTAAAATAGTTTTTATTGGTGGTGGTTGAGCAGTTTAAAGTAGTAGGTATTTGGCGGAACCAGGTGAACAGCTGGATTTTCAAAAACCGGGTTTGAGTTTCAAATCGTGTCTTTTTGGCTTCCGAGTGGAGCGACATGTGCGCGAGACGAGGAAGTCAAAAATACAGGATTTGGGGGTCAAAAACCCGGTTTTTGAAATCCGGTCTCCTGGTTACGCCAAATCCCTACTGGATCTTTCTCATACGTCTACCCTGGTAAACAGTGGCAAACGGGGGAGCCATTAGGTTCAAGAATCAGTAATGACGTCCACCAGTTAATCATTGAAAAATCCGATAGGCAGAGAAGAGAGCAGAATGGGGTCATTGCGCGCGCGCAAGACAAAGACAAAGAAACAAACAAACAGGGGGGAAGTGGAGGATTGATTTTTTAAGAATGATTTATTATTTTGATTCGTTTTTTTGGTTATTTTTTGGGTCTTTTTATCCTCATGTTCTGGGGAGACCTTTCTCTCTCTTTTTTTAATATTTTATATATTATGGTAAGATATTTACATATCCTGGAACATGTGGTGCTGCTTTGCTGGGGCTCTTAAAAGAGCCGCAGCACTCACAGGAAACCAGAGAGAGAAAAAAATGGAGAGCATACAACCTGCTTTAAGGCAGAAACTACAAGTTTAAATGTAATTTACCATTACAGACGCAACACAATATGTGTTTGTATTGCCAGACATTCTCGAATTCCTTTTGGAGGAAAAGGTCTTGGGATCTGAATGCGGTATAAATTCGGTAATAAAGTATGTTCTTAAAGAGGGTAAATACATTGTTTTCATTATAAGTGGTATTGTCGAAGCGTCGTTTACATCGCCAATGCCAAAGGCAGTATTTTGCTAATTTAATTAGGTAAAAGAGGAGAGTTTTGGGGAATGCCGGGATTTGTTTACCACCAAATTGATGGAAAAAATATGGTCGGTGTCTCTTAGAAACTGAGAACCTAACAATTTCTCCAGAGCGGGGATGATTTTGCGCCAAAATCTCCTGGCCACTTTGCAGGAGGTAAATATATGGGTAGTGCTTTCCACACAATTACATTGGTCACATGTGAGTTTGACATTTCTCATTCCCCATCTGTGTAGAAGTTCAGCAGATGGGTGGATATTATGAAGAATTTTAAAGGATGTATCATTTTCATGGCCTGTTGAGAGGCCTGCATGGATTGTTTTCCAAATCTTTTGGTAGGGTACAACAGCTTGGATAGGAGGGAGTGTTTTTTCGCATAGGATTTTGTAACATGCTTTAGTTGAGTAACCTTTTTCTTTTAAAAATGGAATTTCTTCTTTAACTGTACTGAACGCATTTAGTAATATCTTATAAAATGCAGGGCACTGACCATACACTGTTGGGTATAGGTTGTTCCAGAGAGTTCTCCAGGTGCCGTGGAGATGCTGGGCTAACCAATACCTCGCCAGGGATGTCCATTTCTTTTTGGAGGGTTCAAGAATGTCTTTGAGGTTGCTTAATGAAAGGGCTTGTGCTCTACAGACCAAATGGGTCAGATTTAAACCTCCTTGGTCCACAGGTAAGCAGCAGGATGTCCGAGCAAGAGGCTCATGACTCTTTTTCCATAAAAATGAAAAGGCGATTTTTTCGATATGTTGGAACAACCGTGTTGGCATGGGGAGGATTGAAAGGATATGATTTAATTTAGAAAACCCGAGGTTATTCAAAATGAGGACTTTGCCTCTGAGGGACAGCAAACGATTACTCCACATATCTAATCTGGATTTTAGTTTTGTAATAACGGAACTTAGGTACGTTATGATACCTTTTGGTTGTCCAAAAGGAACTCCTAGAATAGTAGTGGATTGAACGAAATCAGTTGTGGGGTGATGGAGTTTTGTTGGGTGGTGAAGGTTGACTACTAAGGCCTTGGTTTTATTTAAGTTTAGTTTTGAACCACTGGCCTTTTCATAAATTGAAACTATATTCAATGTTGTTCGAAGGGATCTCTGACTGGTTAAGAATATCGTAGCATCATCAGCATACTGTGACATGCGTGCCTCTTCAACATCACCAGGTAATTTTAAGCCGTCAAACTGTGGGGCTTTCCGAATTGCGTTTGCTAGAGTTTCAGCCACAAGACAGTAAAGTAAAGGGGAAAGGGGGCAACCTTGTCTAACACCTCTTGCTAGGGAGATAGGGTCTGAGGTATGTCCATTATTAATAATTTTGGTTGTTATGTTATTGTACATGGATCCCACCCACTGGCGGAAGACTGGCCCAAAGTTAATTTTAGCCATTGTTTTGTCAAGGAAGGACCATTCGACTCGGTCAAAGGCCTTTTCTTGGTCCAGGTTCAAAAGGGTGAGAGGGATATTTCTTTGTCGACAAAAAGACATGGTGTCCCTTATTAGTCGTAGATTATCATGAATTGTACGACCAGGGACATTGCATGTCTGATCCTCATGTAGGATTTCATGAAGCAGATGCTGCAGGCGTAAAGATAGTACTTTTGCAAGGATTTTGTAAACTACATTAAGCAGAGAAATTGGGCGCCAATTGGTGAGATCCATCCGGTCATTCTTTTTAAAAATAAGACGCAAAAGTGCGAGGCGCATTGTTTCCGAAAATTGACCAAATGTTAAGGAATAGTTAAAAACTTGTAAGAGAGACGGGCCTAAGACATCCCAGAAATTGAGGTAGAACTTAGCTGGGACTCCATCATTTCCAGGGGTTTTGCCAACCTTCATCGCTTTTAATGGTAGTTGACATTCCTCTAGGGTTAAGGGGGTATCTAAGGTGTCTCTTGAGACATCAGATAGAGTTTTGTCTATTTTGGAAAGGATGTCATTCTGGGCTGGTTCTTTAATTGGGGAGGAAGAGTAAAGATTTTGGTAGAATTTTGCTGCCGAGGCTAAAATGTCCTTGTCAGAAGTAAGGATATTTTGGTTATCTTTGAGAGCCGAAATAGTGTCTCTATTTCCTTTTGTTTTCTCCAGAGAGTAAAAGTAATTGGTTGGTTGTTCATTTGCCGTGACAAATTGTGCACGGCATCTGAGTCTGGCTCCTTCTATTGTTTGAAGTCTAATTGTTTAATTTGCTCCACTAGGTAGCGAATATTTTTTAAGCGATTAGGTGTTGGTGGTTCCTGCCTTGCTTTTTGCAATCGTTGGCTATTTGGGTTCTACGTTGAAATTTTTCTTTGGTTATTTGTTTTGAAAATCTGATACAGATGTGTTTCATTTTTCTCTTACCTATATCCCACCAGGCATGCAAATTGTGAAAGTCTGCCTGTCTGGTGAGCCAGAAAAGCCAAAAGGAGCGTATTTTGGTTTCGAAATTGGGTATCCTAAATAGTCTGGTGTTAAGCTTCCTGTGGCCTGGTCCTGTCTTATTAAAATCACCAAGGGATATCCCAACTGTCATGGCATCATGATCCGACAGAGGAAAAGGGTTGGTTTTTGCGAATTTTAAATGTGAGATTAAGTTTTGAGATAAGTAGATTTGGTCTAAACGGGTTCCAACGCTTTTATCAGGAGTGAAGTAAGTATAGGCCCTAAGGGTGGGGTTTTTGTATCGGAAAGAGTCGTGTAAATTCATGGCACGAAAGGCTGCTTTAAGTTCCTGTATAGAGCCTACAGGGACGGCTCTGTCACCGCCATACTTATCCATGTTATGGTCGAGGACACAATTGAAATCTCCTACTAGCACGCAAGGAAGGTTACCCCCCAGAAGCTGAGTGAGTTCTGAAAATAATGCTTTCTGTGGTCCTGGTCTTGCGGGTGAATAAATGTTTGCAAATAGTATTTGGTTATTTTGTATGGAGGCAACTATTTTGAGGTAGTGTCTCGAGGTGTGTCGGACAAGACTTTTATGGTCAATTTTAGCCTTGATTTTTTTGTAGAACAAGATAGCTGTGCCAGATGAGTGTGTTGTGGGGCCAGAAGCCCAAAAACACTGGCCTGGACAATCTCTTGAGAATTTTTCTGCATCCTTTTTGTTGGATACATATGTTTCTTGAAGAAAAACGATATCTTGTTTCATGGTTATAAGCCATGAGAAGATACGTTTTCGCTTGGTACGTTGGGAGAACAGATATTAAGGGTTCTAATCATTATGTTCTACCTCTTCGGGGATGTCATGGACCTCGTCTGACGACAGGGACCACTTAAGGGGGTTTCCCCAAAGAGTTCAGCAAAATCAAGGACTGAGCTTTCGTCGTCAGTGGACAGCCCAGTACTTGAGATTTCTTCCTCTTTCCTTTTGGGGACCAGTCTCTTCTTTTTCTTTATGCTTTTTGTTGGAGGCTGTATGGGTGGGGTGGGAGGGGAAGGTGGGCACGTGTCAGGAAACAGGATAACTTAGGTAATTGTGGGAGGAGAGGAACCTTCTTGGGTGAAGGAAAGAGGGATCTCTATTGGGGTTGTGGGAGGGGGTGGTGGTTGGGTGGTGGTTGGCTGAGGATCCTGATCATCATCAGGATCCTCAGCTTCACTGATCTCAACCCTGGCAGTTTCCTCCTGAGAGGAAGCTGCTGCTGCATAGAGTCTTGGCTTCTGATGTCCTTTGGTTCTCGACCCTTTTCTTTGAGTCTGGATTTCTGCACTTTTTGTGGTGCAGAGGTCACAGAGTTCCCCACCATAGTGTGTCTCTTCTTTAATTGGGCACCATGTCTTTAAAAAGGGGCATGTCAGGGTAACATAGGTTGTTTGCCCACACTGGGTGCACCTGGCCAAAGACCATGCATCTGCTGCATGATCTTGCCTGATTTGGGTGTACCATTTGTATCTGGCACCCCAGGATGTTAATAAAGTTGGGGACAGCCTTCCTGAACAATATCTGGACGCGCCTGTTCTCCGTGAAAACCCCACTGCCGTCCCTTCGTCTCTCCCTCTGGACATAGTAAGAGAATCCGAAGTCTCCAAGGACAGCTTTGAGCACCTCATCGGTGATCTCGAAAGGTAGGCGTAAAGCAAGGACCATGGAGGTGGGTCTATCCGGGTCCTCAACCCTACATTTTACCCCCTCAATAAGAATAAACTCCCTCTTAAGGAGGTCTAGTTGAGTCTCCTTCCTAGCGAAGGAAACACAGAAATCCTCCCTCAGGAACTGGATGCAATCACATCCGTCAGGGGCACTCCTGCCTCCTGTAGACCAAGGAGGGCCTCCGAAGAATTTACACGTGCGGGCAAACACCGGATAACAATTGGAAACATTGTAGAACAGGGGTATTGAACTAAAAAAAAATCTTCGCCTGAGCGGTGAAAATGCGTAGAAACGTCCCAAAACGACAGCTGCAGAAACCCACGATATGGGATTTTGCGCATGCGTACAAAAAACTGACCTAAAGAAAAACGAAACTCTGCAGCGCAATCCCAAAAAGCCTGGGGCAGAAAAGCAAATAATCACTAATTAAAAAAATTAGCAAGGGCCCCGAGGCAAAGATGCTACCAAATATCAAACTTAAAGGTCCAACTGCAAAAGGCACACCAAACAAGTTTTTACTTTTAAAAAAACATTTACCAAAAGCCTACAGACAGGGACTCTCTCAAACACTACAAATTCTGCGCATGTGCAAAGACACAAACAAGAAAATAAAACAATTAGTCCAGAAAACAAACTCACCCTACTACTTGTGTATATGAATGTATATATATATATATATATATATATATATATATAAGATATGATAAGTTCGAAAGAATCAAAAAACTACACAGTCCATTTCGACAAGCCTGTTTCGTGATTTTATTCACTCTTCAGGAAATGTAAAACATTTTCTGAAGAGTGAATAAAATCACGAAACAGGCTTGTCGAAATGGA
>RDPX01000059.1:1531869-1544628 GCA_003991215.1 Morbakka virulenta | reverse complement strand
TCTGAATGTGGCACTGGACGGATTGCAGATTCAAGACTTGGATAAATAATTTTGTGTTTACTTTTTTTGCCGTAATCACTTGTTTTTACTGTGCAAAAGTAGCAATTGGAACTGTGATCCTCCGGCTCTCTTCAAATCATTGGAATTGCAAATGGCATGTTTACTTTTTTTCCTTTGCTCCATTGCCTAAGCTTTTCATAACACGTCCTGCAAATCTTGTGTGGAGCCCATGACTTGTCTTGGTCACGTAATCTTAGTTCAAAGTAAGCAAAATATGCTTGTTTAACGAAGCTGTTGATATCTAATCGACGCTGAAGGAATGTGTAGCTTCCACACACATAACAGAACCGGTCTGGATCGTTTAGGCACTTGCGTCTGTGAGCAGCAGCCATGTGTAGACTGAAGTCAGGTTACTACTCATAGGCCTGTAATTGTATACTTTTAAATTTTTTTATAAGTATATTTTGCTGTTCATAAAATTTTGTACGGATTAATCATACACGTAACTAGTTTTATTGTTCAGTATTGTATAGCTTAGTAGATGATTAGTAATAGAATTCGCTACCATTATACAAGGAATCATACAAAAGTTAAGCTCAGCGTATTCTTACCTTGAGAAACTGGTAGCTGAATATCCAAGGTTTGGGTTGTGTATGGTGCTCTTATTGATAACAAACTGATTCAGACCATAAAAATTATTGTCATTAAGTGGTTTCTATAACATCATAATATTAGTGAGCTATTCAAGAAATGGCCTTTGTTTCCTTATCTTATTGTTACAATTTTTGTATATTGTTTACACAGGTGCTTGGCTTCTGATATCGCTTCCAGCTGGTCTAGACACACTATACATCACTTTGTTTGTTCAAGAACGCTGGGTCCCTGCTATCCTTTGAATGTTTTGTTTTTATTGTATTTTATTCGAATGCAGTCACAAAATATGCCAATCAAAGCCGATAATTCATGAATGCAAACACTGATGAGTAAATGTGAAAAACATGAAAATCTGGTATTTTGGCCAATATTCATAGAAAAAGATCTGGACGTAAAGGAAGAAAATAATGGTCATATTTGAACTCACCACACCAGATTTAGTAGGAATCAATCAAGAAACGTCATTACGTTTGAAAAAAATTGAAAATTGTTCCCCAGTGTTATCAATGTTTGACAACTGTACAAGAAATTAGAAAGTATGAACTTCCGTTAGGCTGGTTTCGTTGTGTGCACCTTAATAAATATGTACACACTGGCCAAATGTATCATGAGATGATACCTTGTCAGTTGTTAATTAAGTTAAAGATGAAATTTGAGTAGAACTGGGTTCAAATATACATTCAGTAATCTATAACTGACATATTTTTGTTACGATAAAGAAAATACACAACCCATATTACTGAGGTTTGAGTTTTCAGCCTTTCTGTAGTCTCATGAACAATATCTTTAGGTTATCTTTCTCTTATGTCCACTTAAATGATGTAAAATATAATCTTTTAAAGTTTTTATATATTATAATTGTTCCCCAGTGTTATGAATTAGTTCCTGAGGCTTGTCGCCAAAAGTTTAGGAATTGTGAAAAAGAAAGGCAAACATTTGTTGAATTTGCTAGGAATAAGGAAATGTTGTTTGACCGTTGGTGTTATTCACAAAAAGTAGATAAAGATTATTCTAAGCTTGGACAGGGACAATTAGTGCTAGAAGAAGAGTTTAAGAACTGCATTCACAGTGATATCCGAACGTTCCTCGATGAACAGAAAGCGGAGACTCTAGCAGACGCTGCTCGCCTGTCCGATTTCTCGCTGACACACAAGATGTCGTTTTCGTCACAAGAAACAACTCAAAACCCAAACCCAATATTGGTGGCTCTACCATCGAGCAGCCTGGTTCACCACCGTCCTCTTCATAGCAAGTGACACAGAGCAAGCCACTCAAGTCTGTTATCTGTAACTACTGTAAGAAAGGACATGCGATACCAGAATGCTACAACCTGAAAAGAAAAAACGAGCACAAGCCTTGAGGTTTCATCGCTACACAACTCGAACACAGCGCATGTGAATATCCTGATATATCTTGCATGATTCCTTTTTCAACTTGGTTCTTATGGGAGCAATTTGTTACTTTAAAAACGTTATTAAAACATGTAAATTGCAGCCAGGAAGACTTTCTACTCTTGTTACGAAATAAGATTAGAAACTTTATATCAAGATAAGATTTCGTTGTTTTCGTTAAGAAGAAATATGTTTTTTCACCTTTCGTCACGTCGGTGCAAAGAGGGATGGCCATTTGTATGTTGTTCTGCTAACAATTATCATTTGTTAAAAAGGTAAATTAATTTCTTAACAGCCATTTTTCTGGGTTCAACGTGTTTCTGGTTACTCGTGTTGTAACATTAAGTGAACAGCCAAAATTTTAATTTGCTTCATACTCTTTTCTTTGATATAGACAGAAAATTGTTATTCGAAGATTATAGGTTAGAGTAGAAAGAACATTATTTGTCTAGAAATTCTGCTGCATTATCACAAAACGACAATACGCACTGTGTTTCAAAGTGGCTGAGCGTGGTAAGTTGGCAGCCAATACCAGCACAGTAAATTCTGAATAAATCTGCAAAGCACGTAACTCATTTCTTTCGGTGTGTGGCAAAAGTGAATTTTGTTTGGGTTTACGTGAATGATTTTAGCCGTCACAGTGGATATCGTAGTAAACCTCTCACTTTGCCATTCATTGACAACATAGGCATATTCTTGTTTAGGTGAGTCATGCTTATGTCCAACTTGTAAAAGTGTATCAACCTTGTTTTTCACATGATCTACGTTATTATGTCACTGAGTATTACCAAGAATGGTTTTCGCAAGTTTGATAAAGGAATTTAACTGTTCGGACATTCCATGTTGCAATGTTTAGATCATTGCAACCTTCGGGCAGATTACTTTCGCACCCCTTATTCACCCGGACTAGGGGTCGGTTTTTAACTTGTGCTTTCATGAAGTGGTATTAAGAAATTCATAAAATAGATCTTTCTCAAGGAATCTATTTCGCAGTAGCTTGCTAACTAAGCCATGTGATCTCAACCATTGGCAACTGTATGCTGCTCATCTGCCTGACATCAATGTGAGAGGTACCGTTGACAGTAAATCAGTTCCTCCGCTACCAGCACACTACAGTAATGCTGCTACCCATTACCGGATTTAGAAAGGTTTTCTCCTTTTGATGAATGTCAAAGAACTTGTTCTGTAGCAATGATTGGTGGATCTTCAATACCAATATAAGGGGCCGGTTAAAGTGCCGACCAGACCATTCGCTTTTCGCCATCCTCCGTTTGCGTTACCCGGTGGCCACTGAAAGTGGAGGTGGGAGTATGACTTGGTGAGTAGAAGCTATATTTTGCGCTAGGCTTCTGTACTCTTTTAAAGTACGCCCGCTCACCCTTTGACCACCAAATTGCCGTGTTTACAATTCAGCTGATATTGGATCTGACCATGCGTTAGTAATGACCAAGCTTGCTATGAAAGTAAAGCAACGGAGGAAACCCAAGCTACAAGCAAGGAAATTTGATGTAGAGAAACTCAGCACTGAAACATTTGCCAAGGAGCTGCAGGTAAAAGTAGGAGGTCGCTTTGAGCCTTTTCTCTCTCTCCCTCTCGACAGTGATATTGATAAAATGTATGAAAGGTTCAAAACTGCCACTAATGAAGTCACACAGGAAGTAGTGAGATATAAAAAACGAAAGAATATTGAGAGTATGTCTCCCCAGTTGATCGACCTATGCGAAGAAAGGCGCAAAGCTAGGCTTGAATTTCTGCAGAAATCGTCCTCCCATGAAAAGAAAACTGACTACAGCAGGTTGAACAAGTTGGTAAAGAATGGAGTTAAAAAGCTGAAACGTGATAATTTAGAGGCAAAAGTTAAAAAACTTGAAGCTGATTTCTTGAAAAACGACAGCCACAGCCTCTTTAAAACAGTAAGAGAACTAGAAGGGAAACCGAAAAAATCGCTTTCAATAGTCAAAGATGACAACAATTTTAAGCAAACTCAACCTGATGTAGTCTTACAAATATGGAAACAACACTTTCAGAGACACCTAAACACTTGTTTTCCCCATGACGAAGCTGCAATAGATTTGTTACCTGAAGCACCACAAAATGAAATGAATGAACCAGAAATCTCTACAGATGAGGTAATTGCTGCTATGAAGAAAATGAAGAGACATAAAGCTCCTGGAATTGACCAGATAACTTTCGAAGTAATCAAAGCTGATGGTGAAAAAATGGTTGAAATGCTCCACAAAATATTTTGTACAGCTTGGGAGCAAGAGAAGACACCCCAAGATTTTGCAAAGATGATTGTCTCGCCAATCTACAAGAAAGGTGACAAGTTACTTCGTGAAAACTATCGAGCAATTGCACTACTCTCCATTCCTGGAAAAATCTTTCTTCGTATCCTATTAAACAGAATGAATGACAAGATAAGTGCTAAACTAAAAGAAAGTCAATATGGATTTCGAGCTGGCACAGGTACTGTAGATGCGATATTTATTGTAAGGCAAATTATTGAGAAAGCCCGTGAGAAAAAAGTCCCATTAAATTTTCACTTCATTGACTTCAAAGCTGCCTTCGACACGGTTTGGAGAAAAGTGTTAGGGAGAATGCTTAGGGCAATAGGTGTAAGTAACAAGATTGTTAACATCATTGAAGATATGTACAGCAAAACTGAGTGCTCTGTTTCAGTAAACAATCAGATAACTGAATGATTTAGTGTAGAAGTAGGTGTGAGGCAGGGATGTATCTTATCTCCCACACTTTTTAACATCTTCCTCGAGTTTGTGATGGATGAACTTTCCTGTTTGCATTTCAGGTTGCAACTAAACTCAACACCCTCAATAGACATACGGTATGGTGATGACACTACCCTCATAACTCAAATTTTTGGAAAGCTTCAATTCTCAACTAATGAACTTGAAAAAGCCTGCCAGAGATGGGGATTAAAAGTAAATCACACCAAGTGCAAGGTCCTAATCAGTGAAAATGATCATATCATTATTGATGGCAGCACAGCGGAAAATGTTTAAAACTTCGTGTTTCTGGGATCCGATGTACCTGGTAGTGCTAGTGATGTTAAAAGGAGAATTGCTTTAGCATCTTCAGCATTTGGAAGACTCAATGAGAGGGTATGGAAAAACAGATCAATACCTCATAAAGTAAGGTTATATTACGCCCTAATCGTTCCAATCGCAATTAATGCGTGTGAAACCTGGACTTTAAGAAAAGAACAAATGCAGAATCTCCTTGTTTTTGAAAACACTTGTTTAAGGTCAATGCTTGGTAAGACATTACAGGATAAAGTTAAAGTTGAGACAATAAGAAAAGAGCTTGGTATTGACAGAAACATCATTGAGCTCATACAAAAGCGAAGAATGGCCTGGTTTGGTCATGTTGCAAGGAGAGAAGAGGACAGTTATGTGTAATTTGCATACAAAGATTAATTTCCTGGCAGACGACCACGAGGAAGACCACCAAAGAAATGAATCGACCAGTTACGTGACGATACAGGGCTACCTCCTTTGACACTTGAACGTAAGGCAAGAGAAAGGGATGGTTGGAGGAAGTTTGTGACGAAGAAGTGTGCAAAGATCTCATTGGGATTACGCAAATAAGTCAAGTAAGTCAAATAAGTCAAGATAAAGGAATCCCAAACATCATTCTTTACTCAGGTCATGTATAGTAGGTACTTGTCGCTTTGAATTAATTTGCAGGCTTGATGTCAGTTGTAGACGCCATCTTTGTTTTGCCCCTAACTGCGGCCCGGAAAAGCGACAGAAATAAGGAAAATATCTTTGTCAAGCGACTTACCTACTGGTTACACGGTTTTCTACAATGTTCGTCCCCATCTTTTATATCGAGAACTGCGTATTATTGTAAGGTAGGAAAAGTAAAGGTATTTTTATTTTAAGTATGAAATTTTTAATAGTATTTTGTTTGAAACCTTTAAAAAGGTAGTGTGAAAATGATAGACGAAAGAAAGGAATTTGCGATGCAATGAAAACCGATATAATGTGGATTGAAAATAGATACTCAAAAATTTTGTCTTTTAGCAACCTAGTGTTTATATATTTATGTATGTATATGTATATATTTTTATGTATATGAATATATGTATATCAATGTATGTATATATGTATATGTATGTGTAATTATGAATATATTTATGTATATATATATTTTTATATATTTATACTCAATCCGCAGACATTACCGTTTCGCACTTTGTGGGCTCATCAGTGCAGCACAGAGCTTCTGAGACAAATCTCTCTGGCCATATTGCCGGAGCAAGCACAACTCAAAGAGTTATTGCGGGATCCTGTCAGATTGCTCAAACTACGCATGCGCAGTGAGCATTGCATTACGCTAACAACTTGTCCCCAAATCTCAGACAGAGTGCTCAAGCAAACTTTCCTAAGGGAGCGTAATATATAAATATTTGTGTATTCGTATAAAAAAAAGCTTGTTGCAAATAGCAGAGCAATATATATATATATATTTCTGATGGAAAGAAGAACTCGCACGACATTGCCCATACATCTCTCTTTGCCCATGTAACATACCGTAGAACCCAACATTTTTGTCAAAGCATTGAGAAATCGACAGAAACCTTCATCACAGGTTTACAACAAACATAGCAGGGATTTAACCCCATTAAAGGTGGGAGACCATGTCAGGATATACAGAGATAGACAATGGTGGAAGACAGAAATACTCACAAGGTCATACATTGTTAGAGAAGAGAGGGGTCAGTTGTTAAGAAGTAACCATAGACACATAATTGCAACTCCAAATGATCCACCTATAGTGTTAAGCACACCTACAATCCGAACAGTATCTGAACAGCGTAAGTATGGCAAATTACTTATATCCAGCCAATGTATTACTGTAGCTGAACAATCAGGAGTACATGTAGAGCACAAGAGTCGAAACCATAAATCAATCAGGACACGAACAGAAGAAACCTGAAAGACAGATTGAACATTACTAACATTTGATTGGACAGAGAATGTTGTAATATCTATTCTTATTTCTGTTCACTGTTGCCCCTGCGATCAGATTTCCCGCCTTTGGGACACGTTGTTGTTTGTTTTGAGTGATGTTTGACGACGTTTTTAGAGTTTTCACTCTCAGTAGTTTTCTTTTAAATTTTACTGTCGAAAGTTAAACAAACACCTGGCTCAGATTATTACAGAGACCAATTCAATTAGTCTCTACAGAGCAAATATTGACAAGGTTAATTCAGAATTAAACAAATTTAAGTAGATACTAACTAATGTAATTAAGTTCTGCTGGAGAGCTCAACTAAACAGCTCCAGCTCCATCCGCAGCCAGAAGAAGAATAACAATAACAAGAGGAAAAACAACAATAATAATGAAAGTAAAAATTCATAATACTATACATATGTAAATAGCATTTTCTCTAATATTGTCTCCTTAAATTTTCGACGATTTACTTCAGGCCACTTTACAAGAATATGGCTTTTGCTGCATCGTCTCTGTGGGAGTCAACCATACTCTAATCTCACAAATCAAAATTTTAAACCTATCTTTACTATATATTTACAAAGATTTCAGTGAAGGGCAACTTTAGGAACTCCAGACGTATTATTAACGACATTGATGCAAGCTCACTAAACCTATTTACTTCACTACTTCAGAAAGGAAAAAATAGTTTTCTTCTCTCTCAGTAGTTCAGAGAAGTTGTTGTGCCATTTTCCCTTGGGACTCAATGGCTACTTGCTTCCCTGTGATGCGATTCATTGCCATTTATCACTGAAATTCAGGTCATTATTGAGTCAAGATCCCATTGATCCAGTGATTGTTCCAGGAGGGTACACAAAGTTTATTCAAGCACCTGGTGTAAGCTGAAACAAGAAAGAAAAGACGATTCAAGGGGCATGCATGACAAGTGGGTTTGCAGAAGAAAAGCAGAAACTCAAAGCTCGGAAAGAGTTTGATGCATCCCCCTTGAATGATATTGCTATGCAAATGTTGCTGATTTGGCTATTGATTTGGATGAAGATAAGGAAATTCTCCTAGATTAAAACTTCAACAAATTATTGAACGAAATTTGTTTTTTTCATTATAACAGCTTTCTATCAAATCCTGAGAGGAGAAATACATGGACAGTCACATAACAAAAGGCTTGAATGAATCTTCCAAATACACTTGGGATATGTTCTAAGTATTTTCATAACAAGACGTAATCAGAGCTCATCAAAAAGTTGTGTTACATGAAGAGACTATTCCCACGAGGTTCAAGAATATTCCATAGCAACTAAAGGAGGTAAATTAGATCAAACAACAATTTGACATAACATCATTATCAACAAGAAGCTGCACTATTTTTATACGACTCACCACAAATGCATACACCTTGCTTATGAATATCCAACCCTAATCCATTTTTTAAACATCTGTGAGACCTAATGGTAGTAAAGTTCATCATCATGATTCTTTATTTCAACCTTACGCAGATTGTACATCAACATGTGACATCTGTCCCCATAAGTTTCAGGGTGTTCAAAAAAAGAAATAAGTTTTTTTGATAGAATCTTTGCCTTGCAGGTATTAATACTTTGGGTAATGTGATCATTACTTCTTGATATGTTTCCAACTAAAAATCTTTTTATGTTTGTACTCCCTGACAGTGTGACTCTGCTTTAAAAAGTAAGAAATGATGAAACAATTCGATCTGCCGGTTTTAATGATATTGAGAAAATTGTTTGACAATAATCTTTATTTTCCTGGATGGTAATAAAGTGAATTAAAATGGTAT
This sequence comes from Morbakka virulenta, assembly GCA_003991215.1. Taxonomy (NCBI): domain Eukaryota; kingdom Metazoa; phylum Cnidaria; class Cubozoa; order Carybdeida; family Carukiidae; genus Morbakka; species Morbakka virulenta. The sequence continues at coordinate 1,535,811 of RDPX01000059.1, read as the reverse complement.
TTATTTATGACAATAGGAATTCAACATCTCTCTTTACTTAGCCCTTGAAAAACATGGTTAATATTTCATTCCAATTATATCTTTGTTTTACAACTTGTTGTCAATTTGAAGAGAGAACTTAGAGTAAAATACAATTCTTTCTATGTACCAAATTCAAAGCAACGCAAGTTGCACTTTTATCATAAAATATCTCCAGAGCATAAATATCATTCAAAATTTATTCCGACATCATTCCTTATTTTTAGAAAACATTTCGGTTGTTTTCTAATAAAATGCTGCTGCTCGAGTATTGACTGTGAGAAACAGACTCACTGACGAATTGGAGCAGACAATTGACATGATGGCAAGATATCTGACACCAGAAAAAGATCGGCACAGGGCTTGTGAGCCTGCGGCTTAGATCACTCTATAAACAAGCAATAAAACATCCATGAAAAATAGTATTCCTTCTTGACCAGTAACCACCAAAAGGAGGATAACCAGTCAACCACAAAAAATGTTAACGGAGCTGGAAAGGTAATGGACAGGGAAATATACAAGAGATGATGCACTCTGGAAAACAGTTTGCATCACATAAAGGCCTAAAAATGATTTTTCCAACAACTGCAGTCAAGACAGTAGTACAACCGGTGACGAGATTACACCGGCAGACAATCAAAGTGGTACAATTGAGACACCTCTGGATATATACAAGAGAAAAAGAATTAAGTGGTGGAAGGAGAAAGAAGTGTTTCATCACGAACCAGATCTGAGGAGTAAGAGCCAAGGAAAGTTGGGAAAGAAAAGAAAGCTGGGTTTACTGTGGAACAAGAGCTTCAAATGCTTGAGAATGGAATTTACAAGACAGAGTTTCAAGAATTTGCAATTCTAGACAAGGTAGCAAAGGAAAAGAACCGGAATCTTTTCTCCCGAAAACGAAAAGAAATTGAGCTGGTGATAGAGTAGAAGGAAAAGCTGGGATCTGGTTGGCTTGCAGCTTACTAAACCAAAAATTCAGCTTTGCTTTCTTTAAAAGTAGACATAGAGGGAAAACCTTGTCAATTACTACATTGTAATAAAAAATTGGAGAGAAGGAGGAAAAGTGAATTAACCAATGCATAATTATTGACAATTCATTGAAATCTCAGCAAGGTTTGCTCCAATAAGCAAGACGTGAGAGGGTCGAATGTACTAATGATGAAATGAATAGACATCTTCGAGACAGATACAGTAATATAGACAGAGAGGCACCTCTTCCGAAGATAAAAGGAGTTCTTACACCATCTGCACCAGGAGTAAAATTTGAGATCGTGAATTTCATGAACTCATCCAGAAAGGAAGATCTAATAGCTCACCGGTCGGTGTTAAAAAGTGCCTAAAGCTAAGGAATAGCTTAATCGTATTCCTCAGAAGAGCTTGGCAAGAGCAGAAAGTCGCACAGCTTTGGGAAAAAGCAGAGGGAGTTTACATGATGAAGGAGGAAATTCACATAAGATTATATACTGATATCCGTACTAAATATGCATGGTAATATAACCTTTGGTATCATCGCAGGAATTTCGAGCCTCCATGGATACAAACGACAAGCTTCGATGATACCAAAAATAAATGCCAAAAGAGAAAGGAGTGACCTTGTCGTTGTGTGACTTGGTCTAGCAAATGCATTTGGTCCACTACCGCACGAAGTGTTTAAATATGGAATGGAGATTGTATGCATTTCACCTACCGTAGCAATACTCTGGGTGGATTATTATATCTTTTTCATAATAGGCTTTAAAATAGATCATTTAACCACCCTGTGACAGAGTTTAGACTTTGAGAATGCCGCATTTTTGTGTAATTTTGGACCTTTAGGTTATTTTTGAAATGAAAATGACCTTGGAAGAAGCTAACATCAATATAAACGAAAATAAAAACATGAAAATAAAGGCAGTGAGGTAACCTTTGATGGACAATGGTCTCATCAGATCATTTTCCATAAAACATTACATTTTTTCTTACTTAAGTCAGATATAAAGCATATTGAGAACTCCTTTGATGTGATATCGGTATTAACCTCTCACATTACTAACGTCGTCTTTTGGTCTATTTTTGGTTCGGAAATTTCGGACCTTAACAATTCGAATATCATACCCAGTATCAAGTACCACTCTACTACCAAAGTTACTGTGTAAATTATTATGGAGTAATATATGAATATATGGAAAACACAATATGAACAGATGAAATAAAAAGCTTCAAATCCCTTGAACTACATATTTACGGAAACTGATTCTGAATCCTACATAGAGTCTTGTTTGGAACTGGCAAATCTTCACTAATATCATCCACATCAATCCTTGTCTTCTCATTTTTGTCCACACAAAAGATAAGGTTGACTACTTGGTTTTAAACTTTTAATTGTTTTCTTTGCACATAGCTGGCAAAATCTTTGTTTTTCCACATTGGGTAATATACTTTACTCTGTAGAATTTGTCACATTATGGCTTGATTACCGGTTGCATATTTAACTGCAATGTCCTGATGAAGTATCAAGAGATGTAATAATAATCCTGAATGAACGACAGAAAATGACGTCTGGTTTAGCCAAAGGTTATAAAGAGAGGAATACTAACGGGATGGAAAAAGGAGAGTCACGTTAATCTAAAAAGAAAAGGGTGATCAATTAAAGTCCAAAATTACAGTCTTTTGAAAGTGCTCGGTTAGTTTCTCAACTTTGGTATGGGGGAAGTGGTTATAGAAAGGGAAGCTGTCAAAAAATCAACAACGGGGTTGTTGTTCTGCTTTGAGGTTGTTGCAAAGAAGAAATGGTTTACATCAGTTTTAAGTCCACTGCTTTTCACAATGATATTGGATGTCATCAACGAGAATATTGAAAAGGATGAGCCACTGTCCTAGGTATGTGCACATAGCGTAGTGGTTAGTAAAAAGGAGGGGGATGTTGGCCACCTTCTTGTGGTACCCACCGTTAGTACCTGCCTTGCAGGGAAGCTAATGCCATTACCCGAATGAGAAAGACATTAGAAATCATAACTGTTCTGCTTGATCATGAAGAAACGTCTCGAACAATCGGGCCCAGCAATCCTTCACCTTAACGTCGAAGGCATATCGGGACCTAAATGTGAAGTTGTACAAAACATCGCCATGAAAAATTCAATTTCCGTCATCTTGCTCCAAGAAACACACACCACCAACAACGACAAAATCAAGATCTATGGCTACACGCTAATCGATGCTATTCACGACAACAAGCACGGTATTGCTACCCTCTTCAGAAATGACCTCACTGCACAACGTGTTGAAAAGAGCAAAGACAGTGAAATGCAGTGGCTAACCATCAGGATTAACGACGATATTACGATTATCAACATCTTTAAACCACCGAATTCTCCATTTGTATCGCCCCCTCTTTATGACCACCCAGTCATTTATTCAGGGGACTTCAACTGCCACCCCACCTCTTGGGGCTATCGAAAGAGTGACCACGATGGTGAAGCCCTCTACGAGTGGGGAAGTACAATGGACCTCAAGTTACTATGCGATCCTAAACAGCCAAATCATTCGGCTCAGCTGCCTGGGATACTTCCACCAACCCAGACCTTTCGTTCTACTCATCGGATGCAAGCAGTTCATCGCCACACCAGAGTCCACAGAATCGGTGGAAGTTTTCCAAAGTCACAACATTGTCCGACCATCATAAACCACCCTGCGTTGATCGAGTACACACCATCTTCTCAACTTCCTCGGTGGAATTTCAACAAGGCCGACTGGAGTCGTTTCAAAAACGAATCTGCTAGCATGTGCGACGATCTTCCTTCTATGTATACCGCCGACATCAACACCTGTTACACTGCTTTCCAGAACAAACTCTTGAAACTGGCCAAAGAATGCGTCCCGAGGGGCTTTCGTAAATCGTACATTCCAAAGTGGGACGATACATGTAGTAAGCTTGCGAAAGACCAC
>RDPX01000059.1:1500858-1522456 GCA_003991215.1 Morbakka virulenta | reverse complement strand
GATGTATCTTTTTGGTGTTAGAAGTGATCTCATGCATGTCGTTCTCAGGTTGGAGACTTTACGTAGGCTTTCTCCCCCAGCCGTCATATGCGTGTCTTCCCATCTGAGGTCATTATCTTCAGGGATTTCACACGACGTGGTTCTGTGACCATAGGTAGTATTGTTTGCTCTCCAAGTTTCCGTAATCTGTGGTTGTTTTATGGGAAGGGGTGATTGGCCCCTTGCCTAACCCTCCTCCTTTCTCATCCGGGTTTTGAACCGCCCATGGCGGAGTTAGATTTTCCTACACTTTGTATTAAAAATTATACTTAAAGTTGTTCTCAGCGGCTTCATACTCTTGCTCTCCTGTGGCATTAAGGTCTTTAACTACGGGATGCGTGCTTTTATTATAAAGAGATATATCTTGCTTTAACTCTTGAAATAATATGAAATACAACTGGTCCACTAAACAGTCTTTGCCGTTGATATTAGTTTCTTCTTCAACAATTGGCTAATTATCTTGGTAAAGACGTGGCAAGTTCAAATATTGTGTTTTATCCAATAATATGCAAGAACGAAAGGATGCCCACTGTGGCAGCTTAACTTTATAATGGTAGGCGTGCAAGAGGATGAATGCTGTATTGGTCAACCAGCAAAAAATGTCAGGCAGTCGCACATGTGATAGCTAGATGCCTAACTACAGGATGCGTGCTTTTAATATAATGAGATATCTAGATTTATTTCTAGCCCATATAACAGTAAATAATGTGTTTAAATTTCTACGGTTAAAGTATTAGAATTTCAAATAAAATGGAAAGTTACACACTAACAAGTGTTTCGCTTTAATGAAGTATTTATTGAACTTTAGTATATTATTGATATTTTAGTCAATGTGGTGGATTATATATTTTCTTACACCATAGGCAAAGTTATCTTGACATGAGTTGTTTTAAATTTTCTCTCTATGCCCCTCTCACATTTTTTCTTACTTTTGGTTTTCTCTATTATCACTGGAATTGATATGAAATACAGGGTAGTGAACTATTTTCTACCATTTCCAGACAGGCATTTAGCTTATTGTTGACCACTTGCAAATAGCTGTGTGACTATGGTTAAGTTTTCTAGTTTGGTTACTTCAAATATTGCTCAAATTGGGATTCTCCAGTGACTGCTACTTCCAATTTATAGCTGCTTTGGACTCTATTACCCGTTTTTGGTTCCTTCTAGGTTTATGTGAGAGGGGTTGTCTCCTGTCCATATTCAGCCTTTTAGAAAGTAATGCTTCTTTAATATAAATCAACTGATAAGCTTAACAATTTATAGACACTTATATATCAATACCCATAGGCCTAAAAACGAAATATGGTATTGATTAAAAGAATAATAAAATTGGAATGACCCTCATTACAAATAATTCCTTCATACTCTGGCACAATTAATTTTCAATGAATAGAAAGATTCTGTTTATCTTAAATATGTTACGACAAAGTACAACTTACCAGGGTCCTCATCGTCTTCAAGTTCAAAATTTTCGTTTTCTCTTGCTAAGAAATGGAAATATAAAATAATAACAAAGCTAGGCAATGTATTTCTTTACGTAATTACCTCTAATTTTGAGACATAATCTTTATTCAATGTAGCAATGTTTGTAAGAAATGACGTCTTTTATTTCCTAAGGATATACAGTCAATAAAGAGTTGTCTTATTGGAACATGGTGTTTTCTTCTCTATACTTTCCACGACATGGTTTGTATGTATGGTTTGTCTTGCAACTCTCTTGGTAGTCTGAATAAAAACATCGGAGTTGTTAATTGATGCTGGGAGGTCTTTTATACCATTTTCAATTTTTTCTTCGACAATTTCCCAGTCAGCCTTATTTAAGTTAAACCTTTTATGGAAGGCAGTGGACTTAGTTCTAAGATGGGAGTGGAATGACAAGGTTATTAGGCGATGTTAGGCAGGATTGGTTCACACAAGTTCATTTCACAAACAGTTAAAATGTGTGAGCTGGCAAACCCGATATAGCGATTGTAGCCTCGTTTTTACCAACTGCTGCAAAAGAAATGTGGTTGTTTCTTATCTTGTATTAGGCCGAGGATGTGATTTTCAGCCCATTGCTTTTCTCACCTTCATTGGTGTTTTTGTATCCCCAGGATGTACTATGGGAGTTGAAGTCTCCAATGGTAACTTGATGTTTCCGGACCCCACAGTCCAGAAGGGGTTGCTAGTGGAAAGGAATCGATGGCGATTTATACGCTGAGGTCACTGTTATATTCTGGAATGCAGCAGTGGCTTGTTTGATGTCATTGGTGTTATCTGTGTTAAGAGCATCGATGTTCATGTTTGGTTTGGGAAATCGGCGCTATCAAGTTTTGGATGTCTTGTTTCGGCAACTATGTTTTACCGTCTATGTGGAGGTGATGGCCACAAAAGACTTCGGTGTGTTTCTGGAACGGATACTCTATCATAGTCCTTTGTAATATTAGCAAGAATCACTGATGGTATCTGAGTATCCCTCAAAGTTGATGGAGAAGATGGGAAAGCAGCTCATACTTGTCCGTGTTGGATGTTTGACACAATCGGTTCAATGCCAAAACAGATTAACAGGAGATATCGTGTGTAGGCTTGTGTCTTCTCTTGTGTCTTGTGTCTAAGCCAGTTAAGACCAAAAAAACAAATTTCAAAAACACTCTTTTGATTGGCCAAACAGAGTGATGACGTGGGGCTAGAAACTCTCATCCCAAAACAGGAAATAATTTTTCAGTCAAATATCACTCTTTTGCATGGGATCTGACCACTTACAAGTTAAGTTAAGTTAGAAAAGGATGGTCGATATTGAGAGCTGCCGTTTGCAGGAGAAGTGGAATTTTGTTTTACTGAGTTATGAAACAACTGTGTCCCCTTAATTTGCCAAGACTGTGGCTGTGTTAAAGGAGTTCAATATAAAGAGTCACTACAAGACGAAACATGCCAATTGCGACAAGCTAACTGGAAAAGAACGCCGCGAAGAATTGGAGTAACTGGAATCTGGTTTAATGGCACAGCGACGCTTTTTCACAAGAGCCCGTGACTCGAGTGAAAATGCCTCAAAAGGAAGCTGTGAGGTGGGAATGATGATTGCCAAATACTGCAAACCTTTTACTGAGGGTGCATTTATTAAAGATTGTGTGATGAAAATGGTGGAGAACATTTGTCCTGAACATCTGTGTCACCGAGGATTGAGGAAGAATCATCTGATATTAGAAGAAAGTTGGAGGCAAAAGCAGTGGGGTTTAAAGTTTTTTCGTTATCCTGCGATGAAACCATGGATGCATCTGACATCGATCAGTTAATGAATTTCTTGAGAGGAGTGGACAATTAGATGGACGTGAGTAAAGAGCTACAGGACCTGTAGAGCCCTAAAGAACAAATAAGAGGGGCAGCTTTGTTTGCTTCTGTTTGCACCACCATCGATCACATAAAACTACAGTAAAATAAGATCAGAGAGATTATTTCAGAAGACGTACCTGCCAGTGTTGGTGAACAGAGTGGGGTAGCAACTCCAGTGTGAAAAAGAGTCAGCGAAGAGGAAGGTGAAACTACAAAACTCCATTGCATTATTCACCAACAAGTTCTGTGCCAAACATCTGATATATGATAACATAAGGAAAGTGATGATGAAGACTATTAATTATATTCGCTCAAAAGCCCTGTGCCGTCGCCAGCTTCAACTATTTTAATTGGATATCAACGCTGAATACGGAAATGTTGTGTTTTACACGGATATAAGATGGGTCTACACTGCAGCGTTTTAAGTCTCTTAAAAAGGAAATCGGACAATTCTCAGCAAAAAAGTGACAACCGATGCCAGAACTGACCGATCCTGTTTGGCTGGCTGAGTTAGGATATTTTAGCTGATATAACGCGACATCTGAACTCCTTGAACACGAGCCTTTCGGACTAAACTGCTATTTTTTCAAAGCCGCCTGTTAACAATTCAATCCAATACCACACATTTCCAATCCCTGCAAGATATGAAACCCCGTTTTCTCGCGCACAATATCAATGCGCAAATAAGGAGGTATGCCTCAGATATCTCATCTCGAGGAGTTTGAACAGCGTTTCAGGGGATTTGCAAGTATTGAAAAGGAGAGCAGGCTTTTTTTTCTCTCCTTGTTTTGTGGATTCTTGTGACTGACATTATAGGCCATCTGCAGTTGGAGCTCGTTGAGCTGCAGTATGACACAGAGTATTGAAGCCGGCACAAACAACTCCCTGTTGTCAAGTTTTACCAATAACTGGATGAAGACAGATTCCAGGGTATTCCAACATTTGCTAAGAAAGTGTTTATTGTGTTTCGCTGGACATATTTCTTTGAGAAAACATTCTCAGTTATGAACATGGATAAGAACAGTGCGAGGGCAAGACTACGTGACTCCCACGAGAACTGCATATGCGAAAGCAATGGAAATTTGCATAATTGATGTAACAGCAACTTGGCATTTTGTCGGGGACAACCAAAGGGTAAAATTTGTTTTAGAAACGTATTGTGACAGTACACTACATATGAAGAGGGACCAAGGCTTTGTAAGATAAGTTCTTGATGAAGGTAGTTGACACTGGAAAACAAACACATTACCTAACAAATTAAAGGTAATTAACTAATGATTAACTAATTAACTAATGATAATTAATGGTAATATTAATATGTTTCTTCAACACGCCTTTTTTTGAGTTAAATATGTCAGACAACGTATCCTCTCAAGATCTTAGCATATCTATGTTTCAAGTTTCTCGAAAAATCGAATGATAGTATTTCTATGCGGCCACCTTTACTCCAAATAAATTTATTTGTTTTCGCACGGGCTCATTTTTATCTCCGAATTCGTTCAATTAAATACGTCATCTGTTTATTGTCACTTGAAGGATGAAAGTTTATGTCGAGCACTTTGTGAAACATCGTCACCACAAATTATTTCTATCAAGTATAAAATAGAGTTTTCTACATGTAGGAGATTGATAAATGATATCCATCGGAAATACCAGAAAAATAGCAAGGATCTTATACCAGTTTACAAATATCAACACTTGCCTATTTTCGTAATGACATTTTTCAAAGTAGGCATGGAAGTCACTTGCATATTTTGATAAATCTCATCTATCATGGCAATGAATTAAGAAATAGAATTTTAAAACTAGATAATTTTCTGAAATACTTATGGTCGTGGTATAGGTTGGCATTCCCAGAGAACAGTTTAGTTTCATTCAAATACAATGTTAAAACAACTCTCTCTGAAATGAAAAATTTGAAATAAAATAATATATTTTATATCACATACAGAGAAATCTTAATCTCTGTACCTAAAATCAATAAATTTTAGTTATTCCTTGAAATCAGTTTATATATATGCATTTATTTATTTACATGTGCATTTTATAACAATGAAACATGAATGACGGAACAGCGAATTTGGTAATAAAGCAATCGATTGAGCAAGTAAACAAACAAAGTCAAGTCTAAGATCAGAATGAATGCTGCAGCTTTAAAAAACCTGTTACATATATCCCTGATATTGCTTTTAGAATTGAACTTATTGCTTCTCACCTTCCTATGTTTGTACAAGATTTTATATTCTTTGAATTGTTTTTGTACGTTGCCTGATTTTTGTAAAACGTCAAACAAGCGTGACTGCCCCCCGATATAAGATCTCTCTATTTTCCTCGTTATTTTTTATGTTCCATAAAATAGAGTTTGTCTGTTGCCTTTTTGAATGATAGAAAGTTTTTTACTCTTCTGAAAGGAAATATCAATGAAGCTGCTACTAAAGACTTAATAATTTGTTACAATTGTAACATTTGTGTACAAATTCTTGCTGACTACCTTTTCATGTAATTATTTGAATATCGGAGATACAAATTTATTTGTCAATAAAACTTAAAATGTAATATAACTATAATATACTCATAATATAACTACGTTTAGTACCTCTAAGACGTTGTGGATTGTGTTCAGTTCTCTTTAATCTTAATTACCAGTGTGTTACGATGGATAATAAATAAACTGTCATTTGAAAATAAAGAAAAGTAATCAACGAAGGTCCACTTTTGGAACGATGTCACTACATTGCTCATTCAGGTTTGAACTCTAAAGTGTACAGAAATCCCTTATTCGTTTCTACTAACATTATAAAAAGAACGTATAGTCGTTTTACAAGCAAATATCCCAGAACCTGAACTATTCCTGACAAGAATTAATCATTGTTGTAGCAGTAGCGGATATTATTACTCAGTAAAAAAGTCTATATTCAGTTTTTCCAATATTTATCGTCGCTCTCACGACTATTTAACTTTGATATCTATTAGTACAACTATTAGATTCCCTTCAAAGTTCTGTTTTGCGCTTGTTCTGTATTAGAAGCAAGATTCATTGTTACTTTCTTCCACTTGTTGGAACAAAAAATGAGTTAACGTTCTTGGTGTTCTATTTTCAAACCATCACAAAGTTGGAAACTTGTCTTTTGAATCAGGGCGGTATACAGGACAAGCCTGAGTCATTCTTAAAATTAGTCAAGTGTAAAATGTTTCTTCTACCTTTTATTTTTTAGTAATAAACCTTTAAACCAGTACAGTAGTATGACATGCTTAATAAACCGACCTCAATGCAACCACTCTTGTTTTGTTTCATCATGCAAGTCAGTCAAACCACAATTGTACTATCAACCAATACAATTTTAAAGATTATGCTTTGTACATTACACAAAGAAAAAGACATTCCTGAGGAAGATTACATCATCAAAGATCACTACCACTGCATGAAACCTCTTGAAAAGGTGAATGAGGGAATCTTATTTCACTTTTTGAGACAGTTTGGAAAAAAAACCTATAATAGATTTTCATTGAATTTTTAAAAATGTCCCTTATTTTTTCCTACTTTTTCTAATATTTTACAAAATCCTAATTCATGTGTTACCTTTTAAAAAATTTTGCATGCTTTATGACTGCTTTATGATATCCTACTACATACGTTGATTTTGTTTTGCTTGAGGACGCGAAAGCAGCTCATACTTGTCCGTGCTGGATATTTAACACGATCGGTTCACTGCCGAAACAGATTAGCAGGATACGCAGCGTGCAGACTTCCCTTCCGTTTGAGCCGTCAGGGCCAATCAAAACCAAAAAAACCCAACAAATTTCAAAAGACACTATTTTAATTGGCTAAACACAGTCACGACGTGGGGTTAGAAACCCTACTACATACGTTGATGTTGTTTGGCCTTTTTGAAATCATTTGGATACTGAAGATTAAAAATTCTATTTAAAACGAAGTTTTATCAAAGGCTATTCACATTTGAGATTGAAAAAATGATCAACGAAGGTCCAGTTTTGTGAGCGATGTCAAACACTGTTTGTTCAGATTTGGAAGTTAAACTGTTGAAAAACGACCTTAATTTCTCCTACCCAGATTACAAGAAGAAAAAAAGTGAAAAATACATAAAGGTAATTTTAAAACAAGCGTATGACCACACCTTCTCGGAAAGAACTTCTCATCGTGTCTTTATCATCTATGAGAAAATCCCTTTAAAAAGGCATGGTGTGCTAAATACTGACAAAAAGCAATACTTGTAATTGAGTTCTTATTATTAGAATTGTATAACGTTACTTACCTTCGGTAGCAATAACCAGAGAGAGGAACATCAAGATGCATAATGACATCAACAACTTCATCTTTACAGCCAGTCGCTTTAACGTCAGAACTGGTACGCCAACTAAAACGCAACTTTTAAATTAGAATATATGTACTGAATTGATTACAATAAAAACGACTGGGTTCTAAAGTCTCAGTTCAGTTCACAAAAGATTTATAACAGTATTCACAAAAGATGAGAATACTGTTATAAACTACTTGAAGGCAGAGTCCAAAAATAGCAAATGGTTTAGCCCTTTAACGTCAGGTTCTTTTGAAATGGAGAAAATCCCCTGGTTTTTTAAAATAGGGTTGTAGGATCAGAAATTAAGCATAAAGGCACCACTTTCATCAAACTGAATATTCCTTGGAGTAAACAATTAAAACCCAAGCTAATTTTATTTTGCAGACCAAGTACGTGCTAAAAATTCTTAATTTGCTTTGCTGGTATTTCTGGTCTTTTTTGCATATTTTACGCCATTTCACTATAATTATTAAGTGAACAGCAAAAGTTTAAATATGCTTCCTACTGTTTTCTTTGATATAGACAGGAAATCGTATTTCCAGGATTATAGGTTAGAGTAGAAAGAATATTATTTTTCTAAAAGTTTTTACTGCTGCGTTATCAAAAAACGACAATACTCACTGTGTTTTAAAATGCCAGAGCATGGTAAGCTGGCAGCCAATACCAGCACAGTAAATTCTAAATAAATCTGCATACCACGTAACTCATTTCTTTCGGTGTGTGGCAAAAGTGAATTTTGTTTAGGTTTACGTGAATGATTTTAGCCGTCACAGTGGATATCGTAGTAAACCTCTCACCTTTCCTTTTACTGACAACGTAGGCATATTCTTGTTTAGGAGACTAAAAAGAATGTGAACTTTGTTTCTCATCCTTATGCCCAACTTTTTGAAGTATATCAACCTTATCTTTTACAAGATCTGCGTAATTATGTCACTGGGCATTAACAAGAAAGGTTTTTCGTAAGTTTCATAAAGGAATCCGAAACATCTTTTTCTTCCCTGGTCATGTGTAGTAGTTACTCGTCGCTTTGGATTAATATGCAGGTTTGAGGTCAGATGTAAACCCCACCTTTGTTTTTTCCCTAACTAAGGCCAGGAAAAACGACAGAAATGCAGCAAAATATCTTTGTCGAACGACTTACCTATTGGTTACTTCAAACCCAATTTGATATAAGAGAAAAGTACATTATTTCCTTTGGATTAACTAATTGGTCATGAATGATACTATGTTTGACGACTTGCACTGTTTTCCACAATGATGAGTCTTTTCGTGCCCAACTTTGATGTCGAGAGCTCCGTATTATTGTAAGGGAGGAAAGTAAAAGAATTTTTATTTTAATGAGTATGGAATTTTGATTGGATTTTGTTTTAACTCCTTAAAAACTTCGTGTGAAAAGGGTAGATGAAAGAAAGGAATTTGCGATGCAATGAAAACTGACATAATGTCGATGGAAAATAGACACTCAAAACCTTTGTCTTTAGCAGCCTAGTGACCAGATATGATATTAGTTTAAGTATCATTTTATATATATATGGATATCCTCTCATGATGGATCCTTTTTTTTTAAATCACAGCACATAAGTGTAACTTTAAAAATCTCTTTCTGTGCCTTTGTTATTAGAATAATTTTACAGCTGCTATTTAGTAAAATTTGTTTGCTTTCTTTTATTAAATATACTTAGAAAATCCCGCAGATAATAAAGCTGTCTACTGCTTTGTGTTAAAAGCAACATTCTAATCAGAAATTCATATGGCCCAACATCTGGAAATCGTTCCACATTGTTATCCCTTTGCTAGTTCATGTGATCCAATCACACCGTCGTATCCTGTGTTGTCTCACAGTTTAGCATGAAAATTTCTTTTCGGCATCGAGGTCACTGTTCTTAAGGGAATAAATTACAATCCGCTTAGAGATTAATTTCAACATGTCTCTTTTAATAAATATAATTCATCCAGTTTTCTCAAAGTAATACATTCCAGGGGAAATTCTCCAATGCCTCAAATGGAGGTCAATTTAAATACTTTGAAAGTATAATCCATAAATGTGACTGTAAAAGCCCTACGTAACTTTCTTCTTTAAGAAAATTCTGACGAAATATTATTGCACTATTTCTAAAGTCGTAATTCTAAAATATTCTGAATCTACAAGCGCAAACTGTAGCAAAATATCTACTTTTAATCGTTCTTCTTAAGGAAGAAAGCAAAACAGGTCTTTACGAGTATAAGTGAATGTTTATAACGTTTCTTAACTACTTTAGAATTTATCGACTGCCCGTTTATAATCACAAGATCAAACAGGGCAATTTGCACTGTACCTTCATAGTTTTGACATTGTTATTTGAAAGTTTTAAAGATTTTACGACATTAAATGACACCCATCAAGCTTTCATTATTCTTTTTTTCCAACCAGTCAATTCTCCGTGTTGTTTTCTCAATGTTGTACCTGAGAATTTGAAAATGTTTTTCAAAAACAATAGTTGATGCCTGTTAATTGAAAATTGAAAGTGAAAACATTTGCATATTTTCCCTTGAGCAATTACAGGAAGTGTTATAAATGAGAAAATTGACATTCTTTATACTTACTTATTCTTGATGGTATTACTATAGTTCTTTCTGAGACTGGGTTCAATTTTAAGGTTTAAACAAGATACTGCTCTTTCGAAAAGGAGAAGAATGGAAGTGCTGATGTTATTTTTACCTTCTTAACAAAGATTTACAAAAGCGATGAGATACGTCATACAGAAAACAAACACAAATGATGTGAACATTGATTTAAAAATCAAACTACAACAATTTAGTCAGACTAATATTGCTATAAAGTGTTGTAATCTGGGGTTTCGAAAAGACATTTATCATTAAAAAAGAATTACAGTTTTTTAAATTAATATCACACTGAGGAACAATTGTTAACTTCTTAAAATTATAATTAGATTTTACAGCTGATTGCTACTAATTTTGACGTACTGAATGCACAAATACTCTCGAATTATCTCCTGTACCTCCAGATTTTTCTCAGTGCAATACCATTCGAACTTGTGATTTTTTGCATAATCCAGTTCCAGCATTTGGTACACCAGTTCGATGAGCACATTTTTCCCTTATGTCTTTTGCAATAATTTGTTTCAAGCACAAACAAAAGAAGTACTATTCTTTTTATTTATTGATGCACTGACAAAGCTCTTATGCATGAACAAGTCCACCCAAGTTCTTGTTCCAACACACAGAAACAGAAAGACATATGTCAACATGGATCGGACTGCACACCTCGGAATTGCCTTCTACAAACGCAGATATTAGCACAATTTGCATGTAATTAGCTCTGGTCGGGGCACTACAATTGATATAAATTCAGTTTTTGAGCCTTTTTTCAAACACATCAATGTATCTGCATGATTGTACTATGCCGACATGGAAAGAGAATAAAGACAACTCACTTTTATTCTTTTTTCGGACGTCGTGGCTACCTGCAGGCGGGAGTGTGCTAATGATCCAGATTATTCTTGTTACATCTGTGGGAGCTGTACACTGACAGATCACAGGGTTAATATCAACACTTTCATACCTACTTGGCATATCTTGGAATAAGGTGAGGAGACCAAGACAAACCATGGACTCCACAAAAAATCGATAACTCTTGCTATGAAATGCTAAGGCAGTTGAGCAAAGGAAAGAAAACACACATGCCATTTGGTGTACCAATGGTTTGGAAAGATACCCAGGATCACATATCAAATTGTTATTTTTGTCTGTAAAAACAACTGGATACAGTAAGAAAAGTAATCACAAAATTCTGTATCCATTCCCCTAATCTGCTATCCGTGCAATGCGTCATTCGGACGAGATGCCTATCCCGACCTTTAGAGAGCTTGAAGTTGTAGAAAAATCACCTTGCACAAGTAGCTTCAAGTCTAAAGTCTCAGCAATTGAATTCCACTGAGCCAATCCTTAGCAGTTCAGTCAAGCAGATGTTGATGATCTAGTAAAGGATCTAAATCTTTTAAAGAAAGTATTAGAATTACTAGCCTCAAGACTTTGATAGAAAATTGTGCTGTAGGATGATGCTAGGATGTCAAACTTCAGTACAAGAGAAGCAGAGATCCTGCAGTTGTTTAGCGCTGAGAGAGGGGATTTTTTTCAACGATCGTCAGGGTCTTCTTCAAACTCTATGTCTTGAATAACGTGATCCAAGCGAGTGGCGACTATTTACTGACAACTTGAAGCAAAGCTTGAAATGTGTGCTTCTTCACAACGGACATCGATATGGAGCTGCAACTCTTGATCATTCAGTTGAGCTGAAGGAGACCTATGAGAGTATTAAGAATATGGTTGAGCTGCTAAGATACCACCGTCAATGGATCAACGGATCATACGTGTTGATCTTAAGATGGTAAATGTTCTTCTTGGCAAGCAAAGAGGTCATACAAAATTTTATACAAAAGCATTGGTTAAGTAAGAACTGGTCTGCAGGGAAAGAGCTGGAACCCAGGCGCCCAAAACAATAAAAATCCACCAATTGTTTCAAGGGACGAGATCATTTTCCCGCTTCTACATATCAAATTGGGATTAATCAAGGAATTTGTTAAGACCTTAGAGGACACAAGCTCGAGCTTCGCATACATCAGAGACATTTTCCCTGCGATCACTTAGGAAAAATTAAGAGTCTGTATTTTCGAAGGACTACAGCTTCGACAACTAACGAGGGTTGACAAGTTTCAGTAGTCAACAAATGCAAAAGAGAAAGGATCTTGGGACTCACTCAAGGATGTAGTTCAGGGTTTCGGTGGAAATACTAAAGACAGTGACTACCATCAAATTGTTCAGAGATTGCTGAAAGCATTTGAAAAGCTGAAAGCATCAAGCTTCATTTTCTATTCAGTCACTTAAATCGAGTTCCTGCAAACTTTGGTGATGTGAGCGACAAGCAGGAATAAAGATTGTACCAGACCTCAGGGAAATTGATGAGTGGTACTAAGGAAGGTAGGACTCGCACAAGATGGTCCACTATTGCTGTTCCATTAGCAGAGACTGCACACAGCGCAGGTATTCGCGATGAGGCTACACGCAAAGGTTACTGCATGAATACACAACACCTTAAAAAGACAGTGAAACAATTTTCAGCACCTTTCTCCAAGTACATGTACATTAGTTATTTTATACATCCTCTATACATTATGTAATTTGCTTGTTATATTGTTGTACTTTCTTTAGTAGCGTGCTTCCATGTTTTTACTTTGATAACTATATAACCAACAAGCACATTTGTATCCTTATTTGGACGTGCTAATCACATAAATGTTGCATGTTATATGCAGAATATGACCTTGACTTTCGCTTACCAAAGTGCAAATTTCAAGACCTGAGGGCAAGCTGTACAGCAAAAATCGGAAGCATAGTGCAAAACCTAAAGCTATATTCAAACTCAGGGCATAAAAATTAGTAGGAAAATGCACAAAAATCTCAGTAAAAAAATTTTTTTCATGTGTATTGAGTAAGAAAACTGGGTCTAAAACCTAAGATGAGCTCATTCAACATGCAAATTTCCTCTGCTTTTTCTCATAGCTGTGCGACTTCCTGTTCTTGCCAAGCTCTTCTGAGGAATACGAATAAGCTATTCCTTAGATTTAGACATTTTGCAGCACCTTATGCGGATTTCCATCACCGGCTATGAGCTATTCGATCTTGCTTTCTGGATGAGTTCATCAAATTCAAGATCTCAACTTTCACTCCTGGTGCAGATGGTGTAGGAATTCCTTTTATCTTCGGAAGAGGTGTCTCTTTGTCTATATTACTGTATCTGTCTCGAAGCTGTCTTTTCATTTGATCATCAGTGCATTCGACCCTCTCACTTCTTGCTTGTTGGAGCAAACCTTGCTCAAATTTCAATGGATTGTCAATAACTATGCATTCGTTGATTCACTTTTCCTCCTTCTTTCCAATTTTTTATTACAATGTAGTAATTGACAAGTTTTTCCCTCTATGTCTACTTTTAAAGAAAGCAAAGCTGAATTTTTGGTTTAGTAAGCTGCAAGCCAACCAGATCCCAGCTTTTCCTTCTACTCTATCACCAGCTCAATTTCTTTTCGTTTTCGGGAGACAAGACTCAGGCTCTTTTCCTTTACTACCCTGTCCAGAATTGAAAATTCTTCAAACTTCCTCTTGTAAATTCCATCTTATTTTACGGTAAACCCAGCTATCTTTTCTTTCCCAACTTTCCTTGGCACTGTTCCCTCAGATCTGGTTCAAGCTTTTTTTCATAAAATAAGCCCTTTTTATTACAAAACGTGGCAGATTTTAGAGAGAATACAAATTGTTAGAAAATGAAGGACAGCAGTACCTGAAAATTTAGATTAAAAGGTAATCATAAAAAAATTATATGAAATATTACAAAGAGATATCAGAGCAGCAAGTTTTTAAA
Source organism: Morbakka virulenta (assembly GCA_003991215.1). Classification (NCBI taxonomy): domain Eukaryota; kingdom Metazoa; phylum Cnidaria; class Cubozoa; order Carybdeida; family Carukiidae; genus Morbakka; species Morbakka virulenta. Next base: position 1,508,374 of record RDPX01000059.1, on the reverse strand, counting down.
TATCCTTGATTAAATTAAAGTGAAGGTACATCTTCTTAATTTGAAGTTATGTATAGTCAATGATAAAATATCTGAGAAAATGGTCATGGAAAATAGGCAAGCACAATAAATATAACCAGGGGAAAAATAAGTGTCCCACACATCAACCAGACAGAAATTACTATCATAGTCAATCTATTACAATTTAAATATATAACGCATTAACTCCAATTTTATGGATAAAAAAAAAGAGGAAAAATCGATAGACCTTAGTAGAATTGAAAGAAATTACTATCATAGTCAATCTATTACAATTTAAATATATAACGCATTAACTCCAATTTTATGGATAAAAAAAAAGAGGAAAAATCGATAGATCTTTCAAAATTCAATTAAAATTTCTTTTAGTTGTGATTTCCAGTGTCTCGAAAGGTGAACTAAAAATAGCCTTGTTTACAATGTCAAGACATTTTTGTCTGCGAGATACTGTAATATCTGCTTCAGTAATTTTCATTTCTTACTTTTTATTTCTTTTATNGTAACTCGCCTTAATTTAAGCTACACAAAACAATTTTCTTCATGTTTTGTTCCATAACTGGAGGAGAACTACAGAACAAGAAAAGAACAGAATTATGAGAGTAGCTTATAGTAACAGTGGTCAAACTTTAATAGTCTTAACAACAACGATAAATATGGAAAAATTCAATAAAGACAAATTTATTGAGGTTTTTTCTGCCCCATCCTGCAAAACAGAGATGATGAAATACTTTTTAAAAGGTTTCAAGGAAAATCTAGGTTCTAGAAAAATTTCCTAAAATATGGCTGTACTAATTCGTCCTTCTTGTAACGTTACTAAAAAAGAGTGGGCGCTTTTTGCACACAATGACGTTCACGTCTGAATGAGCAATGTGTTGACTTCGCTCACAAAAGCCTTCCACCGCTGATCGCTGCTCTTTATCCCCAAATAATAAAAATATAACAAATCCACTACTATATGCTTCAAGTACCTATAACTATTGGTACAACACAAAGACAATTTTATAACAGCTATTTCAATGCAGGGTTCCAAGGTTACCCTAGATGGGGATAATAGAAAGGACAAGTGCCAACTAAACAATGGCGTACTTAGCGACTAGCCTCTCACAACTATAGTCCAGCTTCTGGTCTGCTAGGGTGCTTAAGCAACTAAAAAAGCTACTTTCCTCCGTATGGGATCAAATGAAAAACTCTTAACCCTCTCAAGAATGGGAGAAAAGACTTGATTTTAAACAAAATTCTCAGGGACTCTTTGTTTTCTTATGATGCAGCAATCATCATTCACATTGCCGAAGACCTATGGAAGCTTCCAAGCAGCTTTGGCACAACGTGCAGTAGCTTTGGCCTGAAAAAAAAACAGTTGGTGGGCCAATGAATAGACTAACCTCTCATTATTCACATCATCACCATCATCATCAACAGCATCATCAACCCAAACTACGAGATAGAAGCTGTTAATGAATTTGTGTACCTTGGTGTTACAATTTAGGACAGACTCTCCCTGGAGACCGATCTTAACAGATGCATAGCCGCCATAACACTTTACAAACTGACATGATGGACTCTACGCTCCAGATAGAAAAACAGACTCGGCGTTATTATTATGCGCTACCCGAGGCGTATCCTGAGGATCACGTGGAAATAATGTGTATCCAACCACACAGTGCTTGAGAGAGCAGAGGGTAGTCAATGCACACCCTTGTGAAACAGAGACGCTTTTATTGGATGGAACACGTTGTTTATCATAAAGGGTGGCCACATTCCAAAAGACACTTCTTTATATATATATATATATATATATATATATATATATATATATATATATATATATAAGAACATAACACTGTGCCATCCTTTGAATGATAAGCAGGTAAGCTATCAAAGCCATAACTCCTCTTACGTTCAAAATTCAGAAAAAAAATTTTGAGCCCAGTAAGGGTAACCAGAAAGATTATAAGCACCCTTGTTCAATGACACCATCCATATTCATTCGCTGTGTCCAGGTAAATGTACCAGTCAAAATGCTTTATTTTTCATCATGTGTACAATCGAGGAAAACAACAACAATAATTTACAATATTAAATATTTTCCCTGTTTTTCGTTTCTCCGATATGAAGAACTAGAGTCAGAATTAATTTTTCCCACTTAAATTTCCATTGACTTTTAGGGTTTCAGCTATCATCAGATGTACGATACGAGTAAGAAAAACTCTAACCTTACTGTACTCAGAGTTTCATGTTGTTTTTTTTATACAGCTGAAGATTGTGAAAGACATGAAACTCTGAGTACTGTAAAGTTAGAGTTTTTCTTACTCGTGCATCTGATTATATGATAGCTTCTACGTTTTAATGTGGTAGAGCACTGTTGCTGATGACATTTCATATTCATTTGTTAATATAGGGTTTCATCTAATATTTTTCTCTCTTCGATAAAATTTATGATATTTTGCACTGTTTTTATTTGATGCCTTAGAAAAAATCATTGAATATTTTTTCGAAAACTTTTACGCCTATGATCTTTTTTGCAATCCCTCACCTTTCCAATAAGCTGTTTCTATGAGATACATGTGCATTAATTTTACAAATTAACCCTAAAAGGCGTGTCTCTCGAAAGTTATTGAAATATTTAAAGCAGTTTCTCTTGGTCTTTAAGTTTCTTTGGTTTCTATCTTAGATCAAATTTGTGCCATCCTACTGTCTTTAGTCTAGCATTTTACTTGTGTCATAGGCAAGTTAACATGGTTTTATTTTCTCAACGAGCAAGTCCCAACATGACCTCTAGATGAAACTGTAAGGTACTGTCTTAAATGACTGATGTCACATCAGTATAAATTATATCAAAAAGGAAATTCGAAATTTTGTAATTTTTGTAGCTCTGTGGACTATTAAACAAAACTAAGGTATTTTTTTCAAATTTGCTTTTACCGCAAAATAGGCAGGAAAACAAATTTAAAAAGTAAAAAAATACCACTAGTGTTTTTTGTTATCCTCATGAAACACTATTTTTGCCACTTTTCGTTGCTTTCGATATTGTATAATAACAAATATTAGCATTAAAGTTGTTTTCACGATTTATAGATCCGTCTCGGGGGATTTTTGGGGAGTTGGGTTATGTGGTATTGTGCCAATTTTGTTGGAAGGCGTGATTATTGTTCAGTGGCATTGGGCTTGTTAAAAGTAAGTTTCTGACCATTTTATTCCAGTCTTCATTTCATTTTAACGTCAGGTATTTGCTTGTGAAAATCAGTTGGGTGTGAGTTTTATTTCAACAGGCAGTTTGGGTTATTGCAACTTAGCTGAGAAGAAATTATTACGACTTCGCCTATTCCACTGCTAAAGGATTATCACCAAGGGTGTTTCTGTTACCTTATATTACAGTATTAATGAAATACTCAGAATATGTAACTCTACCAAGTGTGACATGTATTTTACGACCAGAAAGAAAAAACTGAATAATACCGAAGAATCTTCCACAAATATCATAACCAGACGTTCAAGTCACTTAAAGTAGCAAGCCAATGTGGTGCACCTTCAAATGCTTTGGAATTATCCAAAGATATAACAACTTCAAGCTGTACAAAATCAGGGGAAAGAACGAAGTTTCAAGCAACCTCTCCAGATGTGTTTATTCAATTAGAATGAGTAAGCAAGGTAATATGATGAGCAATAAAGTCACAATTTTAAAACTCTTTAGAAATGGGTCTCAATAATAACACCGGAGGTAGCATCACTTCATCACTTTCCATTTTTTATAAAAACAATATCTGTTAGGCAGTGTCTGCTGTCGCTCCGTGTGATACCAGTCCTATCGAAAATGGGCTCAATTATTTGGTATTCTGATGGTTTGGGTCTAGGTGATGATGTCGGATATCTATTTCTATTTTTAAGGGGTTTTTAATGACGATTTTAATCAAACGAATGACTTCTATCCGTTAAATCTCCAACCAAACTCAATACTCGAAGGTGTAGACCCGAGATATGATAGTACTTGTTCTACCTACGCCTCGGGAAAATCTAAAATCCCCCGTTAATACTCTTTCCTACTTTTTTCTTCCAATTTTTTGTGTGTAAAAATTTTTCTTCATTCTTACTTGCCTTATGTTCTTGTATGTTCTGAGACAAACCTCTATAGCAGGGCTAGTAGTAGTAGTGATCTTCATGTTGACGACTATTTATCTTTGTTAAAACTAGACCCCAAAATTCATCTTCATGATCTTGCTATCTATGTTCAACAGGAAATTCCAGCTGTTGTAATAGAATAACTTGAATATAAATATAACCCTTTTATGTGCTTTAGACAGTCCCTCCTTCAGTTCACTTGTAACCTATCTTTCTTTTATCTACATCCCTCCTTTAAATTTTGCTGTCATTGAGAAAGTATCAGACTCCATTGATAAATATCAGGAAAAGTATCACATTGCTAATATCTTTGCCTTAAGACTAAAGGAGCATAATCTACAAAAGACAGGCCAATGCTGAAAAAAAATTAAACCTGATATTTCAAGGTTTTTGAGTACTCCTTATTGATACTATAAAGCATTTCGGGAGTGAAGAAATGAAAATATAACGACAAATTTGTTTAAGAACGTAAACAAGTACTACAAATTTGCTTGGTTGTCATTTCTAGGCTTTTGAGAGGTTTTAAAGCTGCCTTTAGGGTGAATAACAACATGAACAAAGCATATTATATCTTATAAAATCCATTCTTTTCAGACAAAAAAAAAGCAAAGACTTTAAACATTTGAACATTAGGAGACATGATACATAAATTAAACCTCACACAGTGTTTACATTTCTAGGATGTTTTCTGGATGAAAATCCCTCTGGGGAGTAAATGGTCACTGAAATGCTTGAAGAAATAAATGATAGGCTAGAATTTGTGTATGGAAAGCAAAGCATTTCGAGAAACTCCTCCAGCTTATGCGAACCAAATAATCCATCCAATCAACAACAGTCACATAACATCAAAGTCCCAAGTTTAAATTAAACATCCCATCTCGTAAAAGTAACACAGCTGTCTCTTTTATCTAGGGCCAAAAATCTGGAATGATCTAGCATATCATTTAAAATCCACAAACAATATAACTACTTTTAAACATAAGATGAAAGAGAACTTTTTATTAAAATATAAGAAGAGAAGAAGTTAATGTCTATGTCTATTGACATCTTAAATTCTTTCTTTCACCCATGATTTTGCCATACTAAATTATATTTCATCTAAAACCATCCCAAAGTTTTTGTATTTTCAATTGATATATTTTCTTTCATTTTTTCCCCAAAGCTTATATTTTTCATTTAAGAAATCACCTTTGGCGGTACGTTCATGGAAATTACGTCCTTCTGACCTTTTAATGCTATCCCTGCCACTACTTAGGGTATTTTTAGAAGAACGTATTTTTATTTGTAAATGTGTCTGAATTTAATTAGAACTGTAATGCATATATTTTTCAGCATTTAAAAACGCACTAACTTTTACGTTTGTGGCAAATTTCTACATATATACTTACGTACGTACATACATACATACATACATACATACATACATACCAGAAAAAAAGCTTTGAACCTCTAAAGCCATCCGGAAATACCTGTTGCTTATTCATATTTTCTCCTATTGGGCAATGAAGCAAACCTAAACCACCCAAACCATATATTTGGTGATGTTGGTACAGAATTAATAATAATTTTTAAGTAAGAGTCAAATATTAAATTGATTTTCTGATGTTCTTCATAGTTTTACAAAAACGATGCACCGGAGTTCCATGCCAGAGAACTCTGTATACATTTCATCTTTCAACAGAAAACAAAACTCCAAAAAGCAACAAAAGAATTAATAAGGCAGATATCAAAATGCAGGCTTTTTAGTTCCAAGACAGACCAATTAGTACCCACGTCTATGCAAATAAAGAGTAATAATGCAATTTCAATTTAGAAATCAGTGAAAGGTAAATTGGATTGGAAGAATGACGACATTAATTTATTCCAGTGTATCGAGACGTCAATGACCGAAGACGTTTCAACAGCCCTAATATATTTTGTTAGGCATGTGAAAAATATACTCTGGAAAAACATGGGCTCAGCAATATTGATTTGATTAAGAAGGCCCGCTACATGTGTTTTCGTATCCACATCAAATTCCAAGACAAATAGTTAGTTCCATCTATTATTATTATTACTTTCAAAACTTGTCATATAGTAGTTTAAGAGGTGGGACAGTGGAAATTTTATTTTTGCATGGTAAAAAAGAACAGATATAATGAAAAGAAAATCATTCTAATCAATCATTCCATAGCCTAACGACCGGTGCTTTATTCACCAGAAGTTCTAATTCCAATCTATTTGTAAGTAGAAGATAAGTGACCAAGCTGCTCCAAACGTACTCATTTTTAATCTCCAAAAATCAATGTTCTAAACTTCAAAACCCCTGATTTCACGTCCAACTTGCCTCCGTTAGTTTCGGCAAGTTGGACGTCAAACAGCGATTTCGAAGCATAGAGCATTGATTTTGGAGATTCAAAAATGAGTACGTTCGAAGCAGCGTGGTCACTTATCTTCTACTCTGACCTACGAGCACCAAAACACGCGTCCACCACCCAAACACACCTATACGCCCACGCACGCCTACGCATACACAGCTCTGTACACCACACTGCCGTACACCACACCACAGCTATGTACACCATAACGCAACATGCAATATATACACGCGCACATACACGCACCATACTCTGATACTCTACTATTATGTAAATAATTTATAAAACTATCTTTTAAATATAAAACTAATATATAATATAGAAATGAATGTTGAAATAGTTGATCCAAGAAGATTTTATAAATTATTTAAGCGAAATAAGTTTGATAATGAAATGCAATATATGATAATTGATCAATGGTTAAAAGAACGATGTAAGAAACTATATATTATTAAGAATATTGGTTTTTATACTTTTACACAAACTTGATTCTGACCCTCGCAAAATTTTTAATGAAAATTTTGCGATATTAGAAACAGCTAATAATAAATATTTATCAAATTATGATGTAACAAAACCATCAACAATTATAAAATATTTAGACTTTACAAATCTGTGTGGTTGGACCATGTCACAAAAGTTGCCAACAGGAAATTTTAAATGGTTAAATCAAGATGAAATCAACGTATTTAGAGATAAACTTTTGAATAATCAAATAGACTTAGAATCATCAACAGGTTATACTTTAGAAGTTGATACTTATTATCCAGAAAAACTACATGATTATCATAACGAAATACCATTTCTCCCAGAACAATTAACTTATCCTGATGGTTGTAGAAAATTAACACCAACCTTAAATAACAAATATAATTATATATTAAATATTAAGTTATTACATCAAGCTTTAAAACATGGGTTACAATTAATAAAAATACATAGAATTATATCTTATGATCAAAAATCTTGGATGAAAGATTATATAGATATGAATACCAAATTAAGAGCTGAATGTACGAGTTCCT
>RDPX01000059.1:1488615-1499846 GCA_003991215.1 Morbakka virulenta | reverse complement strand
AAATTTAGTAATAATCTTACAGCTATTTCATTGGATAAAACAGAAGTATATTTTAAGAAACCAATTTACATTGGTTGTCAGGTATTAGATATATTTAAAACACTACTATATCAGTTCCACTATGAATATATGAAAATTAAATTCCTTAATCAAATACTATGCTACTGTGACACAGACAGTTTAATATATTATATTCAAACAGATGACTTTTATAATGATATTAGAAATGATATTAATAAATGGTTCGACATATCAGTGTATAAAAATAAGAATTTACCAGTAGTAAATAAGAAAATTCCAGGATATATGAAAGATGAATGTGGAGATGATGAAATTTCACATCTTGTAGCATTACGCCCTAAAATGTATTCGTATTATCTAAATAACGATATATCAACAACTGTAAAGCATGTTAAAGGTATATCTAAACCAATTCAATATCAGATTTCATCATGATAACCATAATATTTATACTATTAAAGAAACAAAAGTAGCACTTGATCCAAATGATAATAAAAGAGTGATTTTAAACGATAAAATATCAACTGTTAGCTATGGTCATTGGAGATTAAATTCAAATAATAAAAACTGTAATCAACAAGAAATTAACAAGAAAATCCAATTAGAGAAATAAATATATACCAATATATAAAGATGAACAATACTTATCAATCACTCAATTTAGCAAATGTCATTGAAAACACTCAACAATTACCAATATTATTTCCAGAAGATTTAAATTCTAAATTTGAAGAATATCATCTAACTAACACAATTCCATTCAGAGAATTACCACTAAGTGATTATAGAATCATTTCAGAGAGAAACATTAAAACTAAAGATAAAAGAGATTGCCAGATATTAACATTAATTTCTAAAATTGAAGAAAAGTTTACAGTATTTTCACCTGATAGACTTAGAGAACAACTACTTTCATCACCTAATTCATATATGTTCATTCGTAACTTAGGTTTAAAAACATCGAAAACAACAGGAAATCAATACTTTGACTTCCAATTAGCTTAATTAGAAATATAAAATCTATATTATATAAAAGAATAATGACCGATAAAGATAAAATACTTACAGCAATCAAAGATGTCTATAACTCATTAGGATATGGTCTCTCAGAATCATGTTATCAAGCAGCTTTAACATTAAAATTAAAAGAAGACTTCAAAATAGTAGAAACAGAGCGATCAGTTCCAATAATATATTTAAATCATGAAATCACAGTATGTAGAGCAGATATTGTTATAAATAATAAATATATATTAGAATTAAAAGCTACTAATATTAAACTTTCAGATAAAGAAGAAAATCAATTAAAACGATATATGAAAATATTAAATATCAATAATGGAATTTTAGTTAACTTTTCAAAAGAACTCCAAATTAAAGATATAATCTAATATTAGTATATAATAAAGATGAAAGAAGATTATAATAATGGTTATTCAACAGATATTACAGAATTTACTGATACTCAATCAGATATTACAGAGATTAGTGATACTGAAACTGAAGTAAGTGATATAGAAACTGAAATTAGTGATAATGAATCAATTGATATTACTATGACAGACGATAAAAATGATGAAACTTTAATTGAAGAAATGATCAATCAATATTCATATTTAATTAATGAGTTAGTTAGTGAATATGGAATCAGGTTTTTAAGAGCAAAAGATTACTTGGAGCAAGTTATTCATGTTTATATAACTTATGAGCCTAACTCTGAATTTGAAGAATTTTTCGATGTAATGACATCAATATTTGTTGAATAATTCTATTATAGAAATAGAATCTAATAGATATATAATAAAAATGACAGATATTAATGAAATGATCAAAGAGATATATAATAAATTAATCAAGTCAAAAACTGAAACTGAGAAAGTAAGTAAAAGAATGAATTTTTGGCAATATTTTATCTACTGTTATACCAAAGAAGGCATCTATCGAAAATTAACACCTTTTGAGCTAAAATATGGTAATTTTGATGATGTTAAAAATCTATGCGCACGGATAACTTTCAAGTTACTTAAACCAGAGGATAAAGAGAATATTCAACAACAGTATGATAGGATGTCCGATCAAGAATTAGAACATCTAAATGAGATGTAAATATAAGATCAAATTGCTACTTCGAAAGGTGGTAAATATATAATTAATTTATATTTGGCTATCCTTCGGGATAGCCATTTTTTTGTTATAATTTTATATATTTATTTGCTTATTATATATATATGCAACAGATAACACAGTAAAAGATAATAGATATATATATAATAATTACTTATTGAAAACCTCATCTAATTTACGTTTAACTTCAATCCTTCTCAACTAGAGATTTCCTACTAAAAGCATCATTAGTTACCTTACAGTCGAATAAATATTGTTGATATATTTCTAAAACGTCTTTAAATTCTTTGTCACTTATATGGTTATCTTTTAAGCTTTTACTTAATATCTCATTAACAATACTTAAATTATTATTAGCTAGCAGATATAATTTCTGGTGTTTCTTAACACGTTTATTAACTGATTTAGACCAAATCCCTGTAATCGTAACAATGCTACCTAAACAAATATTTGTAATACCCAAAGGTAAAACAACTGCTGGATTAGTCATTGTTCCAATGGTAACACTAGCTAAAATTGTAGCTATGCTGGACGTACCAATTGAAATATATTGTAAAATGTTATAAAAGCGTTTATATCCTTTGTTGATTCTCCTACGAGATTTGATGTCACTTTCTAACTTACTTCTAATTCGATTTATTTCTTGCATTCTAATTTTACTACCTCCGTTCTCATTTGCTTTCTTTTCACCTGGGTGAAAGGGATTTTCTGGATGTACATCATCAAATGTTTTAGTAATATCTGGGTATATTTTTGGTTCAGTCATAATCTTATATAATTAGATTAGATTATATCAATTTCATCTTTGAATAAATTAAATACTTTATCAACATTTTCAACTGTATCACTTACTTTTATATCTAATAGCAGTTTCTGATAATAACCAAATGCAATATTATATTTTACTATTTTCTTTTCATATAAATCAATTATATTTGCAGCCTCTTCATGGTATGGTATATCATAGCCTATAATATGTACATAATTTATGAATAAATGTCTTTCAAATTCATTAGCTTTGCTATTTAATATCCTTTTAGCTATACGTCTTATTTCTATATAATATCCAAAATCAGTATTATCAAAAATTTTAGCATATGTAGCTTTGATTATTTCACTAGCTTCTAATAATATTAAATCTTTCTTTATCTTAAGCTTTTCTTTCTGTTTCTCTGATTCGGATACATATTCTATCCAACCAGGACTTTCTTCAACATTATATTTTACTTCGTTTTCTACCCAAGTTCTTCCATCTTCTAACTGAATTAACTCAGGTTTCCAATCTGGCTTAAAATAAATGATTTCATTTTTGCCTTCTGAAAATCAAGAAGATTAGTAAAGTTGTTATGTTGTTTTGCATAACCAATTAACTTACCAGACTTACTATCAAAATATAAGAACATTATTATTATAAGTTAGATTACTTACTTAGCTTTTCAAAAGTAATATTACATTGATCATATGTCCAATGAGTACAACTTGTATTACAATGAATTTTATATCTCTCTCCAATAGTATTAAATGTTCTAATATCAATATTTTTAAGAGTAATACTAGCTGATTTTGTTGACACTTGAACACGATCAACTAAAATGAGTTTGAATGTACCAACTCTCTCAATTCTAATTTGTGGTGTAATATTACCAAATCCCCATGCTAAAACAGTAAAATAAACTCTATAAGTTCCAGGTACATTAATAGTGAACTCAAAAGTACTACTATTTAATGATATTTCATTATTCCAATTGTTAGAATCATATAATATATTCATTTCTATTTTTGTTCCAGCACTAATAGATTTACTTTTAGTAGCAGCAAAAGTTACAAATGTAGTATTTACTAGATTATCTACATAATTTTTATTTGCAGCATCATTAAATAGTTTAAGAGTACTTACATTTTCTATAACATTATTTTTCATGTTTAGTTTGTTAGCTATTGTAACAACATTTAAATTACTTGATAATTCACCTTGAGCATTTAATTTCAAATTACTTGTACTAGTTAATGTTGGTTGATTTTTAGTGTTTTTAAAAGTATAAGGTATTTCACCTGAAGAAATAATACCTGGTTGAATAACTGTTGGAACATGATCTAATAAGCTACTAACACTATTGTCTATGTAATCTTTAGAATAAGGTGTTGCTTCATATAAATCTATACCTCCACCATGCTGCCCTTGCCCTTCAGTTCGCACTAAGAAATACTTATATGGTAGTGTGAGTTTAAATGATGTCATTTTCACTGACGTTATATTTTCAATTTTAGAACTAATATAATCATAAGTACTATCATCATTAGATCCTTCAAGAGTCCAACGTTTAATATATTGAAAAGTTTNATTATTATTATAAGTTAGATTAATTACTTAGCTTTTCAAAAGTAATATTACATTGATCATATGTCCAATGAGTACAACTTGTATTACAATGAATTTTATATCTCTCTCCAATAGTATTAAATGTTCTAATACCAATATTTTTAAGAGTAATACTAGCTGATTTTGTTGACACTTGAACACGATCAACTAAAATGAGTTTGAATGTACCAACTCTCTCAATTCTAATTTGTGGTGTAATATTACCAAATCCCCATGCTAAAACAGTAAAATAAACTCTATAAGTTCCAGGTACATTAATAGTGAACTCAAAAGTACTACTATTTAATGATATTTCATTATTCCAATTGTTAGAATCATATAATATATTCATTTCTATTTTTGTTCCAGCACTAATAGATTTACTTTTAGTAGCAGCAAAAGTTACAAATGTAGTATTTACTAGATTATCTACATAATTTTTATTTGAAGCATCATTAAATAGTTTAAGAGTACTTACATTTTCTATAACATTATTTTTCATGTTTAGTTTGTTAGCTATTGTAACAACATTTAAATTACTTGATAATTCACCTTGAGCATTTAATTTCAAATTACTTGTACTAGTTAATGTTGGTTGATTTTTAGTGTTTTTAAAAGTATAAGGTATTTCACCTGAAGAAATAATACCTGGTTGAATAACTGTTGGAACATGATCTAATAAGCTACTAACACTATTGTCTATGTAATCTTTAGAATTACATAGACAATAGTTCGCACTAAGAAATACTTATATGGTCGTGTGAGTTTAAATAATGTCATTTTCACTGACGTTATATTTTCAATTTTAGAACTAATATAATCATAAGTACTATCATCATTAGATCCTTCAAGAGTCCAACGTTTTAATATATTGAAAAGTTTTAGCACCATCGTACCTTGGATATAATTTAATTGCATTTAATCTTTTAGCTGTAGGAAAGTTGATTTTAATCCATGCAGAACTACTTTTCTCTGTGTTTCCCACAATCCATTGTGTATTTGGATTGTTATCAAATGCAATAGCTGGTAATGTCCACGAGGCATGATGTGATGATGCTGTAATAGTACTTCCTGCTCCTGAGAGAGCTGTTGTTTTTCTCTCATAAAATGGTTCTAAGTTATAATAGACTCTATTTACAGAAGTAACAGATGCTAAACTATTTTCACTTTCTGGCACCTTTGGATTAATAATTTCATATTCATCTCTCAAATCAATACCACCATACATTTTCAAAGGATTTCTGATAACTAATACATTACCAGAAATTGCACCAAGACTTTGAATGTTTTGTATGTTATAATTTTTTTCGCTTTGTTGATGAAACAAAGAGAGAAAGAAATGAAAAGTAAGGAAGAAGAAAGAGAATATAGAACAAATAGAAATGAAGTTATTGAAAGAATAATTAATCAATTACAAGCTATCTATGATAAACCTGAATCAAATAGAAATTATGAATTACTTGAAGATATAAGAGACTTACTTAGAACTCAACATATACCTCAAGGTGCTATTGCACTACCTGAAAGTTCTGAAACTAAAACAGAGAAACCAATAACTATTGATATTGATAAAGGATTAAACAGTGAATTAATGAAACACTTTGGTAATCCAAGGGAATTATTAAAACAAGGTGATATACAATCAATTGAAGCAAAGAAAGATACTTTATTAGGTATAATAAGAAAGAAAAATTTAGGTCATTCATCTTATATTGGTGCTCCAAGAGGAGATGTACCTACTTATAGAAACAGACTTAATGATGTAATACGAGCTATAAAACATACACAATCAGGAACTGGAATTATGACTAATTTAAGTGATCTATATGAAGGATTAAAATTGATAATTGGTTCAATTAAAGCTGGTAATACATCTAAGGTGCTTAAAAATGAACTATCTGATATATTCTATTATCTATATAAGAATAAGAAAATAGATCAAAATAAATATAAAATTTTAATGAATCTAACCCTATAATAAATATGAATTCAATTGTCCTAAGTACTGCAAATAGTAAAACTGATCAAAATAATATTTTAAGACTAAATCTGACAAGTGACATTAGATTGAAAAATAATCTAATTTCTTTAAGTTATTGTTCCATCTATTATAATTGGAAAAACGTCAAAGAAAGTTATGGTAATACAATATTTCAATATACACATATTCCTACAGGTGTTTTCTCTAACATTATTATACCAGATGGTTCCTATTCCGTAAGAGATATTAATAACTATCTACATCATGTTATGACTTTAAATGATCATGTAAAGTCAGATGGAACTTTTGGTATAAATTTATATGCTAATCCAGTTTATAACAGAGTTACTATAAGTGTCTCTAGTGATTATAAGTTTGATATGACAAATGGATTTATGAACACTTTAGGTTTTGATAAAACACAAAATAGTTTATCAAACACTGAGGTAAATGGTTCATTAGTACCAAAATTGGAAGTTGTTGATACAGTACTTATCCATTGTAATTTAGTTGATAACAGAGTTACTCATAGTTCAGATATTTTGTATGCATTTACACCTAATGATTCTTTTGGAAACGTATTATCAATTAGTCCTAATTATCCTCAAAACAGATATTGTAAAAATGCTAGTTTTAATTATATTGAAGTATATTTTACTGATCAAGATAATAATGTTTTAGATGTAGAAGATCGCATTTTAGTAGAAATACAGATTATAGATAAGAAATAATCTATATAATATAATATAATGAGACAAACTATTTTCTCTCCAAATCATGGTTACAATACTAGAGATAATAATTTTGAATATGTTGGTAATGGCATCTTCAGTGATGCAATTAATCTTGTTAAAGATATAGTTACTTTTAAAGAAGCTAGAGATGTTGCTGTCAACGTTGGTAAACATGTAGCAACTAATGTTGGAAAGAAAGCTGGTGATAAATTAGTTGATAAAGTATTTTCTAAGAAGAAAGAAGTACCTGTTAAAGAAACTATCAAAGAAGTCATTAAAGAACCTATTAAAGTAAATAATAAAGTAACTCATAAGGAATCTAGAAATATACTTAAAGAAATTTATGGGGATAGAATATTTAGACAAAAAGGAAAAGGTATTAGAAGAATATAATCTAAATAATATATAATAATAATGGATAGTTATGAAATACATTCACTTTTTAATGATCAACAGAAACTTAAAACATATGTTAAGAAAGATTTGGTAAGAGTTTATGATTCAGTTTTACAAGCTGGATCTAATCGAGTTAAATATACATGTCATACTTTGGTAAATAAATTAATTGATTATTCAGAAGCATTTATTTTATTTGAAGGTTATATTTCTAGTACAAATGCTAATGCTTTAGCTGATGGTGACGTTGTTTCTATTAAAAATGGAACTAATTCACTATTTACAGATGTTAAATTATCATTTAATAATAATGAAGTTGAACATAACAGACAACCTGATATCAGTACAACATGGTTAAATCTGTTAGAATATTCACCTGATTATGCTGGATCAATTGCTGTTCAATGGGATTTTGTCAAAGATGCTGCTTTAAACGGTGCTGCTAATGATGATGTAGCAAATCTTAGAATACTTATTGGTCACAGACAACATGTTGCTGCCGGAGGTGGTTTACCAGCTCGATACACAATTAGATATATTATTCCATCAAAATATATTTCACAATTTTGTAGAAGATTAACATTTCTAATTATTAATCAACTTGTAGAGCTTGAAGTGCAACTAAATCAAAATAATAGAGTTATTTTCAGACAAGGTAGTCAAGCTTCAGGAATTACTATGACAAGTGCACAATTACTTGCGCCAGAAGTTGTTTTACCTACTAGTGAAAATGCTAAGTTAATGAAATCAATACAATCTGGAAATTTTATTAAAGAGTTTGAATGGGATCATATGGATTATATATTAACAAATACACAAGTTGTTGGTAATACACAATTTGAAGTGTTACTTGGTACTAATCTTGTTGGAGTAAAAAAACTTTACTTTATGGTACATGGAAATGTTGATGATCAAGAATGGGTTCAAACAGGTAGTCAAACAGCAATTAGGTACTTTAATGTTGAAATTGATTCTAAAGATCTATATAATATGAGTATTGCAACTGATCAAGAAGCCTACAGAATTGTTAGTGAAAACTTTAATTCTCAAGGTAAAGATGTAAATACTGGATCATTAATTCCATATACAGATTGGCTTGATAGATATAGGCTTTATGTTATTGATCTAAATAGACAAGAAATTTTTGAAAGTGGTCCAAACACTGTTCAAACTATCAGACTTCGAGGTACACCAGTTTTAAATGGAAGATTAATTGTTATATTAGCTAAGAATAAAGTTACTAAACTGGATTTTGCGAATCCTCAGAATACTCGTACAATCTAGATAATAAATAATAATAATGACTGAATATAAACGTGTTTCATTTATGTTAAGTGATAATCAATTATCTAAAATTAGAAGTGCCATAAAGAATAACGAAAGAGTTACTATTCAAGTTAATGTTAAAAACATTAATGATAATGGAAATATTAATTTAAATTTAACTGATACTCAAATTAATAAATTGAAAAAAGTTTCTAATGATAAAAGTGTTAGATTAAACTTAAGTATGACACAACTAAAGAAAGTTGATAGGGTTAGTAAAGTTAAGAGGAATGATAATGAAATAGAGTTTAAAGTTACTCCAAATGAAATTAAGAAAATTAATAGTGATGTTTTAAAGCTTATGGTTTTAAATGATTTTGATGAAAGTAAGGTGCAAGATGGAAGTGGAATAGGAAGTTTGTTTAAACTAGCGTTACCATTCGTTAAGAAGATACTTCCAAATGTTTTAGGCACATTAGGACTTGCAGCCGCCTCAGGTGCTGTCAGTGGTGTTACACATAAAGCTACTAAAGGTAAAGGTTTAAGTCGCATTGGTTCTAGTATAAAACTGAACAGAAATGATTTAGAGCATATTATGAAACTAGGTAACGCGTGTCAATGTCAGAAAGTTGTAAAAGATAATTTTATTAACAAGATGAACGAAGATGTTAAAATGCAGCGAGGAAAATTTCTCCCGATGTTACTTGGAACTCTTGCGACAACACTCTTACCTAGCTTACTTGGAAGTGGTTTAACACGTGCAAAGGGAATTAAAAGATCTGTGCCTATTTTAAGCAAGATACCTCCACTTAACATATTATTTTAATAATATTAACTGCGAATCCGAAATGATGTTGCAATGCTCCTATTGGACATGTAAGTCACAACAAAAGTAATGAAGTTAATATTATTTTAACAGTTACAATCTAATACAATATTAATAAATAAAGATGGCAATGCGAAAAGTGTATGCACCTAGCAAATGGACTGAACAATTATTGATGTTATAGTAGCAGCATATACTTTCAACTTTTTCCCAATGAAAACAGTGATTTCTGACGCGATGATTACAAGTTTAAGTGATGATTTTAATGTAAAATTAGTAAGTTCTGGTTTATATAAGATAGATTTAATTAGTGATCTTCAAGATTCTTACGATCAAGGTATGATTGAGATAATTGTTGAAACTAACGATGGTGATGTCGCTAATGAAACAATCATTAAGAAACATTATCTAAATGAGAGTTTAACTAATTGTGTTGTTAAGAATTTTAATGGAAATGAGAAAATTAAAGTTAAAGTCAGCAATAATAGTACAGAGAACGAGTTTACTATTAGAGGAACTCTTATAGTTGATAGAATTTACTAAGTACTGAACAATTAATAAAGAGTTATGTTGTACTATAGTGGTTGTCTTAAAACCGGAAGTACAACAGGAAGTGACGTCATATGTGCTTTATGTAGGGTTATGACAAGATCTTAATCTGGACTATAAAGTGAGTACGTAACATTTCATGCCTTGCAATAAGTTGAGCAGAAACCTCATGTAAATGGATCAAACCTCTAGGAATATTTTAATGAAAAAGTACATGTATATACATAGTAATTGAGTCCATATATGTTTCTGTTGATTTTATTATATATATATTATTATATATATACTTTTACATACACAACATACATAAATGTAGATATATTCTTACATAAATGTGGTTACATACTTATATACAATGTACATACATTCATACATATATATGTAGATATATACATACATACAACCGATAAACGAACTTGGGTATATTACGATGGTGAAACGATAGATCATATATATACATATACATGTAACTGGTGAACGAAGTTGAGCGTGTCATACATATATTATGACTGCGAGACGACTGATGAACATCCAAAGTGGTCGATTGGAAACCCGTGGATGGAAGTTGTACTAGAGAGTTGAGCGGGTCATACATGTATTACGAATGCGAGACGACTGATGAACATCCAAAGTGGTCGATTGGAAACCCGTGGATGGAAGTAGAGGGTTGGGTGGGTCATACATGTATTACGAATGCGAGATGACTGATGAACATCCAAAGTGGTCGATTGGAAACCCGTGGATGGAAGTAGAGGGTTGGGTGGGTCATACATGTACATGTATTACGAATGTGAGACGACTGATGAACATCCAAAGTGATAGATCAGAGGCATGGTAAGTTTAAAGTACTTATACATGTAGATAATACACAATTGTGGCGCGACGTCATCACATTCTCTTTCATCTGGTAACGCTTTCTGATCAGGTAAAGTACTTATAAATGTAGATAATACACAAGTGTGGCGCGACGTCATT
>RDPX01000059.1:1464807-1480837 GCA_003991215.1 Morbakka virulenta | reverse complement strand
ATAATGTAACTTTTAGATACGTATCTGGGGAAGAAAAGTCATGTACCTCTGAAATGACAGCACCATGGAACGAGACTAATCTCCCAACTATTTTGTCCAAGTACGAATTAAAGAACATTTCCAACGCTGATGAGTTTGGCCTCTTTAAAAAAGGATTGCCTACTAAATCTCTGCATTACAAGAACGAACGGTGTCTAATTTAGATGAAGAAAGTGAAGAAGAGTGTGACGTGATTGAAGAAGAAGTTGTTGTACAACCGCCAACGAAGGGTGAAGTTGTTCAGGCTCTAGAGGTGCTTCAAACATCTAGTCTTTTTTATGATGAAATGGGGGGGGGGGATGAAATGCGAAAAAAAATCAATTCCTTTTCAAGGTTGTACTATTTAGCCACGAGTAATAAAAAACAACAGAAATGTATCATTGACTTTTTAAAATAAAACAGTCAACAAGAGTATTGATCTTCCATGTTATAATTCATCATAGAACATTTTTTGAGTAAAAAAACCTATTTCTTTTGATTTTCTATTTGCTATCTATTACAGCGACAGCGCTTATCACCCTATAGGCCGTTTCTCGAACAATTCAGTGCGCCACTTAAGTGTATATACTGAGGGGAGGGTCCAAAAAGCATTCTGAGCCATTTTCCCTTGAAATCTTCATAAAAAAATTTCCTTCTGTATAACGAACTCCCGCTATTACGAACTATCTTCTCGGTCCCTTGCAAGTTCGTTATACCGGGATTCCACTGTACAGCAAAAAAGACAAGTGAAGCATTCCGTGATAAAACAACTTTTTCTCAAACAATATTACGTTCTTGGCATCTTTTAAGAAACGTACAAAAGTAGAAAAACAACTTTGCATTCATTTAATTTTTTTCTAAACCAGAACTGACACCCGGAGAAAAAAGTAGTCATCTTGGATTGAAAGAACCACGGCAGTAATTCCGTGCTTCTTCTCAAAATATGATAATACAGTCTTCTTCTGCATGTATTACAAAGGGCGACGAAAGCGAGGAAAGTACTTGATTAGAAAGAGTTCAACTACCACAACTGTTGCCTAAAATTTAAATGCAATATCATTTCTGTCTGATAGGGTGTTAATCTATCTAGTATTTTAGGCATAATAGTTTTATGGAAGGTGTGGTTTCAAACAGTGACGAAGCTGCCTCATTGTGAACAGGAGACATAAACCAGAATGCTTTTTAAAGGGGACGACACCATTTCTCTTGACTTCACTTTTACAGAGACAATACCCAGGTAACTGACAGAACCAGATGAATTATGGGCCATAAATCTAATGCCATGGGCTACAACAAAGTCACAAGACAGACACTAGATGGTATTTTTCATATAAAAGATATTTTGCAACCTAAATTTTTTCTAGGGACGGAATAGGCTGAAATATTTTCACAAGGGAAGCCTAGTCTCCCTTCGTTCCCCCCAGCTTTGGGGCTGTTTCGAAACCTGTTAGTCCTTTAAATCATCATGCTTATGTTCTTGGGGAATACCTACATCTTTAAGAAACCTCTAAACTACAATACGACCTGCGCATTGGAAAAAACCTAAGTATTTACATCAACAATAAGGAAGTCCTTGCGTGATCTCAAAAAGAAATACTTGACCATTATTTGCAGTTAAAGTTAACCATTGTACAAAGAGCTCTGGTGCTGGGTCATCCCAAGAGAGGAAATACAGATGCATACTTTTAAGTTTTACAAGTAGCCTACCTATCTAATCGTTTTTCCAGTACATTTAACTTGATTTGCAATTATCCTAAATAGTGGCCAGAGCTCTTTTTTAACTTGAGATGCCTTCCTTCTCTTGCAGACGGGTATCTTGGGAATTAGCTATTTGAAACGAAATACCTTAGTCTAATGGCACATAGCAGAAAGCAGAAATCACTTTTTCATGTAGTTAACCTCTGTGGCAAATGTAATGGTCAGCATTCTGTTCAACATATTTAAATACTCAAAAATATTACAAAAAAAGCCTAGAAAAATATCCTTCAACTGTAGTCACTAAAAATAATGCAACTTGATCTATAACACTATAAAACTGTTTTAGCTAAAGGCAAAAGATACTTTCATATTATTTTTTTACTGTAATATTTAACACTAAACAGCAGGGAGCACAGCAGCCTACAAAGGCGTTACTTGTTATACCAATGTAATCACCACTTGTTTCTAAGTAGCAAACTGTAACTTTTTCTGTGAATCAAAAATTATTTTTGTCAGGTTGTTCCCGAGTCTAGCCTCTACAATAGAGACCAGTAACCAGAATTTTGCGATAACTGTAGATATGGTTAAAAAAGAGGTTATTTCCAAGTTATGTCGTACTGTGCGAGAAAAACTATCGAAGATGAATGGGGCAGATTTAGAATAAAAGAAATAACAAATATGACGAAAAATTAGTACTTAATTGACTTGATGAGTCACTGTAAAAGTGTTTGTTTGGTCCACGACAAACAAATCTTCTTTTTACATGAAACTTAGTTGGTTCTTCTATTTTATATCATTGGTTTAAAAAAGTATACGTGAAGTTATAGGTACAGATACAGATCCATTTCATTTTCATGCTGAACAAAGTAAAGAAAAAAAACGAATAAGGTACCCTTGTTCAGAAAAATTGAACGCTGTCTCTTCAGTTGCAGAAAACTGTTTATGCACGAAAAGTTTTTATTTCCCTTTCTTGTTTTCATCCCCTGCTACTGAAACTGGTTTTGTTTGGAAGAGTCAGTTACTTCAGTTGTTGTGAACTTCGTGTCTTGTTGCTCCAGTGGCACTGGATTGTCAAAACCAACTCGTTTTCCTGATACACTAAGCTCCCTTTTCGATAAGTGATGAACAATTCCTGCTCCGAAAGAATCCCCCAGAACATTCATTGCTGTCCTGAAACGGTCTCTATAAAGGAAATGACGCATATTAAAGTCTGATAGACTTAAATGATTGATTTAGACAATGTAGGTGCCACATAATGATCTCGTTTCAATAACCTAGTACAATAAGTATTATTTACAATCTTTAAAAAACAAAAACTCTTGTCATATTATAGTCGCTCATATCAAAGACTCCGTTTTTCATTTTGACGAATTGAACTAAGGGTAGGGGATGTCATACCGTTACTGCAGTACAGAGATCAAACATGTCATTTCAGATATAAAATATATATAATATTCGATTTAATATGATGTAAATGTAATAAAATAAATGAAAATAGAAAAATAATAACAATAACAAAATAATAATTAAAGCAATAATAATAATAAATTTTTTAATTCTGGGCATGACTTTATCATGCATCGGGTTGCAGAGTTTTGACGTGAGAGAGTGAGGTTACCCTTTGCTGTAACATCCCTCAGGTCAACCTTGGCCAGGTGTAGTACCTGTTCTTTGGCTGGCGATGTCCTAGTGATGGTGTCACGATAAAAATACCGGTGGTAGTGTAACCTTAAATTGAATATCCTAGAAAAATGTAAAGAATCAATCAAATAATGTAGAAAATAATGTAAATGGAAATGAATCCAGTAATGGCGAAGATATCACCTTAGGCAGTGCTTTTGGGATACAGCTGCCACACGTCATCAAGGAACTGCTAGAATAAAATTTTAGTTAAAAGATTGTAATGAGGCGTTTATATAGGAGTGAACCAAGCAAGAGATTTTATAGAATAAGGACGATTAGAATAAGGACGATTAGAATAAGGAACTGGCTTGGTGTTTGAAAAGCGACTCGATGATCAAGCATGTTCATGCAAAAGCGGTAACAACAAATGGGTGATTTCCGAAACTTGACTAGAAGAGATACAGGAAAATGTAGAAAGTGGTCACGTTGAAGCTGATGGCCACGAAAGAGGAGCTGAAAATGATAATAGTATTGGCACTGAGCTATATATGCAAGACATGCATAATACGTTGAGAACAGAAGGACTTTCAGAGGATGATATAGATATTTTGAAATTAACACTTGAGGAGAAAGAAAAAGGGAATGCACCTCCTGACAATCTAAGAAACGTTGACCGTAAGAAAATGAAGCAACATGTAGCAAAAATCAATGGGTTAATGAAATATATACCAACGTAAGATATAACAGACGTGAACAATTTATTACTTGCACCTGGAAGGCTGGTAGAAATGAAAGTAGACGAAAAAAGGAAGGAACGTAGGAACAGAAGGGTACAGGAACCAGTAGGAAAAGGGATTAGAAAAAACCTTGGCCGTGTGGAACTTTAGGAACAAGGTGAGTTAGAAATGGGTGTTTTTAAGTATGAGTTAGAAAGGAAGTTTCTTGTTAAGAAGGAGGGGATAAATATAGTGACAGAGGGGTTAAAACGAAGAATCAAGGCCATTAAACACAAAATAACGAAATACGAGGATAGAACTGAGCAGTACAAGCAAAATGGAATCTTTGAAACAAATAAAAAAAGACTGCATGAAATTACTGGTGGGTTTTTTAGGAAAAGTGATGAAACAACTAGTGCTTGAGAGTGTTTAGAATTTAGGAGTGGAATATGAAGTAAAGCAGCTAATCACAATGTCAATGCAGAGAGGCATAAAAAAGTGGGAGAAATTTCTGAATAATATCGAGAGAAGATGATTTATTTATAGATTCAGGAAAGAGTTCAATTGCAGGTCAGGAAAATAGTTGTTTATGGATGACCTAAAATTGTATGAACAAGAACAAGTAGTTACACTTGTCAACACAGTAAAGATATCTTTTTTTCTGAAAAGCAAAAAGATTGTGAAGCATGATCGTATTGTTCTGAAAAGTGATGAAATTATGAAGGGGCTGGAAAAAGAGGGGTACAAATATTTAGGAATTTTAGCGATTGATAATGTAAAGCACGAACATATTAAGGAAAAGCTCAAAGGAGAGTATTTCAGGCGGGTAAGAAAGATACTGAAATCCAAACTGAATGGAAGCAATATCATCCATGCAATAAATGCTAGAGCTTGTATCAATCATCAGGTATGGTACAGGAATAATTAACTGGAGGGTTGATGAGCTCAAAGGTCTCGATAGGAAAACGAGGAAGGTACTAACAACCCATAGGGCATTGCACCCACAAGCGGTTGGTGACAGACTATCTTATAAAAGATCGAATGATGGTAGAGCTTTAGTCAGTGTTAAGGATTGTGTTGAGATTCAAGTAAACAATTAGTCCAGCTATGTAGAATAGAACAAAGAGCATTTTCAAAAGCCGTTAAGGAAGAATAATTGTTATGCTCTGGAACTCCAAGGAAAACTATAAAGGCGAAAAGGATAGCACTCTATAAAGAGAAGGTGCTGCATAACCAGTATGAAAAGCTGACCGGTGGAATAAAAATTGCGGAGTCATGCGAATGGTTGAGGAAAGATACGCTGAAGGAGACAGAGAGGATGTTGATGGGCGCTCCAGATCAGGTGTTGAGGATAGGTTCTATTAGGAGCCAGATAGATAAACAAGATGTTGCACCTCTTTGTAAAATGCGTGGAGAACGAGATGAAACTATTGCTCGTGTAGTGGGTGAATGTGAGAAATTGGCCCATATTCAATATAAGAATTGGCGAGATGATAGGTTTGGAAAGTTAATACACTGGGAGTTTTGCAAAAAGCCTCGTTTTGAATGTACGGGAAAATGGTATGACCATAATCAAACTAGCGTTTCAAAGAGTGGAAAGTCAAAGTTCTTGTAGGATTTTAGAATTCAAACATATCAGCAGTAGAAGTACAACCAATCGCATGATGTCCTACAAGATAAAGAGACAAATGAATGCAAAATCATTGATGTCCCGTGTTATTTGATGGTAGAGTGACGGAAAGGAAAGAAGAGAAGTGCCGAAGCTAAGGAGTGTCAGAAAAGTAGTGATAATTCCCATCATTTTCGAAGCTCTTGGCACACTGAGCAAAAACTTTAAGACATATGCTGAACACCTGGAGATGAGACAATTGACATCTTTATTACAAAAGACTTACCATTTACTTACTTCCAAAAACAGCAGACACCCAGAATCTGAAAAACTATAGACCTATAACCTAAGTAACACGTACAAGTGCTCAAACGCTATATTAACTGAATAAACCTACACCTTTCTTGAACAACAGAAACTAATTCCTAGCAAACAATAGGGTTGCAGGGGAGGATCCTGTGGATGCAAGGATCCGCTAACAAAGTGATAATTGAAAGTTGAAAATCAAAACACCACAGCCTTAATATGGCACGAATACAGGAAGGTGTTAAACAGCGTGCCATGTGAATTGATACTGAAGACAATTGAACTTTAAAAAATCTCTGCTGTAATCATATTTTTCTTAAAATCAACTCGCAACTGTGGAAGACTTATCTTTTGCTAACCCACAGTAATGGTAACTTAATGTCCAATCCCATTGAAATAAACTGCAGCATTTTTCAAGGAGACTCGTTTCCACCTCTTGTTTTTTGTATATATCTGTTTCGTTTATCCCATGAAATGAACCAAACAGATTATGGATACAAGCTCAGGGACACAAACTCAGACCATCTATTCTTCATGAATGATTTAAAACTCTACGCCAAAAACGATAGCGATCTCAAAGGCCTATTGCAAGTGGTAAAAGCCTTCCGTGACGAAATCAGAATGCCATTTGGGTTGGATAAATGTGCCAAAAGGACTTTCAAAAAAGGTATATTAGTTAAACCTGAAGATATTCAACTAGATGAAAGGAGTGTTATACGAGACCTTGACCAACAGGAGGTATACAAGTACCTGGATATTAACGAGGGTGATGGAATTCCATAGAAGGATGAGATCAATTTTAAAGGCTGAATTAAATTTAGTCAATAGAGTTGAAGCTATAAAAACGGTTGCCATCCCAGTTGTGACATACAGCTTTAATGTTATAAATAGGACACTGAAAGGAGTAAGTATTATGAATGGGAAATTAGGTACGCTGTTGATAATGAACAAAATGTTTCACCCAAAGGCGAACATCAATAGGATATATATACCGCGGAAAGAATGAGAAAAAAGTCTCACAAACCTAGAATAAAACAAACAAAACTGCAACAATTGGATTAGGGAAATATCTAGAAACTAGTTAGGTTTGGATGTTTGAACTAGTAAAATCTCATGAACAATCCAGAAAGTCACATTAAGTTATGAAAGAAAGAAAAAGATTTATGTGAGAACTTAATATTGACCTAAACCTTGAAGTAGAACCGACATCTTTATGCCTGGAGGCTAAAAAAAATGAAAGAGATAAAGCAAATTGAAACTTACTGGAAGGACAAAGCGCTTCGTGGCCAGTTTCCTAAACGAGTAGATAAAGCTGATGTTGGTAACGAAAACACCCATCACTGGCTACGCAGTGCAGGACTTAAAGCTGAAACTGAAGGGTTTATATTGGCCGCAGCGGACCAATCCCTATTTACCCATAATTTTAATCCGCAATCCTATATTAACACTCATTCCCTTAACCAATGTATTGAAAAAGACATGGGAGAAATATCATCAAAGGTATTAATGCGTGGGCTATTCCTCAAGTGGTAAAACGCAGAACTTTAAGAGATGGATCGAAGAACAAGGAAGTTCTTAACCATGTACAGGGGACTCTATTCGGGGAGTAATGTTGATAGATTATACATACTCAGGAAAGAAGGTTGAAGAGGACTCACGAGCGTTGAAAATACTGTCAATCTTTCCATAATTGGGCTAAAAAGGTATGTCGAAGACAGCACTGTTAGTTGCAGCTAGAGGTCATTTTGAGAACAGGGATGCTGAAACAGAAAGTAAGTTTAAGATAAGGAACATACAAGAAAGGAAAACCAACTGGAAAGAGCAAANAGGTATTAATGCGTGGGCTATTCCTATATTGAGATACTCCGCTGCTTTCCTCAAGTGGTAAAACGCAGAACTTTAAGAGATGGATCGAAGAACAAGGAAGCTCTTAACCATGCACAGGGGACTCTATTCGGGGAGTAATGTTGATAGATTATACATACTCACGAAAGAAGGTTGAAGAGGACTCACGACCGTTGAAAATACTGTCAATCTTTCCATAATTGGGCTAAAAAGGTATGTCGAAGACAGCACTGTTAGTTGCAGCTAGAGGTCATTTTGAGAACAGGGATGCTGAAACAGAAAGTAAGTTTAAGATAAGGAACATACAAGAAAGGAAAACCAACTGGAAAGAGCAAATGTTGCATGGCCAGTTCATCAGACAAACTGAAGATATGGCAGATAAATATTAATGGTTGTGGCTAAAAGAAGAAGGCCTGAAGAGAGAAACCGAAACTCTCATTATGGCAGCAGAAGAACAGGCAGTGAGAACAAATTTGGTGAACGCAAAAATTGGTAAGACTCAACAAGATAGTAAATGTAGAATGTGTGGTAAAGCAAATGAAAGCATCAATCACGTCTTAAGTGAATGTAGTAAAATGGCACAGGGAATATAAACGCGGGCATGATTGGGTAGGAAAAAAGATACATTGGGAGGTATGCAGGAAGTACGGTCTTGAAACGAAAGAAAAATGGTAGGAACATGAACCGCAAGCTGTATACGAAAACGAAGGATATAAGGTCTTGTGGGACTTTTCAATACAGACCATGTCGTTGAAGCAAGAAGACTCGATATTATTATAGTGGACAAGAGAAACAACAAATGCCAGATTATACATACGATACCAGGATTGATGACAAAGAAAGAGAAAAGATATTGAAATACCAAGACTTAGCAAGGGAACTGAAAAAACTGTGGGGAAAAAAGTGAAAATAATACCAGTTATATTTAGAGCGCTAGGAACAACACGAAAAGCATTGACAAAAAGACTGAAGGAGATTGGGATAGGTACCAGAATTGTAGAATTACAAAAGACTGTGTTGCTACACTCTGCCTGAATTCTCCGACGAGTGTTTGAGACTTGAGGAGACTTGTTGTTACCAAAACTCAGGAACAGGAATCCACTGACCAACTTTAAAAAAAACAAAACAACAACATTATGTGAAGTCAGTGTATAACAGAGAAATAAATAATATAATATGAATAAATATAAATAAATAATTACATATTTATATATATATATTTATTTTTTTTTTACTATCTACTTACAAAAACCAGTCTATTGAATAGAATACTCCAATGAAATCTGATGGAAGACCCACTGTGTCCAAAACAATCAACATTGTTACCAATCCTGCACTGGGTACTGCAGCTGCTCCAATTGATGCCAAAGTGGAAGTAAGACTAAAAATCAAAAGTAGATTAAGATATTTTAGTGAGACACAAGTAAACGTGATATACTTTGACCATGTCATGTTTTATCTTCGGGTTCCTCTTTCCTTTTCAATTCACATCGACTATTAAAAAGCGTTAGATTTTCAAAATTCCCCTTTCTCCAGGTCGTGCTGCTATCTACAAACGTCCTATACACTTTCTAACATATTCTTTCACCCCCAAAACTGCTTCGTCCATATAATCCTCTATAGAAATAAGTCTTCTTAACCCTCTTTTCGTGGTTAATGGTGGCAAACTGTCTCTTTGGTTAAGTGAAGTTTCATACAAATGGCTCTTCTAGTTTGACGATCTACTTGGTTTAATATGGTTTTTTTTTTAAGCTTTACTTTCGGTATCTCCAATATATATAATTTGTTTCCTGTGTTAATTTTACTTACTTCTTTACTTTACTTTCTACACTAACGTCTTCGTTTCCCATTCGTGGGGTTTGACGGTTTGGTAGAGTTCTCCATCTGGTTCTATCACAAACATTTTCCTCAGCCAATCCATATATTCTCATGTTCCCCTGCACCGTCTTCATCCAGAATTTCAAAATAGTTCTTAGGGTTTTTTGTTTCCAAGGAACCATCAAAGGACAAACATAACTATATGTTTTTATTCAATTTGATTTAAAGAAGGTATTTTTGAGCGGAAAACAACAATTTTAAGGGCTCATTCTTCGAGGAAATTAATTTTGCATCTACAGATAGCTGGAAACACCTCCAATAAAGTTTCCTGCCAGCGCAGTTGATAATAGCAATTACCCTTAGGGTTACAAGTTCGTCAGGGAGGGCGAGTGGTCTTCCACGTTTTGCACTGATAACAATTTTTTTTTCAGTTGTTTTATCCGCAATTTGAGAACGATACTTTGCAAGCCATCCTGTGATTGTGCTCTCCGCGAGGTTTGGAAAATTATCAATAAAATTCTTTACCGCACGTGCCAGTCTATTTCGATAGGCAAATGGAGCTATTCTCAAATTATCCTATTCCCTGTACACCATTCGTCTCTTTTTAGGTCTTCCTTCTGCTTTAAAAATCACAACACAAACATTTTTTAGTTCGTTTTTAGTTAATCCAATTTTTTCTTCAGAAAGTGTTCCAATACATCTTTTTTTGCGTTTGTAGCAGCACTCGTGCCATTAGTTGAAGGCTTAAAGTATAACAAGAGATTTGTGTGGCGGCTCATTGTCAACAATAAGAATGAAAGACAAGGAAGCTTGAATTGGTGCTTGTTATTTTGGGGGGTATTGCGCAATCACGAAAATATTCAAATGAATATTCTACCAAAACATTCGAAAAATGATTAGAAACTTGCGTTGTGAAGCTGTTGCATTGCTACCGAAAGGCTTTCTTTTCGGTACACATTTTGGTGTANGTGGTCTTCCACGTTTTGCACTGATAACAATTTTTTTTTCAGTTGTTTTATCCGCAATTTGAGAACAATACTTTGCAAGCCATCCTGTGATTGTGCTCTCCGCGAGGTTTGGAAAATTATCAATAAAATTCTTTACCGCACGCGCCAGTCTATTTCGATAGGAAAATGGAGCTATTCTCAAATTATCCTATTCCCTGTACACCATTCGTCTCTTTTTAGGTCTTCCTTCTGCTTTAAAAATCACAACACAAACTTTTTTTAGTTCGTTTTTAGTTAATCCAATTTTTTCTTCAGTAAAGTGTTCCAATACATCTTTTTTGCGTTTGTAGCAGCACTCGTGCCATTAGTTGAAGGCTTAAAGTATGACAAGAGATTTGTGTGGCGGCTCATTGTCAACAATAAGAATGAAAGACAAGGAAGCTTGAATTGGTGCTTGTTATTTTAGGGGGTATTGCGCAATCACGAAAATATTCAAATGAATATTCTACCAAAACATTCGAAAAATGATTAGAAACTTGCGTTGTGAAGCTGTTGCATTGCTACCGAAAGGCTTTCTTTTCGGTAAAAATTTTGGTGTAAAAATGGCTTCAACAAACAAATTGGAACTTTTGTATTCATTCCAACTTACAACTGGTCTAAGAGGCTTTCAAGTGTTTAAAGAAACTGTAAGATGGAAGCCATTCAAAGATGGAAGCCATTCAAAGGTCAAAAGATTTCTTTTAAACGAGAGATGGCTAACAAACACGACCGATTTGCTGTTGTTGGAAAGGTCATGCTTCCTAATAAAATTGCTCCCATTACTGTGGCTGTGCCATATTCCTAGGGAAATAAGCAGGTTTACATGGTATGCGATTTTAGAAGGGAAGGTGCACGGATATCAAGCGAGGTGATAGATGAGAAGCATAAGCCTTCTCCCCTTCTACAAGGTGGGCTAGAGATCATGAAACATGTTAAAATTGAATGGAATAGCGAAAAGAACTTGGCAATATTCAAATCAAAGATTGAATCCATACAGTATCCTATACATGAGGGTTATATGGACGATTTCATAGAAATTTTGAGTGAATTACTCAAGGAGTTTAAAAACTTGGAAATCGAAAGCAGCGATGACGAGGATGCATCTGAAGAGGTCCAGGATGAAAGAGGAAATGATTGTATTGTTCTAGATTGTTTGTAAATGTCTTATTTTCTGTTAGTGACTCTTTTACATGCAAATACATTTATCCCTTAAACAGCATTTTTACATCTCTTAGGCTATTTTGGCATTCAGGTATCAAATTGCAAAAAATGTTTTTCTCCTGAAAGTTTTTTCAAAGGAAGCCGACAGCATGGTACAAGTCACGTGTAAAGTTTCCATGATATTTATTCAATTTTTGTTCTGAATGAAACGCATAAACGTACAAACGTACAAAAATTTTGGGATTTCCGCAGAAAATTAACATTGATAAAATTAACGAACACAAAAATTAAGGGGTGACTAAATTAACAAATGTCAAAATTAATGCGGAAAAATAAAAACCACGTTAATTTTATCATTCGTTAATTTTGTATAATAAGGTAAGATATTCCAGAAAATCGATCAGCATCATACTGCCCCTTAAAATGGGAAGAATTATCACCCAATCAGTTTGCTCTGTTAAGTCTACAAACGTCTTATCAGTATCATTTCTTCATAAATAAAAATAAGTATTTAAAGATGATATCCTGTCCAACTAACAACATTCCAATAATGCCGTGGTATTAACAAGCAAATGTCTATAGTAAATTATCAGGCACACCGTTAATATTAGAAAATTAGTCTTCCCCTGGATATTGTATTCATTAACTAGATATGTCCAAGGAATGAAACTCCTTTGCCTCTCGAAATTTTTTTGAAAGGCCTAAATGAACATGAAGTATTTCAGTCCCTTTCAATCTACATAAATTGGCTTTGCAGTGAGAGAAAATACTGATTTCAGGGTATGTATGCATTTCCAGTTTGAGATGGTCGATTGCCTTTTCTGTATTAAATAGTTTCTTAAAAAACAACGTGTATGAATGAGTATAGAACCTGAATGCCCATTTTCTGTGAACTAATAAAGCTGCCCACTATAATATCGATCAAAAAAAATTTGTCACACCAAATGTCATAAACATAGCGTTTCGAGGCATTGTGTAGGAAGTATGGTTCCTTTTCCTAAAAAAAGGCAAGCAAATGTTTTCATCACAACATTGACTGAAATGAATGATAACCTGGACTCAAGTATCTCAAGATTTTGGTATTTCGTCATTAAGGAATTGTGTAGGTGCCTATTCTTACACAGTTAGTGAGAATAAGACCCAGTGAGTGATAACAAATGATTTTCTGTAGTATAACTATTTCTGAAGAACTCTTAGGTGGTAAGAATTAATTCCTTTGTTCTGTAGATTAGTTCCACGTAGCTCTCTATTATTCAGTTAACTTTTACAGTGCAAT
Source organism: Morbakka virulenta (assembly GCA_003991215.1). Taxonomy (NCBI): domain Eukaryota; kingdom Metazoa; phylum Cnidaria; class Cubozoa; order Carybdeida; family Carukiidae; genus Morbakka; species Morbakka virulenta. The sequence continues at coordinate 1,467,781 of RDPX01000059.1, read as the reverse complement.
AAACGTAACTTCTTTATTGAACGAAAAGGTCATTTAATGTCTAGTTCAAGTACCATTAAATGCAGCTGTCTGAACTTGACAGAAAATGTATCGAAAACCTAAAATACGCCAAATTTCACAAAACTGAGCCTTACGATACAAATGGATCTTGCATTGTACCACACGGTAGGAGCATATTCCAAAATCAGCTATAAGAAACAAAATTCAATTTTTACTTACTATAATTAAAACCCTGTGAAAAAAATATCTAGTTAAACTTTAATGACTTAATTAGAATAAGGACAGTTAATATATTTCATGTTGACCAATAATACGCATATTTATGAATGCTTGGTTAACAAGTTCAACTGATTTTTCTTACATATTTGATGAGCTTAATGGAGGTAAATTCAATTCAAAGCATCAAAAAAGCGGATTGAAATAAGGAATTGTAGGGTAACCAATTGCATATTTCCTTTTGTACAATAAGCCTGGTACATTGGCAATTCACAAAATATTTAAAAAATTGAAATATTAGCTCAAAAAGAAAGACTACCTGATAGCAAAGTAGTCTCCTGCCGNAAAAAAATATCTAGTTAAACATTAAGCAAAGAAATAAATTAACTAAATGCTTTTAATGACTTAATTAGAATAAGGACAGTTAATATATTTCATGTTGACCAATAATACGCATATTTATGAATGCTCGGTTAACAAGTTCAACTGATTTTTCTTACATATTTGATGAGCTTAATGGAGGTAAATTCAATTCAAAGCATCAAAAAAGCGGATTGAAATAAGGAATTGTAGGGTAACCATTTGCATATTTCCTTTTGTACAATAAGCCTGGTACTTTGGCAATTCACAAAATATTTAAAAAATTGAAATATTAGCTCAAAAAGAAAGACTACCTGATAGCAAAGTAGTCTCCTGCCGAAAGATCAAATCCCGAGGCTTGCGCGATAAAAATGGCTGCTACAGCTTCGTATAGGGCTGTCCCATCCATATTGATTGTGGCACCAATTGGCAAAACAAATCTTGTCACTCTTGAGTCAACGTGGTTGTGAACTTCTAGGCACTTAAAGGTGATTGGTAATGTTGCTGCACTGCAAAATAGATAAGAACTATACTAGTATTTCAAAACAACATAAAACCCCAAATTCAATATTGTTTTATTCTAATACGTTTGTACAAGATAATTGTAATGAGTTGGAGTAAAGTGTTTTTTATGTTAACATGCAAAAAGTGAAATAAAAGGAACTAGCTACAGGAAAGTATGTTTAAGTGTTAAGGTGTAGAAAAAGTACAAGGTGAAAAAGCGACCCTAAAATAAAAAGGCTAAAAATCTAAAAATTAAGAAAATAGAAACAGACCGTTACGTGGGCTTTAGAGGGAGGCTGAAAAAAAAGCTATTTAGGACATGTTAAAAATAAAGGTTCATTACTTTTATTTAGTTTCTATAATTGTATGGTTTATATGATACAGCAGTATTCCATGTGAGATTAGTCTATCCGAAAGATATAGCCTATTTTCTGACATTTTGAATACCCTCTTGAGTAACCGTTTAGCGAGGAAATATTTCCTTCGATATCTGGATTATCTTGTTGATGTATTTTTTTCCAACACCCAAAATTTTCTTTAACTTCGTTTCATAGTGACATTATATTATCATTTATCATTTACTAATTAACTATTATGTCTTCTTGACCTTTTGTTTAAGGTCACGTTGAATATTGGGTCCAGGCCTATATGGCAGGTTGGTATTGTTCCCATAGAAACTGATTTTTGACCAACGAAGAAAACGTTTCCTACAACAATGGAGGCTTGTGGAAACAGTTATGTATGTACTTCTATCCATGGAGTATTGCGTGCTTTATATTGATCTTCATTGAATTCTGCCCCTCTGCTCAGCTCTTTCATAGATGGAAATCTGTCAAAGGCAATACACCGGCAATATTTACCATGCGTCCTACTAGTGAAAGAATTAAAAACCCTTAATAAACAAATGATAGACTATGTACCTAGGGAAATTTGAAGTAAGAAAACTGAAATGAAATGAAATCAAACTGAGAAAAATTTAGGCCTAACCATTGGGTTCTTAAGTCACACTATGAGATTCGCTCAGAATTACCACAGTGTCATTCTCGGACACTGTAACATTATCCTAAATCTTCGCTTGGTACAACAAGTTTAGATAGATATAAAGCCCACTGTATTAAATACTTTTCTGCGCTTTGCTATCAGTTTCATCAACCTTGTAGTTTAGGAGAAAAACTAAAGGGTTTTTTAAAAAATGTAAAACCAACCTTGATGCTGTTGCAAATGCGGTAAGCATCGCTTCGATCAAACCTTCCATAAAACCAAATGGATTTCTTCGGGTTACTATTAAGTAGAGTAATGGTAAAGTGATAAAGGCATGAATTAGAAGGCCAGCCATTACTGTTCCAATAAATAAGCCAAGACTTTCAAATGTACCAGTAATATCATTCATAGCAGAAAACTTTTGAAAGATTAAGCTCCAAATACCAATCGGTGAATACCTGTTAAAAAGGGACAATAATATAGTATTTGTAAGAATAACTTAAATTGATATTCAAATGAAACAAAGAAACTACTGAAAATGTACTTTTCAAAATTAACGTCCCTCGCCTAAATAGCACTATGTAGCAACAGTCTTTCCTCCTGCAGAGCTGCTCCACAAATGGCATTTTCAGCAAACCAGGAACAATACAAAGCATTGCTTGTTCCTTAAATAAAAATTAAATTTTAATCTTCATAAATATTGGTAAAAAAGAATATTTAAAGGGTACCCCAGGTTCCATAAATGACTTCTCTCTAATAAAAGGGTATTTTTGTCCAAGCACTCAATAGCATTAAAGAGCTGATTCTCATTTCAAGTTACCTAGTGAGTATCTCTTGGAGAGAGAGAGAGAGAGAGAGAGAGAGAGAGAGAGAGAGAGAGAGAGAGAGAGAGAGAGAGAGAGAGAGAGAGAGA
>RDPX01000059.1:1388148-1464786 GCA_003991215.1 Morbakka virulenta | reverse complement strand
GGGGGGAGAGAGAGAGAGAAAGAGAGAGGGGGGGGGGGGAAGGGGGAAAGAGAGGAAGCCTTGGGAAGATGTAAACAGCCTGGGAGACAAAGAAAGGAAAATGTTTATCCTAAATATTAATTATTTTATTTATATCAAATATTAAAAAAACTTTAGTTGAGAATTGAGAGAAAGTGGTAATAGTGGTTCTCTTGACCACTACGAATTTCTACTCGGAACTGACGAAGTTGTCCTGCATGCCTTTTTCAAATGAAAATTAGTGAGGTGACTAATAAAAAGCGATAAGCAATGCAATATACCGTCCAGAGCTTTTCACCTAAAAAGTACATAAAGAATCTGAAGTTTGGTTAGGCACAAATTTTTTCGGTGGCACCCCCAATTGACCAAGAAGTTACAAGGTTAGATTTTGTTACACTTAAACAACAAATTATTACATAGTAAACATAATAACTGTAAGAATGACAGCAAGAAAAGAGTTGGATGCGGCGAGAGTAAAGACGGGTGTCCTAATACGAAATAACAATGCAAAACTTTTAAGTGTTGATGGTCCGAAAGCGCGCCTTCAGCACGCTTTCAGACGGAGTATAAAGAAATAAATTTCACATGCCTTACACCGGTTAGTCTAAAAGAGGGGTCAGTGATGAAATAGTACATTTTGTTTCTTTCAGCTTAGTTTTGAAAGATTATTCTGAAACAGAGCAGGAAAGAGACATGGAAAACTGTATTAAAAATTCTAAGTTTCCATTATCAGGACAAACCCCAAGGGAGCTATATTCAAGTCTGGCCGATACAAACATTCAACGAAGGATCCACAAAAATTTCTTTTGAGGACAATGAATTAGAGAGAAAAAATTGCTTGCTTCAGAACAAGGAGATTCCTGATTAAAATCTAATGAAGAAGAATGGCAATCCATTATTCTGCATGTGATTGGAACAGGAATAATCAAAACTAAAAATCGAACAAGAATTGGAAGGATGGTTCAAAAGGCGGAAGTAACTCATGGCGAGCTAATTTAAGAACTAAATTTAGCCCTATTAGAAGAGTTAGAAGAAACATAAAAGATGGATTTGGAACGAAAGAAGAACTGAAACTTAGTAAGATTGAAGCTTCATCGTCAGAGAAACCAGAAAGAGATAAAGAGAAGTCTAAAAAACTATCAGATACCGACATATTTTTAGCAGGGATGAGTAGCCTAAAGGCTGAGGATGCAACTCTGAAGGATTTAACTAGCAGAACAGCCCCCAAAGAAATTTCCAGGAGTATATGGCTCCTAGAATGTGGAGCCATGGAAGTGGGGCCTGTCGAAATGATGGAAAAAACTCTTGTAACCATTGTTAGAAATTTGGGTATGGAGAACATTTTGTTCATGAATGCAGGAACAGTCAGGAATATTACCTGTGGATGCAGTCGAGGGACAACATATAGCCAATAAAGGAACTTTTCGTCCCGTTTCCGTATATTTTGCAGGAAACATTTCATGAAAATGTCTTTCTTAGCTGTGGTGGATATATCCGTCAGATATTGCTGTAATTCTTGTTAGATGAAGGATCAAAGCCATTTGTCTTGCAATGCAGGTAGTCTCTGAGAGACAAAATAACTCCACAGCTCCATCCAGTGCGATGATGACGCTTCTACAACTAATACTATTCCTAATAAACAAGCTAAACTTGATCAATTTCTTGGTAGAAAATGCACAATGACCAGCAGAATCAACGGAGTTGAACTCCGTTGTTGAACACTGGTGCACATGTTCCTAACATAAGTTTAACAGAAGCAGAGCAACGCTTAAAGGGAACAAAAATTCAAGGAATTTAAGATTTATTTTACCCCGATCCACAATCAGAATGTGGAGAAAGTGCAGCAAACACGACGCCCCTTCCACGCAAGGGCTGTCTCACATGTTTCAAATCTGCTTTCATTAACATCCAAATGTTAGTAACAGGGCGATTTAGATACTCGCATTATTGTTTGTCAAGTTTTGGAAGATACTATTTGTGACTCAATACACCATCATAGCAATTTGATTCCTCAAGTAGCTGCCAGATTTCCGAGGATTGCAAGGAAAAACTTAGAAGCTTTCATGTAATTTGTGTCAGTTAAAAGTGGCCCCTTTTTTTCAACAGTAAAATCAAGGAGGTGAGACAATGTTACTGAAGCAGGAGAGTGGATACTGGAGTTTTGGAAAGGGAAAAGACTATTGTATTTCAAAACGATAGTATATGCTCATTACCACATGGATTTGAAATAAGAGCCGCACCGTTGAAATTGGAACGTTGTAACTGTGCCAATATACAACAAGTTTGTAGAAGTACTTGTGCCCATGACGTCACTTTAGAGTAAAGAATGCCCTGGTCTTTGAATCTGGTGAGATCAGTAACACTTGCTGAGATAAAATTGAGAGACGCTTTTATAAAGAATAAAAGAGATTGGTGCAACAGAGATAGTAAATCAGATTATAATGCTGATATAAGTTGCATGTAGTGATATTTATGATGAAAACCCTCGTTCCTACGTTGTCACTGATTGATCACATGACTTCTGAGCAGAAGGAAAAAGTAAAGCGAATGTTATTTGAAGAAAGAGACGTTTTCAGCGTAGCAGATAATAATGTGGGATCTGCAAAGGATCTTGAGGTCAAATAAAAAATTGTCAGATGATACACCTGTAACAACGATGTACGTGGGGTAGCACGCCCTCCCTTGAAACAATTAAAGGAATATGTAGATGTTCTCTTGAATAAAGATTTCATACAGAAATATAAATCATATAACAGAGGCCCCTGAGTCACTCCTTGGAAAAAAGATGGTTCTGTGTGATTATGCGTTGATTACAGTGGATTAAAAGATAAAATAGTTGCAGACCGCCACCCTTTTTCAAGAATACAGGATGCACTGGAGTATTTTCCGGGAAAACAATGGTTTTCAACTTTAGATCAAGGTAAAGTTTACCACCAAGGGTTTATGGACACTACGAGTAGACCCTTGACAACATTTTTCATACCATGGCGTCTATTTCAATAAGTCCGAGTCCCCATGACATTAAAAAAATGCACCTGAAGGATTTCAGCGATATATGGAGGTTTGTCTTGAAGATTATAGAAATAAATTTTGTATTCCTTATTTAGGTTATATCGTAAGATAGTAGGAAATACTTGATGGCCATGAAAACAGGTTGAGATAGTGCTCCGAAGAGGGCACCAAAAAAATCTTATGGCTGAAAGCAAGAAAATGCAACTTGTATAAAAAAGAAGTAAATTATTTTGGACGCATTGTTTTAAAGAATGAATACAGACAGGATTTCAGGGGTACTGAACCCATAATCAGCTTAAAATAAGTAGTTTAAAAATTAAAGTTATCTTGTAAGCCTTTTGGGTTACAATTGAGAACGGTTTAAGATAGACCAAACCCATTTATGATTTGATAAAGCAGAGAAAGATATCCAAGGGTGTAAGGAAAGGGCAAAGTAGAAATCGTCACAAGCTCCAACAAGCATGGCTGTGTATTGCAAAAGACACAACAAAATGGATTAGATTATCCTGTCGACTCTCTTTTCAACCCACCAATTGTGGTCTATTCAGAACTTGAGAAATAATTTGTTCTGCATAAGGATGATTCTCAAAGGATCTGGGTGTGTTGTTCTTTATCAAAATCAAGATAGCAACTTGAGAGTGTCACTGGTCATTGGATATACTTACTCTCCGCGCGCCCCAGCTCAAAGCATTGTGACGAGTGAACCATTGGAGTTGATTTTTACCGGTGCCCATTCAAAAAAGAGCAAAGACGGTAAGGAATATTGCTCGTTGATCATTTTAACGGTTTCACACGTTTTGCACAAGCATACATAACAAAGAACACATCAGCCAAAACAGCTCAAAAAATATTTTTAGTGACATCATACAGCGTTTAGGATTTTCAGGACGAATTCATCATGACCAAGGTACCGAACAGGAAAACCTTTTGTTCCACCATCTGGAGAACTTTACTGGGATTAAACGATCAAGTATATCATCATAATACTCATTAGAAAACTGCTCAATGTGGACGTTATAACCAAGCATTACTATGAATGTTACAGAGCATGAATGAAGTACAGAAATCGAAGAGGAAAGATCAATTCAATAAGATGTGATTTACCAACAAATTTGCAAAAAATGAATCTAAAGGTTTCTCACCAGGTTTTATATGATCCTTCCTGTTAATATTAAATTTGGAAAGACAACGTTCACTACTAAACGATATCTTAATAATTTACAGGATTGGAAAAGCGCAACGGAAGAAGCTTGTAACACTGCAGCAGAAAAATCTGGTCAATGCATAAAACGAGGTCGTGAACGGTAAAATCTGGAAGCACTGAGCTTAAATCTTCTCACATATTACAATTTTAGTCAAACATCAGCTTGACCTTTGATAAAAGGAGGCCCTGGCGTATTAAGATCATTTTGGGAGTATGGTGTTGAGAAAGATTTACGTCGGATGAGTCCTTAAGGGGTAGTATATGAAGTGAAGCCTGAAAGTGAAGTGGGATGTTATCGAATCCTCCACCAACACTTATTTTGCCTGGTCAGAAAAAAGAAAAAAACTGGGGAAATTTCCAATTCAGATATAGCAGAAATTATAGGAAATATGTCATCTTGAAGCCAGATTTGTGAAGAACCAATAGATGCAGTAGATGATCACTTTTCAGCCAGACATCCAGCGGTTGAAAAGAAACCACTAGTACTATCTAATAAAATAAATTCTCCTTAAACAGAACGAAATACGTCCGAAAGACAATGTGTATAAAATGATCTTAGTACAAAAAGTCAAAAGTTTTTACCTTTGTCACGAAAGCACTATATTCCTCAAATTCGTCTTCAACAAACACATTAACAGCCTGTTATCTTTTTCTTTTATAGTCTCGGACAACCCATGGAAAGTCGGGCACAGAGAAATGTTTATAATGTACAGTCACAAGTTTGCACGACACCTCGTGTACCATTAATGCCACTCAAAACTGTAAGGCAATATTTACCATGTAACTCGTCAAACAAACAGTCGAATTAATTTTGGAGATCTGTCCCAGTTCCTTACTTTAATCACATGCCCTTTCAAGGATTCTTGTTCTGTGGCCCATGCTGTGATATTAAAGGAGAGATCGTGTGGGACAGCAATTTGGTTTTGCCCAAACTGTTTTTACAACATCAGAATTCAGTTATTGGATATGTTTATCCACTTTGGCTTATCGACAATTGTCGAACAAATGCAACACAGTGACTCTGTCCATGCTGTGCAGCCTATTTTGTTATTTTGGGGAGAGATACATAAACAAAATTATTCACAGAACTCGAGGATGTGGTTTCTTCTGGTCTCAGAGATATGGATTGCAAAGTGACTTGAAGACAAACATTTTGAGGTCTCAAATGTCTGTAGACATTGATTTCAGAGAGTAAGAGTGTCTGGACTCTTCCCCCACCTGTGTTTATTCCCGTATAAAATTTACGGAATTTTTGGGGAGAAAAACGCGTTGCAAGGCCAGAGAAGAGGGGGAATAGGGAAGGGACCCAAATAGAAATAGGTTTTTGAATTTGATTCGAGTCAATAGGATAGGTTGTTTTATTTGTACAATTATACGTGCCACGGAATGTAGTCAACAGGAAAATTTGCTTCATTTGTATTATTGTGATGGTTAAAAAAATGACTCAACAGGATAAGTCGTTTTATTCGTGTGCATGTGCCAGTCACATGACTTAATAGTTTATTCGAGTGCCTGCGAAAACGTCTTTGCTTTACAAAACTGTAATTCTTTAAATACTTTTAAATTAGGAAGCTGTCGACACAATATTGACATGCCTGTCATTCTTTTATCAATATCTTCATTAACTTGGATTTAAAGAGTCATGAAGAAGAATGCCCTATTCATCATTTCTGAATATTATCAAGAGTGAAATTAGAATTGTTACTGTTGACTTACGTATTCTGGACAGAACTATTTCTTTTTTCTTTATCCCTATGACGATGAAAATCTTATTTTCTTTAGGGAATATGATGTACAGTGAACGTGACATGAGTAACGGATATATCGGAACTGTGTCTCATACTAAAATTACAACTTGGAGTGACCGAAAATGTGGCTTGTCTCATCGTTTCATTTCATCAAAGTATTTATTTCCAATGAGTATAAGCTCCCTATTTAAGCAACCACAATTTTCAGAATCGGTTGTTTAGGTAATGTCGTATATAATATATATCTTTATCGCAGTTGTCTCACAGCAGGAATTCCAGTCATAATCATTTCTATTTTATCTGAAGTTTATATCTGTATTTATACCTTATACCATTTATAATAAATCTATACATATTTTTATACTTATTTAGTTTAATATCAATATTTCATATTTGCATTTTTCTCTATTTTAGATTTAGGTATGAATATTTGTATGTAAGTCTCAATTGTCTCATTTTACACACGCATAAATGCATATATATACACATACCAGTATCGAAGTAATTATTAGCTATCAACAGTGCTCAATAATATAAAAATCTTAGAGCTATCATATGGCGAACGACAAAAAAATCAACAAAACTTAGTTTAGAACTCTCAGTTTTATGTTTTCACAATCGTCAGCTAAACCAAAAAATAAAGCTGACGGTTGCGAAAATATGAAACTGAAAGTTCTAAACTAAAGTTTTTCATTTTTTGGTCGTTCGTCATATAAACACATATATATTCATCTCTACACACACACACACACACATGGCCTGGGCGGGAGGTAACATAAAATCTGGTAACCAAGTTATTATTTTTAAGAATGACGTTGTCCTTTTCAGCAAATACTCTGTATGTCTGTAAGTTAATTTTTATTTCTAAACGTTTTTACTATACATTTACAACTTCTGGTCCTATGTCTACACGTTATGATCGCACTACTTACATTTAATTATGAAGGGGTAGTGTCACTAATTTATTATCAATACTGTATTACTCTATAATTTAATCCATGCAGAATAGGCATTTTGCCTTAAAATGTTGAAAACAGCCGTCACCTTTGTGGACCTTCAGAGATGGACCAGGTGGTAGCTTTTCTAGCAAAAGAGGATGTGTCATACTACCCAGTAAATCAATATGCGAAAAAGACTCGTGGTTTATCTGTTATTTTTATTGTACCTAAGTTTAAATCTTATTGTCTAAATCAATTCCGTATTTCAAATTCTTTAGGCTTATGTCGTCTAATGATAATACAGAGCATATAAATATATCTATAGTATATACATATCATACCTTTTGTTTAATAAAATAAAGATTAACAACTAAGACGTGTATCTTACCACATCACCCCAGTAATAAGAATAAGCACGATCTCATTCAGCGCAAAAATGGCATCAAATAAGACTTTGCCTGTTGCGCCAAGTCTGCCAAGTACACCTCCAATCGCCAAAGAAAATGCTATGACACCAAGAAAATTAGGCTTTAGTGATGTTTTAATTTTCCCTCCTTTTTTGTATGTTCTGTGCTCTGTAATAGTTGTATAGTTGATTAATTGATTTGTAGTAGTATTTCTGTAAGACTTCACGTTATTATTTGCTAGGAACTTTTTTAACTCTGTGGTGTTCATTTTTGATAAATCAACTGTCTCGTTTCTTTCACTTATCTTCTCTTTGATGACTAATATTTCTGTTTTACCCTTTGTTAAGGAAAAAAAAGCGGAATAGGAGAATTGCATTGATGATATTTCAAGGCTATAAGTTAAATAAATGTGTGATCTCTCTTCGACTAAGTAGTAAAGCAAAGATATCCGTCAAAAACCAGGAAAACAAACAAAAATAAAGAGGAATCAAGGTTAACAGTAAAATTAGCTATTGAAATGACAAACTGCGCCTACATGGCTTAAAGCTGACGTCGGGCGACAGGTGTATATAATTTAGTTGATACTTGTTATAAAAATTATTTCTGTCAACACCAGAGTTCTAGCCAATTAAAACAGACACTGAGTTGAAATGCAATGACAGTTTACCAACAATCTCTAAAAACGACAGCCTGGACTTTAAACGTGTGATGTCAAAACTCTGTGATTCTCAACATGGGCTTCAGATTCACTCGTAGCCGGTTGGAAGCCTGATGTGGTGAAGGGGAGAGGAGCGCCTGAGGCGTTTTATTAAAAGGAATTTTTGGTCGAGTAATTTGAAACGCCATTGGCAGTAAACAGTTTTTTAAAAATTTCAGGCAAACCATGGAAGTCGCATTATGTTCCTATTTCGGAATCTTTTGACACAAGCAATTATGGTGCTATACATAGTGGGGTGTTATTAGTGCATTGCCACAGATTGCCAAAAGGTGCCGTCCAGCAAACTGGTAAATGTTCAAGTTATGTGGCACGGCCTTGTTAATCGATTGGTCTTGGAGAGCATCAAGACAATAGGAGAGAAATTCCATTTTGGGGAGGAATCACGTTTCAACTTGCAGTTAGAATTAATGCATTTAATAAAACACAAGTTAATCCAATGCAAGGAACATAACGTTTCAAGTCGCAATTTCAATCAGTACTTGTAGTAATTAGTAATAACAAAATTACCAAACAAATTCAACCAGAATATGATTTTAACCTCAGTGCTCTAAAATTATTTTGTATTGTTCTAAACCCATCTGTCCATAAACAGTTTGCCAAATCAAAGTTTGATGATTTGACTCGAGGTGTCCCACTCAAGTTCCGTAACAGTTTTCGTCTGGCCCTCATGTAGGATCTGATAATTCTCTATTATTATTGAAATAAAGTTGAGTCGACCTCTGTATTTTCTTTATTGGAACCATGTCTCAGGAGCGTGAGTGTCTCCAATATTCAGTATGTTAAGTATGGATTTTCGTAACCCTCGAATGAGAACCGTCAACTGTGTCTATTTTGGCACGCTGAGTTTTCAAATTAAGCAATGAAGCCATCTCGCTTAAAGGAGTACTTAGGGAAAATGCACAAGAAAAAGTAGATATGGATATAAGTTTTTTTCCGAAAATGAAAGGGCAACATAACCGGAGCAAAGGTATCTCGTATGTTATTTTCAATAGGAATGCTCATTTTTAAGGGTAAGTGGCTGTATGCTTTTTACAACCTTTCTCTTCTCAGTGCACAATCTAGAAAGTCTCATGACATTGGAGAGAAACCTATTGTGCCTGGGATTAAAAACGTTAAAGCAATAGTATTCCGTTCTCGGTACCTCTAAGTAACCATTCTGTCTCTCGTAGGATTGATGAGGTGCCCACTGACATAAAGATATTTGTGAATACTTGATTAGGACAGAGTTTTCAATATAGTTTCACCAGTCAACTCTAAGAGATGGTGAGGGACTTTTGCTTGCGTCTGTACAATAAGTTGCTTCTAACATTATTGAAGAAGAAATGTTGTCCTTTCGCTAGCTTGCGAATGATACGAAAGGTAGGTCGATATTTAATGTCTTACAAGGGTACGTGAGTGAAATGTTCCACTAGCAATATTATTGCCTGTGTCACCGATGGAGCTCTCGCTATGCCTGGCAAACATCGTGACTTATTCCTTAAGAAATATAATCCACACGACTTTGGAACTGGCAGCACACTTCTAAACGTCCATCAAAATATATTATGTAAACAAATTTTTTCTAATTGTGCGATTTAGATAACCTCTGGCAGAAATGTCTCCCTATTAATGTTGAATGAAAGTAAAATTTAGGTGGAAATCGGTTTTAGAGAAGGACAGTGTCCAGCTCAACAAAAAATTTTGCTTATGGTAAAATGTGAATGCCTGCAAAGCCAAACATTTTGACAAAAAAGGCGGAGAATAAAAATTGATGGTAAAAACATACAAAACAGTAGCTATCAACCTTAGACTAAAGTTAACTGTTACAAAATGTTACGAAAATGTCAATTTCGAAACTGTGTAGTAATCTACTCCTGAACCGTCTCTAAGGTAGTGGGGAAGATTACATACGTTAATGTTTTTGCAGCTCTGCAAACAAATTCTGTCGAAATTTTATAGGAAAAGTAAATAAAACTGTTTCAACTAACACCCCAGGTGAAATAATAAGCCCTTTCCATTCAACAAGTCTGTCAACAAACTATTTAAGAACTTGAGATATTTCTTTATTTGATAATAATTAAATATGGAAATATCCCAAATACGTAAGTAGCTTGTTGGCGTATTTCGATTAGAACTGTACCATTAATAAAGTAAACAATATATGTGCATAAAAGTGGATTCAATATATTTTGTGTAAATACAGATAAATGTAAACAAATCTAGTGGCTTAAACACCGAGTGCATATAAAAATGGTCAAAACCGACATTACCTGCATGATACATGCGCCAACAATGTTATCAGGGAAAACATTCCTAAAAAATGAATTTCTTTATATCAGTAACCAGAATAAAATGAATTTGTGACAATAAAATAGGTTTTTTCCCTTGTTTATTACACTGTAGCGTACTCAGAGGAATTTATAATCACGTAAAAATGAAGAAGATAAGTACTATCCCACATTGTATCTTTCGAACGTTGAAAATACAAACTGAATTAGATTGAAGGAAATGGAAGAACCCTAGGTGTTAAAATAACTGATAAAAATAAAGCACAGTTGGTAGTTATAAGGTACTGACAAAATCTTTACTTATGAAGTGTACCCAAAACATTTTATCAAAAGTAAACAAAAACAAATAGAACGAACACCGTCCTACTAGTTCTGTACGCAAAAGACAAACGATGCAATACGTCACTCAATTTTAATTCAAGACGCAAAACGTAACTAGATGCTAAAGTAAGACAGGCAAATTTTTCAAATAATTACCCTCAAAAATAAACTTTTATGCAGCTGACATAAAGAATTTCAGGCACAGGCTTCGTCTTATTGTATGTTTGGTCAGTAAAGTGCTGTCTTGGTATCATTACCACCCAAGTTCTGTTCCTGTCATATAACAATCGTTCTTCACAACTCAAACTATGCTGCTGCAGCCGATGAATATATGTTAAGAAAATCTTATAGAATATTTTACCGGTTACCTCGCTTCTCGCACTGAAACTGCACGGGTTAGAGACATAGGCAAAATACAAGGCAGTCACAAACAAGTGTAAAACTTACGTAATTCCAAATCAGGACGAAAGTCGAAAGTCAGAAGAAAATGTGTTGGACTTAGGAAAAAACCTTGTAATACTTCAGCACTACTGGAAAAGAAAATGTAAGTCTTTCCGTGCATAAAGAGTAACTTCTGTTAGCGCAGGGGACAGTGATTTATAGTAGTAAGCTATTGTGTTTTTAATGACAATACATCATTGTCTGTACAAAATATCTTCTTGCGAAGGTAATATATCCTTCGCTGGTTGGTTTATAATTCTTACAATAATGCCAAACTGATATGTAATGTAGAACATCCATTATATTAATCAAATTCACAATTTACAAAGTAGAAAGCCACAAGTGCTCTTTAAATGAAAGCCTTACAGAGCTAAAATTTTCGACAAGTTTCTTAACATTGGAAGACAAAGGGTGTACGTATCCCTACCTCGCACAATGCCTTTGATGATCCCTCTCAAGTTATTACAGAGCCAACACCTTCAGACACTGACAGACGTACAATTATATTCCCAAACATGTATCGGTATTGCATGACACTGATGAAGAGGAAAATGTTACAAATGATACTGATCAAGCAAACAATGAAGTTTTGCTTAAGTGTTAACAATACTAAAAAGAACCGTTTCTTTTCGGTGCCAATAAAAAAATAATGCATATAATTTTGTGCTGAAGTTGCAAAATATTGACCAAAAATGTTTGGAAAAAATTTAAACTATTAGTACGAAGTGTATCTAATGGAGATAGTGGGGTAAAACTTACGTAATTTTAGTTGAAAAATCTAAAAACCCCGCCTTGACGAAATATTGACATTTTGGGGTAAGTAAGAGGTGTCCGATAATATAATTGGAATGTGTATTTAAGGATGAAATCTCCACTTACCTTATAAGATCTAAAAATGAGTCCAATGGTCGAACAGCCTGTTGCTTTTGTACATTTTTGGGTTGCTCTACACCTTTTCCTGGTTTGATGGCAGATACTAGTATCATGCCCAAGATGACAGCGAGGATAGTTGTTGAAATGTAGTAAGTGATAGCACGGACACTCAATCTGCCTGACGAATGCGTATCCAAGCTAGCAAGACCAATAATTAAACTTGTCATAATCAGAGGCAGAATCAGCATCTTTAACATCCGGATTAATATCTCTCCTGGAAAGCCAATCACCGTCAAGACGGTTGTCTTGTCAGGTTCATCCATCCCTTGAATATTTTTATTCAGTCCGATCCCAAAAGCAAACCCCAATGCCGCAGCTATTATAATCAGAATCATAAGTTTGTTTTCTCTCCATATTTTCTTGATAACACCACAGGCATTATTTTTTTTACCACCAGAAAGAGCTTTTCCTTCTGACGGTGAATAACTGCCATTGTGAAAACTAACTGCAGCACTAGGCATTGTGCTATGGCTTTGCGGTACTCTATAACGATTTCGAACTTTGGAGAAAGGGCTTAAGTTGTCTAGTAACCTCCCGTCTTCTTCTTCCGACTGGCTGTGAGGCACAAGATCTTCTACTTTGTTATGGTTTACGGAACCTGCATAAATGACAGACAAGAGACTATCAAAGTTTTGCTTTTTATCAGAGTAAGTACATTTGGGATTTACTCTTTCAACACATTGCTGGGAGCTTAATTATTGCTTTCTTCACTGGTCAAAAGATTTGTGTCACGGATAGGAATCATAAAACAAAACAAAATATGACAGAATGATAGTATGTAATCTCCCTTTTGAGTGAATCAATGTTAAGTTACAGTTCATGGCCAAAAGCTATGTAATTGAATTACATGTGCCAGAATAACTGAAATGATTAAGGCTTTTTAAAGTCTTGAAAATCAATTTAAATAAAATGCTTTACATGTATAGCATAGTAACTGTTCAATATTTAAAAGTCAAGTTACCGTTCATAAAAAGAAAATGTCTCCTTCATTTTAATTTTCAAAACTGAACAGAGCATTTTATTACAACATTGTAATTGGTCAATAAATACAATGGCCATGTGAACTGAAATCTGATACAACAATAATTGGGCTATTTTAACTAAGGGGGTCCAAGACTTCAACACGGAAGCTTCCATAACATGATAACAGGGATAACAGTATATCCTTACTAAAGAACAGAATGTAAAAGTTACAAGAGAAAAGAAGAGGCAAGATGGAAGAAATTAATAATGGAGTTCCATGGGGATGAGTACAGTCAACCACTCTTTTTTTAGATAACACTAAACCTAATATTACAAGGAGAGTTTCCTCAGTAGAGTATGTCAAGGACATAGCACTTACTTGCTTAGAAAAAAGGAATGGTATACCTCAGGTAGGACTTCAAAGCATCTTTGAAAAATTGCAAAGTAGACTAAGCACTAGGGACTTCAGATAGACAAGTGTAATTCTACCTACATCAGGTGTAGTTTATTCCAAGGACGACTAAAGTCACTCTTCACCTAAATGAACAGTCTCTTCTGGAAGATCCTAACCCAATTGTCCTAGGAGTAACATTCAATCCAAGGCTCACTTGGCAAGCAGATTCAGATAAGTGTAAAACAAATGTAATTAACAGAATGGCCCTGCTTAAAACACTAACTGGCTCTGACTAGCGGAAAAATCAATCCACACTTTAAAACACCTATGTTGGGTATTTTGCCAAGCTCTAGATTATGGAAATTTCAGCTTGTAGTACAGCAGCTACCAACAACTTCTTAAAATGGAGCAAAGGTCAAAACCAACACTTCGACTAACAGCAGAAGTAATGCGAAAAACACCCATTCACTACATGAACTCTCTTGCTCGCCTAGAATCGGTGGAGGAAAGATAAGATTTTTAATCAGTCACCCAGTTGAAGAAAGCAAGGAGAATAACCAAACACTCAGTTTACTAACAGCGAGCAAAAATTATTAACAATTGGCTCAAGTAAATTAGCTTTACATCTACAGCCAAAGATGCCTCAAATAAACATGTCTTGATCCTTAAAAAAGCAGTGCGCGACACCTACAGCAAGACATTAGACCAACGTGAAAATGCAACAAGACAGGGTGCTGGTAGCAACAAGCTGCCAACGTACAATTTCTGCATGAAGCTGTCATTTTTGCATGACCAAATCTCAAGTAGGCCGGGTGCAAGAAATATTCCTTCCACCATTTTTTCACCCAAAAATGTTTCGTATTGGGTTCGAAGGTTCAATACATCACCATTGCACTTTAAAGGTGAAATCAGAGACAAACTAATGTAACCAGATGCGAAGAAAGAAAAAAAAGAGAAGAAATAAGTACATGGCTCATTCCCTATCAAATATTACTCATACACATGCACATAATGTACTAGATATACCCGGTATATTTAAAAGCGATCTCTTCCTCAACCTGTAAAGTAATAAGAGTTTTGGAGGTAAATTCATGGGACAGTGCAAGACGTAGCTGATTACCCATGATTTCGAGAATTAGAATCAGAATGACAACGTCAATTTTCAGGTTTGATTTTTGTTTATCATTTCTGTAATCTGAAATATATATTTGTTACACGAGGTGTTTGGGGAACGTGCATACCAAATCTAAAAACGTGAAAAAGAAAAACGTTTTTTTTAATAGTAAGAAAGCCTGACTTTCAAAAATAACTTATTTAATTTCAGCGACTTAACTTTTTGATAGGTTTTGCAAATATCACTAATATTAGCTTCTTGTCTTAGATTGCGATGCACTTTGGTGAATTACGGTAACTGCTGTTTTTTTAACTGGTACTGAAGTGCTATTTGGCTTTATGAGCTAAGTGTTCTTATTTTTCTTGGCTGCCTTGGTTTAGCCTAAAAGATAAACCCAGACGATGCTATGAACAACTTCTACATAAAAAATTTCGATCTACCATATATCACGAAAATCATAAAATTGTTAAAACTCGTTTCTGTTTTAGTTACGGTCATGGTGATCTTAATAGTGATAAATAGAGTCAGCAACAGCAGAAAAATGTGAGTTTTTTTCCACCATTTAAAACAGATGCACCAGCACGTCATGTGTTTTCAAAATTAGTTGCTTTCGTCGCTGAAGGTTACTCATTTGTTCACATATTTAGCCCCATTTTTTACATTGGTGTCACCTTTCTTCATTATGGTTATGCTTGGAAAACACCACACAAGTGGAGGGGATATATTCATGCATGCATAATCAAGTCACCACCAAAACCCAAACAACTGCTTATTGTTTACAAGAAATCAATTAATTAAAAAATCCACTACCACTTTCCATAACATATAATTTCTTTGAGCTGCAATTGGTATCCCTTTTCTGCCAGGAAACATGTTTCAAAATGTTCACTTGAAAACGGTGATATAGCACATTTCAACAAGAAACTTTATCATGTTTAAAAATAGCTTAGGCATAAAGATTGTATCAAATTGGACGACTTTTGCAGAATGGATGTTCACAATATACAAGATACATTCCGTCTCTACAAAAACATAGAGGTAATTGAAAATGGTACATGACACATGCCGTCGTCTAAATATTAAAAACAAAGGTTTTAAGGTTTTATATGGTACTTTACTAAGAGAGAGAGAGAGAGAGAGAGAGAGAGAGAGAGAGAGAGAGAGAGAGAGAGAGAGAGAGAGAGAGAGACACACACACACAGAGAGAGAGGGGGAGAGAAAGACAGAGAGACANTAAACATAATGAAGGAATAAAGAGTATATCAAAATATAAAACTTATTGAGAATAGAAGTATACACTATAGAAAATATATACCGTCGCTACGAAAAAATAGAGATATAAAAAAAAAATATACAACAAATAACTACATTTAAATATAAAAAACAAAGATTGTAAAAATTTATATGAAATGTTAGAGAGAGGGAGAGAGAGAGAGAGAGAGAGAGAGAGAGAGAGAGAGAGAGAGAGAGAGAGAGAGAGAGAGAGAGACACACACACACACAGAGAGGAAAGGGGGTGCATTTATTTTATGAATAAATAAGTGCGTGACCACAGGAATAAAGAAGCACTGCTTCTATGCTTTGATCATTATCCATAGTCACCTTATATTTCCAAGGTATAAACCCATACTAGTCGGAATAACCATCAAAGCAAGTCTATTTTATCAATCCGGGTGGCAACCAAAATTGACTTCATCTTTTCAGGGAAGGTGGGAGGTCAGCCACCGGGAATTGTAAATATTCTCATTTTACCTCTTCAAATAGCCTAAATGTAATCAAATTACATTTTGAACAATTATTACCTTCTAATGACTTCATTTTTTATTGAACAAAAAAACTCTTATAAACTTCCACACTACTGAATGTCTGTAATAATATACAGTTTTCGACGTCTATCTGCAGTATCGATTTATTGTGGTAGACTGGGTTTGAAGCCTTGAGGAATCTTTCGAGAAAAGTTTGTTTCAACCAAATGCTAGAAACAATTTTTATTCAGCGAAAGGATTAAACGAACGGTTTTCTAATTAAAGACGACAGCATATGATCATCTAATTAAATAGGAAAAATTAAGTCGTTTAATCTTACCTCAAGCTACCAACTAAACAGTTATAATGATTTGAAAGTGTCGCATTATTGAAAAACCTGTTGCACATGTAAGCAGGATCAACTTTTTAAAAAACTTCCCTTTACTCTTGACTAATTTAACTTCCTTGAAATCAAACTTTCCTCATTTAAGAGATTTTAAAGGGGAAAAGAGTGTGCGTTGCCTCCTTGAAACTCGTTTACAAGAGTGAATATTGCAGGAAAGTGAAAGCCAAAGGTGCATTCGTTGTGTACGCGAGAAAAGTGAAAAACGAATGATATTTTTTTCTGAGTATCAAATTTCAAATATCTGTTACATATTCATCCAAGCATATATTTTTTTTACCAGTGTGATGAATATACCTTAAACATTGCTACAAGTTGGGGTATCAGATATATTCAAGGTTCCTTATGTTTTAATTACACACAAATATTCTGGTATCGTGAAAGAAAAAGATACGTTACATATCTTCCCTAGTTAATCAACTACGTTGTAAGCCAGTCAGAGAAAAAAAAATGGTAAAAGAAATATATCTGCTAGAATCGTCACAGTATCTTGGTCCTGCTTGGTAGCTAAAAAAGGAACCTTAACAATAAACGCCCGTGTTACACTTGGTCCTGCTTGGTAGCTGAAAAAGGAACCTTAACAATAAGCGCCTCTGTTACACTCCATGTAAAAAGCATAAAGAACACTCGCGATATTGAAACTGTAGTAGAAAAAGTAGGAAAAGAAATATTTCTTTATCTCTGTTTCGGAACTTTTTATCAAAATCGTTTTTTTCTCACGTTGTTACACGTTTACATAAATTAAGTTATTTTTAGTCAAGATCAATGGGTAAATAAACTTTTATAACTTGAACGTAACACAGACTGCCTTGATGAAAATTCAAATAAACGTGTAGTGTACCTTACCACTTTTGTTCCATTCATGTCATTCACTGAAATACAAAATCTCTATCCAAACTGTTTGAAAGATATAAGTAAAAAGCCAAAACTGTCGGTGTTGTCACAAATTAGAAGAAACTGCGTGAATAGAAAGAAACCAGCGTTTTACAACAACAAGTTGTCATACAAAAGCAAACACTGAAACGGGAACTTTGTTTCAAAGTTTTCTATCACTATCTCTTAAAACAGCTATAGGAAAGGTCACGACGGAAGGAAGTCAGCAAAGTTTATGCTTATGACCACTTTATCCTTTCATTCTCAAACCACAATACAGTTTCTTTGTGTCGTCTGGGTGATATCAAACTGTTCCATTGTTTTAAGACGACCAGAACCAACTTGTTAAAAAGATGAGAATTATGGAGCAAAAAAATTATATTCACAAAGCCCCAGGTTGCAGTTAAGGATCCTAGAATTATCGCACTTTTTTATAACAACAGTTTTATATTTAACAGCACTAATCTCATTTTAGTGCAAATCTACAAAGGAATCGTTCAGGAAGTACGCAAGGGAATAGAATAGGAGGGTTGGATTGTTAAGGTTACAGAACGATTACAGATGAATTGCTTATGTAAACAAAAGAAGAGCTTCTTAGTTCAACGTTTGATAAGTATAATTATTTTTCTGTAGAACTTTAAATTCAAGTTTGAAGTTTTGATCTTGGTTGAAATTACAAGACTTTGTTACTTGTTCTCGTGCATTACGCTGCATTTAATACCAAAATATTTTCACTCAAATGATTTTACCAAATGATTTTTTTCCCATTAGAATTGCCTTAATATCTTCTCCTGTCTGTAAGTATCCAAAAACGAGGGACTATTGAGGAAGAATATTGTACAGGAAGAACAGCAAAATTCTTAATTAAGATAAAGGATATGATAAAATTATAATATTATCGTAGACTGTTCGTCGACAAAGATACAACTTAAGTACTCTCAACCGCCTCACATCTCGAAAACAGAAAAAATATTGAAACCTTAACATAGTACTTTGTCCTTATATGGACTGTCAGATGGCTCAATCGTGTACAACAGTGGTCTTCAACCTGGGCGGTACCGTCCACTAATGGGGAACTGCAGATTTCGGGTGGGCAGTAGAATAATTTCATATCAAAAACATCCAAAATATGTTATCTCACATATTTAAGTGGCAAAATATTTTCTTATAGAGGTTTTAACAAAATTGCATGTGATGTAAAGTATTATTTATAATTTCATTATCCAAAAATCTTCGCGGTGCCTCTATCCTCTCCAGCGTTACTATGACAACGCAAGGCTACGACGTCCGAAATTCTTAGAAATGACGTCATCGAAGGTCAACCATTGGCTAACAACATTCTTCCACTCCAATGCGCTCTGCTTTATCTCTATCCCTCACTCTATCTCGTTAGCCATCGCGAACATCAGATTTGCTTCGAATGTCCTCTCCAGGTTATGATGTCGTCTCTCCACATAAGTGATTCTGTTTTATCTTCCTTCTANTCGAAGAGGTGTAACTTCACTGCCAGGGAGATGTCTTTTGATTTCCAGATTGTTGCTAGTTTCCAGAACTGACTCCAGGCCAATCCTTTTCGTCTTTTTAAGTCCGTATGGCAGTCAGCTAAGTGGGCACCAAGGTATTTAAAGTCATCGACGACTTCCAGACTTTTGTTCTCTGAGATTTCTACTAAGACTTTGCCTTCATTTATCACAGTTCTTGGTTCAACAACATAAAGTATATATATGATATAAAGTATTATTTATAATTTCATTATCCAAAAATCTTCGCGGTGCCTCTATCCTCTCCAGCGTTACTATGACAACGCAAGGCTACGACGTCCGAAATTCTTAGAAATGACGTCATCGAAGGTCAACCATTGGCTAACAACATTCTTCCACTCCAATGCGCTCTGCTTTATCTCTATCCCTCACTCTATCTCGTTAGCCATCGCGAACATCAGATTTGCTTCGAATGTCCTCTCCAGGTTATGATGTCGTCTCTCCACATAAGTGATTCTGTTTTATCTTCCTTCTAGTCCGGTGCTGTGCTTGACAATATTTCTAATATCTTCATAATTTTGGATTGTCACATTATTTTGCGCTACGTATTTTAGGCCCATGTCTCAAAAGAAGAGATATTTCCGTGGCTATTTCTCAGAGTATCTGAAGTTCGGTTTCATTGAATCTACTGCAAACAAGAAAATTCGAATGTGTTTACTGTGCCATAAGTCCTTTTCAAACGAATCGATGAAGCCAAGTCGATTGCACCCAAACGTTGAAAGTTAACCTATTGAATATTTTCAAGACCTTTATCAAAGATTCACAAGTCGCTCTACAATAACTGCATTATTTAAAAAAACAAATTCAAATCTTCAAGATGGTTTAACGACAGCCTACCATATATCTAAATTAATTGCAAAGTGTGGTAAAAGCCATAACATTGGAGAAAGGTTAATACCTTGTATCAGAAATTTCATCTCGACAGTAATGGATTAGGATCCAACCGAGGTTATGAAAACATTACCTCTTAGCCATACTTCTGTCACCTGAGGTATTGGTGAAATGGCAGCTAATGTTGAAGGTAAACTTGTAGCTTTTCTCCAAAACACTTTATTCTCAATACAGTTGGATGGGTCTACCATTTTACATAATAATGGGATATTGATGGCATATGTACGGTGCTTTCATGAAGACAAACCTTTACAAGAGGAAATATTATTTACTTCAAATCTTATTACAGATACAAAAGGATTGTCAATTTTTACTGCTGTGAGATCGTACTTAGAGAAAAATTATATACCCTTGTACAATATTGTTGTATGTGCTACCGATGGAGTCCCATCAATGATGGGCCGATATCGTGGTTTTGTTGCTTTTTTGAAGGAGGAAGTGCCAAATATCCTATGTATTCATTGTGTGATACATAGGCAACACCTTGTGGGAAAACATTTGAGTACAGGACTTCGTGTATCATTAAGTGTGATAATTAAGACCATAAATAAAATTTAATCGAATCCAAAAAATGATAGAATGTTTCGACAGCTGTGCCAGGATAACAATGAGCAATGTATTCGGCTTTTGTTATACACAGAAGTTTGTTGGCTCTCGAAAGGTAAGAAATTTGACTTCTTTTATTTGGCATCTATTTTTTTTAAATTCAATGAAGTAAATCTAAAGCTTCAAGGAACCAACGTAACACTGATCACCTGGAAGAATGCGTTATCATAATTCATAAAGAAACTTCNTTCGTGTATCATTAAGTGTGATAATAAAGACCATAAATAAAATTTAATCGAATCCAAAAAATGATAGAATGTTTCGACAGCTGTGCCAGGATAACAATGAGCAATGTATTCGGCTTTTGTTATACACAGAAGTTTGTTGGCTCTCGAAAGGTAAGAAATTTGACTTCTTTTATTTGGCATCTATTTTTTTTAAATTCAATGAAGTAAATCTAAAGCTTCAAGGAACCAACGTAACACTGATCACCTGGAAGAATGCGTTATCATAATTCATAAAGAAACCTCAGATTTTCCGTCATAATCTCTTGCAAAGAGAATTTCATCAATTCCCAGAACTTTTAGCGGTAAAAGACCACGTAACACCACAGGACATTGGAAGATTTGGCAATCATCTCAATGAACTTAAATCAGATACGGAAAAACGATTTGGTGATATTTTGAACTTGAAAGTGCATGACTGGATGATAAATCCTTTTACTGCAAATACCGTTAATGCTGATGTAACATTCCAAGAGGAGCTATTAGAAATGCAGTTCGATTAAGAAAGCAAAACTAATTATAAGAATGGTGGATACCGGAAACTGGCAAATGGTAAGAAATTTGTTGCTGCCGTTCCCTACATCCTATTTAGAGGAATCAGGCTTCAGTGTTGTGAACAATATCATCACTAAACAAAGAAATCGCCTGAAAATCAATCAAAGGGGAGATCTACACTTGCTGTTGACAAAACTCGAACCAGACATTCAATTTTTAGTCTCACATCATCAAGCTCAAGGATTTTATTAAACCATATTAATCCGTGTCAGTTTTAGGTAGCAGTGAATAAAATGCCCTATTCATGCTTTTTGTGCTTTGCTCAGATTTTATGTTTTCCAAATATTTTTTTTTCTGTGGCTTGATATTTAGTTGCAAATGTCAAATTAAATATAGTTTAACATGCTTAAAACAAAGCTTAAGATGCGAGTTTAAAACAAGCTAGTTCTCTAAAATTGTTTATTGAATTCTTCATTTGTTAAATGTATGGGTATATTCTATAAAGAACTTTTTACTTATTGATAATTACAATATATGTCACTAATCGTACAGCCAGTTTAAAATAAAGGAATTTCAGTCAGTTACATTGTTTTGCCTCTCTTATGTAATTACTTCCGGGATGTTATTGGGCGGTGGAAAATATTTTTCCAGAGCTTACAAAAATGGGCGGTAAGTGGAAAAAGGTTGAAGACCACTGGTGAACAAGATAAAGTGAGCTTATAACTACCCTCACTCCTGTGTTCGAGACTTCTTCCACAATATTTTATTTAAATCTTGCTCATTAAAAGTTTCCCTGTAGAACATAACATAGATAGAAATTCATCTCATGACAAAATATATTAGATTCAAAAAAACAATTATGACTTCTGGTTACTAACAAAAACGTATTGTTTCCTTGTAACTTTGACAGAATCTTTTTTAAACTTACTTTTAGACGCAATTCTTACTGATCATCCAAAATTGACAACACTGTCCTTTCTTAATTGTCTTTTTTACCTTTCCAGAACACAAGACTTTGTCTACAGAAACAAAACTTGGTCAGTTAGCCAATATCCTCTAGTATGGAGTTAGAGTTTACCGTTGCTTGCAAGACGTTTGTTATTATCAATGAATGGGAACTGAAAACCTACATTTGGTCCAACCTACAGTGCCTCCATTCTCCTACCTCTCTAATGCCATTTCTAAGCAAAATGAATTGAATGAAAAATGCATACATCTGGAACAAAATTTTTGGTGCGTTATATCGCGAAAGAGATTTTGAACAAATGACTGACTGGATGCAAAGAAAGGGAAACTCGACAGAACAGTTTGAGGGTCACAAACAGTAAACCTTAAATGGGTGATAAAGTTAGATACACGAAATGATACTACACCAATCAAAAAAATCAACAGGTAAGACAATATCTAATGTGGATAGTTGGCAAAAAGCTGAAATCAAGGGACTTATTAAAGCTATTTGCCATAAAATTCTGCCTCATAAAAACGGCTTTGAGGAGAAATAAAGTTAGAGAAGAAAAATTTCCATTCAACACATTTCCAAATCAACAACAGAAGTAAGATTTCAAGCGTCATCACAGAAAAAAAAGAAGACGAAGAAAAGGATGACTCACAAGACCCCCACGAAAACTTCGTTCTCGGCCTCAACTTTGTTTGTGATTCCTTCTTCACACCACAATAAGTTGTGAAATAAACGAACATGTATGCCGCAGTCGTCACAGCTTTGTTGGCAGAAGAACTTATCGATAAAAAAGAGTTATTTTATGGAACGACCAGGAAAGGCAAGATCCAGTTCACCAATGTGTGGAGTATCTTTAGATCTTGTAATGGCACTAAGTAAGGCTTCCAAGGTACAGGCATTTTGGGTGCTTTTAAAGCGATTTGCTCAACCATGCCTCTTCATGGATATCCCAAGGTTTGACTTGTCTTGAACTACATGACGAGCCACGTTGAGGTAAACCATGGACATCTATTAAGTTCTTTGGGCACCCCTAGCTCTCAGTGGAAAATGCGGAGGCCTTAGACTTTGGTTGAACAGTTTACAAAAAAGTGGTGCCCATGAAAATTGCTGAGGTTTATCGACGGGAGAGTGAGACTAATCTGTCGCCTAGGAGAAAACCAGAGGGTGGTATACTATGGGCACAAGAGAGTACACGCTCTTAATTACCAATCCGTCATAGCTGCAATTGATCTTATAGCAAATTTATATGAACCAGCAGGTAAGCTCAATTTATGCATTGAACCCATAACCCTTTAGAAGCCCTCATTGTACATTTTGGTAGTTTCTACGCTGGAGGTTATTGATATAACAAATCACATTTTTGTCATCCTGCCTACTGCTACATCTTGTTTCATTATCCCCCTTTCTAGCCTCTGTCCCCTGGATAAATTTTATTATATGTGCAGTTCTCTCCTGTTCCAAAGCAAAAAACTTCACAGGTAAACAGGGCAAACAAAAGAGAATGCAAATTTAATGCCAACGTCACGTAACTTAGCTCATTTCCAGGGTCATTTGTATGATAACTCCTCAGGATATGTACATATCTATTAATACATCATGTTTTTTAATGCTTTCCGTGACTTTATTTATGCACACAACCAATATTGATAAATTATGAATGTATGTCATGTTTTTTACAGGAGGGAAAGTTCTTGATCCTGACCTGATAGGAAGATTTCAAATTTTAGAAGGCAATAAGACCACTACACTTTTATGTTGACCATGCTTGTCTTTCTAAATCCACTTGCAGCCTGGTTTCAGAAGAAATAATTTGGACTCAGTTGTTGGATCTTTACATAGAACTTGTGCTCTCTTTAAAAATGCTAGAACTTCCCCCTGCTGATTGTAAGCAAATAACTACTTTGACTTGATCTCCTCTAGGCTTAAAGTTTACTCCAGTAAATGAGTTAACACAAATTCTTGCAACGAAACAACATATATTTTCTGCAACAACAAGGAGGGGAGCCCTGCAATATGTTTCTGGATATAGTAAAGTTCTGTTTTAATTCATAGTGATTTTATTTAGATCTTAAGTTTAAAGTGACTTAATATGGAGTGAACAGATAAAAATAATTGTTTAGACGTTCTATTCACTGAAAAGAAATCTTAAGCTGGAGCATTCTTCGTGATGAGTGCAGAGTGCAGGCAACAGCCTCCACTGCAAGCCTTTTGTTAAAAAAATTCATAATGTCATTCAAGGCTCTTAGAACTGACACCATACACCTATATTGTTAATGTTGGATTGTTTTTGGTAAGGCTTGCTTATATGTTCCACGACATACGGGGCCATCCATATATTACGTTCTCACTGAGGGTGAGGGGGTATTCTAAAAAGCGAACAAAAGTGAACCGGGGGGGGTGGCGTCACAAGTTGAGAACGTTCACATTCTAAACAAATTTTGGTTACAGTTTTCACAAAGTAGTGACAGCAAAAGAACAAGTGGGGGGGGGGGGAGGGCAAATGGCCAATTTCATGCAAATGCGATAAATGGATGGCCCTTATCATAATTTACATGGTTCCCTCATTTGACATGTATTGTTAACACCAATTTGTTTAGACTCATCATTTAGGATATTTTGAAAATTTGGAATTTCTTTGATATAATTTGAAAAACTTTAGTGAAGAAACCATACCACTCATAGATTTAATCTAACAATCCATGACGTGTTCTTCAAAACAAAGTGACTACCAATCCTAGAGTTGATAATTAGTAGAACCTACTCAAAGCCAATACTTATCATGCATCAATCTCACCTACTCCAATTTCACTTCGAGGCTTGTAAGGTGAAGCCCTTATAATGTAGATAATTGGTGTAACTGTCATTAATGAAATAACACAATTCAACAAAATGCAAGTTATCCAATGCACGATTATTCTAATTCAATATACTTTTCAGTTATAATACCTACTTGCAGCCTCAAAATTTCTATTAAAAGTGACCATTCAACAACTAGGCTATAATTAAAACCATAGTACATGAAACTATGGAAAATGGAAAACTTGGTGTTAACAGGGAAGATTGAAGGAAAGAAAAGTAGAGGAAGACAGAGACTGAAATTCATTACCAGCTTGAACAAGGATCTCCAGTTCAAGAGGAGTGGCTGTGAAATTTTAGCACTGACAAAAGAGAGAAATAGATGAAAGACCATGATCTCCAACGTCCTGAAAGGATAAGGAACTCNTTCAGTTATAATACCTACTTGCAGCCTCAAAATTTCTATTAAAAGTGACCATTCAACAACTAGGCTATAATTAAAACCATAGTACATGAAACTATGGAAAATGGAAAACTTGGTGTTAACAGGGAAGATTGAAGGAAAGAAAAGTAGAGGAAGACAGAGACTGAAATTCATTACCAGCTTGAACAAGGATCTCCAGTTCAAGAGGAGTGGCTGTGAAATTTTAGCACTGACAAAAGAGAGAAATAGATGAAAGACCATGATCTCCAACGTCCTGAAAGGATAAGGAACTCAGAAGAAGAAGAAGAAGAAGAAGAAGTACATGAAACACAGTAAATTTACAGTTGGCATATGGGAGAAGAAGACGTTAAACGGAGAAAGTAAAGTAAGTAAGTAACCATATAAGTATAATGTAAGTTTGTTGGTTTGCGTGAACTTTGCAAGGATCTGTCAACTTATAGTCTAACGTGCATATGAGGGTCGGAAGCGAAGAACCGTTTGATGCAGTAAATTTGCAGGGAGAATTAGGACTTATGCACTGGTACAAATAATCGTCAGTGTTGCAGAAATAAGGAATTGGTCTCATCATACGAAATTTGAACTTTAGCACCATTACTGTATTGCTGCATCATACACCACTGTACGTATTTTGAAAAAAATCATCTCTGGGTCAGGTGGGGCATGTGAGATTGACCGTTCTTGATACAATGTTGGAGTAATATTTCATGGGGCACTCCTTTTTCAGGGTAAAAATAGATTCTGTTGTATGCACTCTTTTTACAAATTCGTTAATTCAAACAATTCCTTGCAATAAAATTATTTTTGTAATTCAGACTTGAAAAATCATGTAGCAACAAATTTAAAGTGAAAGCAAAGAAAACCCCACAAAACAATGCAAAAGATTAATTTTTTTTATTTTCCATTAGAAATGTTTGTAACATATCTCTGATAATTACAGTGTTTCTGTATGTTGATGCTGAAGTTGCAACATAATTTGTTGCTGTTTGCATGTCAGGCCTTCTAGTAATGCCTACTGTGAGTCAAGTAAATATTTCATTGTCCCTCAATGGAGCCTGATATTTTCCAATTCCAGTTCTTACAGTTCCGTTTCTCGCTCTTCAGTGTCTCACAATGAAACTACTCCCTCCTCCAATGGTCCAATACCTCTCCTATTGATACCATTATTTTCCTTCTGAATTTTACACCTAAAGCTTCCACCTGTTTTTGCTTCAGGATTTCCTCTATCCTCTCTGTAACTTCCTTTTCCATTTCTTTTGCCCGCTCTCCCTCCCCTCCCCCCTTTTTTGTTGTTGTGCTCCTCTTTTGAAGTTTCAACATCGCACAGTACTGTTGCTTCCTTCATCCTTTGCGTTACATCGGTGAGGTCTTGGTGAACCTCTTCATAATCAGTACCCTCCATAGCAGAGATTTTTATCTCGTCCCTTTCATTTTTCATTTTTAATGATCAGAGGGCTATCTTCAACAATGGCTCCTTGAGCCTGTTCAAATTCTCTGTCACGGTTTTCCAAGCATTGTCTTTTTCTTGTAACCCTGTAAGCAAATATGGCTCTACCGATAACAATTCCATGATCAAACAAACCTCATGCTCCTTTTTCTACACAAAGTTGTTTCGTTGCAGATTTGGTAGCACCATGTTTCAGACTCTTCCCACCAATTTCTTTTCCGCTACCTCAGACGTCATGGTTTTCAAGGATTTACTTCCTGAACAGTCCATCTGCGATTGAACGTCTTTGGGATTTTGCCAGAACATGCGCAGAAATATGCGCAACAGCATTTTTGTCCCTGTCTGAGGCATTGTACTCAATACATGAAGGCCTGGGAAAAACGCTCATCCTCTTACTTTTGAAGACATGCCAGGTTTTAGTTTATCAAAAGGGATTTTTTGCCAGCAAGGGAAATGTTCATTCATTTTAAGGCGTGATACCAGTAAGTTTTCGTAACAGAATATTATTTTCATTAGTCATGTTTTCATGTTTCCTTGATCCTCGAAAAGAGAGGAATGAATTCCAAGTGAGATACTTAATTTTTTTGTATTTGGTGAATGACTATATCCTGTTATTTTTAAATGTGATAGGGGAGAAATGGAAGCAATTCCTTTTCCATTTACAATATATGACAGAAACAAGAAAGGTTTTAATCAGTATGTAAGTAAGTATCAAGTAAGAAGGTATGTGTGGGTATTTTGATTAGCGATGACCTTACATGATGTAAGGAGGAGTTTTATTGGACTTGCAATAAATTGGAAAAAAACAAGTTGTGTTCCTTCTGTTCAATTTCTATAATTTTTTTTATTTTATCCCTAACTGGCGAATAGACAGATCAAAACTCAAAAGTTTCATTCCATGTGTAACAAGATTTCTCCTTTCGACCATCAGATGCACGACAATTGCTACTATTCTAGGCCCAGATTAAGTCACAGTTCATTCTACGGATAATAAAACGTTAAATACCAATAGATCAGACTGTTGCTATAAAAGAACACTCAGCCAATTTTGCACAGGAACTGCAAAATTTCTTTGGCATATCATAATTTTGCAGTGACACCTAATCGTTATTTATCACAAGCTTACAAAACGATCGTACGAGGTAATAAAATGTAATCGAAAGAAAAAATATTTATTTTCTCAACATTTAAATTCCAGTTTGAGGCTTTTGAAAACTCAAGTGTCTAAATTACTCTGTGGTGGATGGACGTGAGTGTGCAATGATAGAAAGACGTAGAAATGCAGTAAGATGGCCATCATTAAAAAATGGGAAGGACACAAAGAACAATGAAAGAGGTCAGAAGAAACATTTGTCAGTGATCTCCAATATGTGGCCTCAGCTTCAAAGAGGTTAGTGTGAGGTTCGTCAAATGTTAACTTGGCATTGCTTATGTGTAGTAAAGAGAGTTTGGGGCTTTGTATAAAAGGTTACCAATACCCACCGTTCCAAGGGGCTTTATCAATATCACGGGTCCTATGAATATGGCTGTAGGTAGAATACTCTTGTACCAGTCTTCTTTTGATAGCAAAACAGAGCTTGCAAAGATCATCTGTTTTGTTAAGAATTGTCTTCCCATTATCTGAGAAAACCATCCTTGGAACATAAGATCGTGAACAAGATCGACGAAAGCAGCAAAACAGGCAGTTTTTATTAAAGTTTTAACTAATTCAAAATGAGCAGCATTTAAAACAAAAAAAGTGGACTGGTGAAATGTTTCAATGAATCTGTATACCCTTTACACCATCCTGCTTTGGAACGCAGGTTGGTATATAAAGAGATTACCTGAAAATCCTACGCCCACACACTGAAATGGGGCAGATGCTTAACCCAAAACTCGGATAGAGATCTTTCGTTGGAGTGGCAAAAAGGAGACCCTGAACTCCTTAACAGTTAAACATTGTGGAGAACTGATTTTACTGTTTGGTGAAAATGAAGAGGACTAGAATTATGAGAATTGGACTAGATAATAAAAACGCGGCAAAAGAACAGAATGCATAACGTGGAAATTCAACTGGCATTTTAAATGAGTCCATTGCAAAGAAAAAGACTTTTATCAACATCGAATAAATCTGACTGACTTTTGACAAGGTAGCGTGACGCCCTTGTTACTCAAGATTTGAAGGGTAAGCGTCTACTTGTAAAAACTTAAGCCATGCCTCTTCACCAAAATAATACTTTTAAGCCAAACTACAAAGTGGAAGACAAAGACTTTTGGAGTATTTTGTTGCTAAGTCGCAGCTCACATCCAGCAATACGAATAAGTTTGGACCAACTACTCTGAAGCTCATCATTAATAACTTACGAAATGTTAATGCTGTTTTGAATAGTGTTGGCAATAGTAATACATTATTTCCTTATTTCCATAAAACAAGTAACAGTCAGGTTCAATGTCCTTTTCCCCTCAAGATTCCATTAAAACTAACACGAAAATAATGGATGACATCTAAAGCAGTTCACCTCTATTCTTCTTAACAGTCTCATTAAAACCATTATCCAACTGGATAAGCACAGTTTCGGCCTTTTCAATGTTTATTAAGAAATATTTTGCATTCTGCAAGGGGTGACGATACCAACCCGTTTGAATCTAGGGACTAGCATATTCATGGTAACTCTTGCATGTTGTTCACGTAGTGACAATAAAGGCGTCTACTAGAGAGGCTGTTTCACTCACTCTTGATGGACCTGGAACAGATATGGCTTACGTCTTGGGTGTGGCGTTTGCTTTTTATAGATGTATCTTATATGACCAACATCCGTCACTTGACCCGTCAATAGCTTTTTAATAAAAACTACGGTACATCTTTTATTGAGGATATTATTTTCTTCAGATTAGAGCTAAAATGAAAGAGGGGTTTGTTGAATTGTACTATTTCTGTTGATATTTTGTGTGATATCCTGGTTTTGTTTCAAGTATAATGAAATGATTCCTTGTCAGTTCGATGTACAAAGATAATTAAACTATCTGCGATTGCCTACCTGCCTTTATGATTAATTGCTTGTAGCAGGAAACACCCTGTTGCTCCTATTCACGTACAAGTGTTTCTAAACTTCTCAACAGGAAGTTGCATTGTCTTTGCAATTTATAAAAGTATATTGGTTGAAAATGCATTTTTATCTATAGTTCACATAACATATATTCAAAGCAATTAACTATAAGCGTACAGTAAGACACGAAGCATTGGTAAAGAAACGGCTTTACTCCTGACAAAAGTCAAGCCGAGAAGACATGGAGGTTCTCCTCTGCTGTTCCATTCTGAAACGAAATGAGATTCTTTTTGACAGTCAAAAAGGACCATTTTGCTTATCTAATATAAATGTAGGAAATGAAAAAGAAAGCACGTGTGAGTAGTAACAAGTGGTGTTGTTTCAAACCCCTATTTAACATGTGTGCAATAGCCTGGAGGTCAAAGACTTAAACCTGTGAATTTGAGTTATCCCACCTACATTTCTTTACATGCAACTACATAGGTGAAACTGTTTTTGAACCCTCAATTTTGTAAAAAGCACGACATAAATTGTTATAACTGAGCAAATGATTGTCCAGTGCCTCTGTGTTTGTGACGTCAAATAAGCAGTATGTGGAAGCTTAAGATGACCTATTCAGAGTTGGTCTCAACAATGTTTTCTGATAAGGAACACGGTTGGGAGACCGTGTACTACACGTAATAAACTAGTCAAGCGTCTTGACAGAAAGCAATAACTTCTGCCTATTGAGATTATCCTTTGGTGTGAATAAGCTCCCGTGCTCCAAGAACGGTAAAGGTTATCGTCCGAAGCCCTTAACAGCAATACATTTTTTCACTTTATAGAGAACCTTCTGCACCTTATGTCACAGCATTTGAAATAACTTTCGTCGTGCTTGGATATCTTTTCGTGTAGCAGAGTAAAATGCGAATGGAGATTAGTAGCGGAAATGTTAGTACGAAAACACCAGGTTAGTGCTAAGATTTAAGAATACATCTTCTCCCATTTTCCTGAACTTGCAATGATCACCAATAAGAAAGCAGAACCCATCTCATTTTGTGTTAACCTGCTATCCAAGTTACTGGTCAGCTGTAAACATTTCGTCTTAAAATATCCTTAAGACTCATGATTCTGATCAATTAGCAATACAAACAACTACTTAACATTTGATGCTTCAATATTTTTTTGGCAACAAGAACAAAAATTAATGCAAAGTTAGCACATACAACCCTCTTACTTTAGATAATTATGGGAGATTATGGAAGCTGATTGCTGTATTGACAGTAACTGACGTATAAAAAAGTGGTCAGATCACACTAATATCCTGTTAGGGTGAGGGGGATTCAAAGAAAAAATCCAATAATGTAACACCATTGAATTATACATTCAACATAGTTCAGGAGTAGATGGTTGAGATATGGCTGATAAGCTTAAAAAACCTCAGAGTCATATCAGGCTATATTTCTAATTTGTTTTTCTCCCTGTAAAACAATGTCATTCTTAGGTGTAATGTTAAGTTTTTGAGCAAAAGCATGTGGAAGAATTAAAATATCACAAACTACACTCAAGGAGGAAAACAAATCTTTTTTCCCGCAAAGTCACTGGTCAATTTTCGATACACTTTAAATGGTACTGAGATACATATCTAGCAGAAAAACACTTTATGAGAAAACATGAAGGCCCAACCACCATATGAGTACATAGTAGTGTCCTTTGAAAAAATAACAAGCCCACATAATTCAAAATACAGGAGATCACTGATTAAAAGAAAAAAAGTAATGCTCAAATAAAAGATTCGTTAACTATCAGTACTTTTAAGTTTTTTAACTATTGCCTCCGTCATATTTTCCCTGTCTTTTCCATAGTTCTCAAGAGTAATTATGGGTATTAAATATTAATCTGTAGGTTAAGATCTGCATGAATCTTGGATTCAAATGTTCTGTGTGTTCAAAGCTTGGGCACATGACCAAATCAGCTAAGTGTGTTGGCACACATGTAATATATTTTGAATGTTAGGTCCTTTTACAGGCAGCAAGTTCCATAGTAGCCCTACGCCAAGTCACTCTTTAAAAGGTGTATTTCTTGATGCTGACTTACATAAAGCAACTTGTAAGATGGTTTTTAATACTAGGTCTAGCAGACCTCTAATTAATACAGAGTTGTTAATT
Source organism: Morbakka virulenta (assembly GCA_003991215.1). Classification (NCBI taxonomy): domain Eukaryota; kingdom Metazoa; phylum Cnidaria; class Cubozoa; order Carybdeida; family Carukiidae; genus Morbakka; species Morbakka virulenta. Next base: position 1,432,714 of record RDPX01000059.1, on the reverse strand, counting down.
AATTTAGGCTTTGAAAGCAAGGTCCTGCTAAAATTGTCAAAACTAGTGGATCAGCGTGGTACCAAACTTTTTTTAGATGGATTAATCGACCTGGAAGTGGTACCTAACAGGACGTACTTGCTGGGAAAGGATGCACTAGACTTTTTAAGTTGGAAGAACAGTAGACAGGGAATTACTTAGCTTAGCTGATTATGATTTAGGGAACATTAGAATCAGTGCAACTATTAAGTCACACCAGCTACTAAACAAATATAACAGTGTATCTGACGGTTCTTGTTGTGTTCAGGGTTATATGTATGGTACAAATACCAAGCAGGTAATCACCTCTGTTAGTGGAACTAGTAGACAACTTCCAAAATGTTTAGTCAGATGTTTTCGTAGGCCTAGAAAGAGAGTCTATTGAGAGTGTTTTGGAAAGAGTGGAGCTCAGCGAGAGGAGCTATGCCGTCGTAGTCTTAAGAAGGGAAAATGTGAAAATACGAATGGTCACAAATGCAATGACTGTGCAAATATAATTACTTAGTTCAAAGCACTTTTCCCCAGTCATCGCGAATTTGTATCAAAGGTAAAAAAAAAGGGGGCAAGGTGTTTTCTAGCTTAGATATGAGCCAAATGCTTTATCAGATCCTCTTAACTAAAGATTGTGAGATGATCACAACCATATCTATACCATTTGTGGCTTTAATATCTAACTGTTTTCCTTCAGGTTTAACACAAGAAAAATAAGAGGAGTTAGTAAAGACACTATTTTCAATGAGATAAAGAGTTTAGTGTCAACAGAGTTTCCAAAAAGTAGCTATACTCGAGAAGACGGACTTCTGTGGTATATTACAGGTGACCTACAATTTTACATGGAAATTATGTACAGATATGATAGTGAAATAGTAACTCCATCCACCATCAGATTACAAGTTTTTATGACAGACCATGAAAACCACTTAAACGTGGTGAAGTCTAAAGCTAAACTGAGGAGTGACGCTCGGTGACCCGGAGGCAATAAAGAAGCAGTAAAACATTTTAAGGAATGTATGGTGTTCTGTGCAGCTGATACTACCAAGATACCACTAAGCTTGCGCCTTGTAGTGGAGTTAAAAGCGGAGATGCTCAACCATTTGATAACGTCAGTGTGAACCTAATAGAACTATTTCATCATCATCATCATCATCATCATCACGTCTTATCTCTCCTTCACTGGATCCACTGGAGAACATTATGGGTTGCTTCCAAAAGGTCTTCATCAAAGCATCTTAGACCCTGTCTGCAGTCTTGAAGAATATATGGTTGATTCTTTGGTCAGGTGCTCAACAAGTATATGCTGGGCTAGCTCGCAACCCTAAATGATGCAGATTGCTGTTCGTCCTTCTAACTCTGGCTCTCAGTTGGTTTAATGTTCCCTATTCTTTCCTCTTCAGGGGCGTGGCGCTTAGAAAGGTCTCGGATTGATGTTGAAGAGATACCTATGGTGGTGCTTGGTCACTTTAAATCCAGTTCCCTAATCGGTACTATGGTGGGTTTAGTCCCTGTAGGCCAGTAACTATTACAAAGCTCTGGCAGGATTTCAGTCTCTATTGCACATCTTGTCGACCAAACATTGGGTGTCAGTTCTCAGTCAGGTTTATCACTTTCATACTTTGCCAGTGTTTCTCATCTAATAGAGAGGGGAGCTTTGCTATCAACGGAGTAGGCTGATGACAGTCAAGTTGATACCAGTTATTATTTCCTGCGAATGTTCCTGCTTTTCTATAGCTATAGAGTTAGAAAGAGCTTCGCCAAGCTCGATGGTATCCTCAGCTAATAGGTCACTGTTGTAGGCTTAGAGATATTGCTCTTAGAGATCTTTGCTTTGGTCATTTGGGCAAGGCATGTAGACTCCCAAAATCTTCTTGAAATGTTCCTTTTTGAAAATTGCTAAATAAGTGCCTAAAAAGCATAAAATACCTCAGGGCGATGGTCAATTCCTCCACCCCCTGCATCAAGGATCAGGATAAAATTTTCCAAACCGGCTCTTCTGGAGTTAAATAGTGGCATTAGCTTGTTCTCCAGTGGAGTCAAAACTGGTTTGCCTTCCACGATGATTGGTAGATGTTGAGATCTTGGACGGAAGAATGAAGCAGATCTTTCAAAATTATTAAAGCACTGAGGACGCAGAAGTCAGGTTGGGATTATGGCCCCTTTTCCACCTTGCGCTTAGAAAGAACGACATTTGTTTGTCATCATACATAAGAGTGAGATCTGGATCCAGAGCCCAAAGGTCCTCCTTATGACCTTATCTCTATCTTTCTTTATCTGGTTAAGGTTACAGATAGCACTATGGCTACTAAAGCCTCCAACAACCAAGAAGACCTTATTCCTAAGGTTATGATATATAGGCCAGACAAAAGGAGCAAAGGGTGATTCTGTGTAAAGTCTAAGGTGTTCTTAATGACCGATGGATCTCGTGAATAAATAGCACTACCATTGACTGAATGTGAGTGGGAAATGACCAATTGCATGCCGGGAATATTAGGTGGCTTCTTTTCCTTGCAGGTTTCTTGGATGCATAGGACGTCTGCTTTGAGATCGTCACGTGGGTCTGCTTTGTTAGATGATATTTCTTCAGTACTGAAAGTCAATACCTTCAATCGAGACATCTCCGATGACTAAGGTTTTATGTTTTTGCCACACTATAGTGTCTGGTTTTGTGTGTGATATTTGTCGGTTCCCTTCATAAGATTAATTGAGCCAATCCATGGAGGTATACTAGTTGCCCCAAACCCATTTCTTGAAGTCTCTGGATGATATTGGTATACGTCTGTATTGGTTGACAGTGGCACCCTTTTTGTAAAGGTAACTGATTATGGTAGCAAGTTTTTTATTACAGAGTTCTCAAAAATTGTGAACTAATGTAACATTGAGCATTACTAGAGCAGCTTGTATTTTCGACAAGCCAACAGTCTAGCAGAGCGAGTCAATCGAGACTTGAAGTCACATATACATGTTGTTATTCTCAGCATGTGAGAAGTGTGGAAGGGAGTAATGTATACGGAAACGATGGACAGCAGAGCAGCGAAATAAACCAAAATTCCCAGTTAAAAGTTGTTCGGGAAGGCAGTAAAGAAAACATCTATAAAAGGATAAATCGAAGGAGGATTTGGGTAAACTACTTACAGTTTAAGGAGAGCGTTTAAGTTCACTTGGAATTGGCTCGGACAGGCTTTGGTAAGTAAGAATTAAAAAAATTCTCTGAACCTCTATAGGTTAAACACCGGTTTGTAATTATGTGTATAGATTCGTTGATAGCGAAAGAAAAAAAAAGAAATTTAGTTAATGATAGCTCACTTGATGGAGGGGCAATCAAGGTCGTGATGCCAACACTAAGTCAGATACATAAACAGATACATAACTGTCCTAATTTCAAAATATGATGACCCAGAATACGTATTGTCTAAATAAGCAAAATGTACCAGTTAGAAATTTAAGCTCCCTTTTATATCTTCAAAAGTATGTATTTCATTAAAACACCTCCATTATCAAAAGGAAGTAGATAAAAATTTTGTGGTCTGATAGTCAGTAGTGGTCTTTGAGCCTGAAGCTACCATGACACCCACTACTGTGTGATAGGATTAAGGCAGGCACAAATGGTGCCATCCATTTAAAATAGCATCTGCTTAATGTTTAACAAGAAAATGTAAGGCACGTAAGGCAGTTGTTAGATAAGATAGAGGTATAGTTTGTATTTGGGAATATAGTAAGATAGAGGTATAGTTTGTATTTGGGAATATAGTTCAGCTACTGTCGTTTCTTGTGTTGATGTTGTTTTTGTGCTCGTATCAGACATTACAGCACTTGGTAAATATTATTGCCAGTTTTAATTTTAAGTCGGACTGTAAAACATTATCTTTGTTTGAGATGTGACGGTTGTGTCCATTAATGCCTGCAATGTCAAGGAACTTTGTCGTTACCAAATGTATCTAAATAGGAGCAGTTGTATCTAAGACCTGTTTTTGTCTTTTACTGCTGGGTGGAAAAGATTCACAGATGAATCTGAACTTTAGTTAGTATAGCATTTCGTCATGTATCGATATGTAGGTATTTCAAGACAATTTCGTGACTTACATTCCATTGACTTATGATAACTTTTGCCAAGAATAGCATGTTTTAATGTTGCATTAATGATTTATTCACCACTAGTTTAGTTTTAAAGTTTATTCGTTCTGTTTGTATGGTTTCAAAACTCAAGATCATTTCAAGATTGATATACGATATCTATCTTGTCGTGAGCTTTTTCTCAGCTAGGTTTCGAGAGATACTTCTTCCATCATCATTCTAAGAGTTGGCAATACACACCTGAATCGAAAAACATAAATGTGTTATCATTTATGATCTTGAGTTCTGAATTTCTTGTCCCTCCCTTCCCCAATTTTTTTGTATTTTTAGGAGACCTCTTTATGACTATGTTTTTCGCTGACTGTTGTTTGTCTGACTATGTTTGTACGATGAAAATATGGATAATTTTCTTGGTAATGAACTATGAAACAATGAATTGATTCTTATTGAATTTTGATTACACAACCCATGTCTCTTGGTATAATGACTTCATTAGTAAACAAAAGAGAACAAAACATAGTACCACTTGCAATACAGTTGTGAGAAACAATGCGCCATACAAACATTTTGAAAAACAGGAATTCAGTCATGACAACCGAGTTATGTGACTTTTATTTCTTCAATTTTTTAGATTCCAAGGGGCCATGATAAAAATGGGAGATTTTATCCAAAATTCTTCTCAATGCAGGTTAATTATCACATGTCGAAGAATCAATGACATGCAGGTACAATTTCATGACAAGCAATTAACCAATTTTTTAAAATGCGATAGCAACTAAAATACACACTGACTCCTTTTATTGGCCTGTGAAATGTCCACTCCCAGTCTCAAAAGATGTCCAACGGGAACTTCTTTTTCATAAACAGGAACTTAACTAGTGTTCTAAAAATTGTTTAAACGAAACATCTAGCTCTACAAAACTTGTTTTGCACCAGTGAATCAACAATTAGTCTTTGAAAGAAAAAAAAACTCTCTTGGAGTTGTTTGAGGGCAACGGCAAAGCTGTTCACAAAAATTGGAGGGCTTTCTCCAATCCATTTTTGTTTTCCTAAGTTAATGACAACAACAGACGGGCTTCCTCGATTCCCTCCATATGTTCTGTACCTATGAAAACTTACTGGCCCTGTGTTGTTGTGGCTCAGTGTAGTGCCAGCGAAAGAGTTTTCTACCCAAATGAATGTAATTCTTAAGTGTAACATATAAGTTTTGTAACACCACTAGTTTTTAAAACATAAATGGCTATATGTTGTTGGAGATAAAATGCGGCTCAGACATGAAAAACTCGTTCTCTTGTTATTGAATATAGAACATATAGTGAACTTTTTTCATTTGGGCCATCAATTAGAAGTTAGCTGCTTTTTCACCCTGCAATTTTACCATTTTCCTTCAAACATATAAGTCTAAGTCACTATCGTGTATAAAATTCCTTGCCTAATTGCAACCAATTAACCACGCTCAGACAGTACTTGACTTACTTTGTTCGTTACCGTATTTTAATATTCCCCGTTCATGTTTTTACAAGTCATGGAATATCAAATGAAATATAATACGTCTGCTGGCTCAGATTTGTAGGCTGAGAATATGTTGCTGAGAGTAATATCCTACTGACGTAATATCAGATAACTTGTTTCAATTCTCAACAATACTGGATTCAAATCCCCGTAAAGAATAAATAGAATGAGTGTGAATGTGTTCAAGTGGCATAGTATAATATAGCAGTAGTAACCAATCATATAGAGAAATCCGGAGAATTAGTTCACTAAGTTCTGTTCAAACATTATACTATATTGAGCACTTGTAATTGATGTTGGTATTGTAAACTGGTCAACCTTATATCTGGTAACAAGCAATAACAATATTAAATATTCTGCATATTGCATTCAGAGTATTTAGTTAATCAAGATATTACTTTTAAATAAAGTAAACGTTTTCGTTTCCCGTGTTAGATTCCATTGTTTCCTTGGACGAATGAATACTTGATAAACGCACGTCGACATATTAGAAAGCTAGCTTTATATGAAAATATGTATATAGAGAGAAGCTTCATGTACAGACAACTCACCTTTGTTGAGTAACTGAAGACGGTCCCAGAGCAAAGGAGAAAACGCGGATTTGCCATATGACAAGATGTTTTCAAACTCTGAATTGGACATATACGATTTGAGGACGGTCCAACTGTTGTGAACTCAAGTACGAAAAGGAAATGTCTTGGATACGCTCTGATTAAATCGCTTGTTCTGCTTTTTGTATTTTTGAAGCTAAAGAAAACAAAAGAATCAATCCTTTATTAGAATCCTAGATATATTCCCTTGACAATGGACACTTACTTTGAGTTTATATTCTAATTTTCCCTGCTTGGGCAATCGTATACAGATATCAGATGAGTTTTATCTGGTGTCAAATTTATTTCACTTACCTACAGAAATTTAATCACAAATAAAGGAAAACAAAATTTGAAAGAAGCATAGCATATTGACGAATAAGTAAGACGTTATTGATTAAGGTCAATAAAAAGTGAAAAAACCTTGATTAATAACTATTAAATATTATCAAGCACTTCAATTAATATATAAAGAGTAAAAATTGTTATGTTGACCTTAGAACCTATAAAACACCTTTTATTGATCTTGAGTTCACTGACCTGTATCGAATTCCCAAAAAGAGACGTACAAAAAACCCCAGTGGTTACTTGTAAAACTTTTAAAACTACGTCTGTGTAATACCAAACAGTAGAAGTTAAAGTAGTAGGCATGCCCTTTGACGATAAAATTATTCTCGTCAGTTGCAATTGCCCTTCAATCCAATCATAAATCTCGAAATAATCTGCAAGTGGAGGGGTGAACCTCAAAGGCACTCCAGAGGGTCATACCAACGAGTAGAAGTTAAAGTAGTAGGCATGCCCTTTGACGATAAAATTATTCTCGTCAGTTGCAATTGCCCTTCAATCCAATCATAAATCTCGAAATAATCTGCAAGTGGAGGGGTGAACCTAGAAGGCACTCCAGAGGGTCCAACCTGTGAAAACCACTCCCTACCTTTGATAACTAAGTAACTTTTTCGGAATGACGAAAACCTTTCCCACACTCTGGAAAACATGGAAAATATTAATGACTTAGTTAAATGAATATGACAAAAACTTCAGACTGAAAATTGCTATAACAACAACTCTGTAAACAGGAAACTTTAAAAAATAACCAGGACTAACTACGTAACCTTGCAAAAATTTATGCGTTATTCTGAGTCGAGAAGAAATAAGTATCATCATTTATAAATAATAGATCCTCAGCTTGTTGTTTATGACAATGATGAATGACCAGATTATTAAATCTCCGTTGTTCCATGCTTTAAAGCCAACCTCGTTTTTACCCCTTGCCATCGAAAATGAGTTTTATTCAAAAGCACTCACAGAAGGATTTACATGAAGTAGCTTGTAGATCTGGCTTATATCGGGCATAGAATATTTTTTACCTGATGCAGAATTGCGGAATCTTTCAAAACGTCAGCAAAGAAGACTATTTCAATTTTGATTTTTTGTATTATACCAGTTTTTCGTCAACCTACAAATTGTTTTTGCCATCTATCCTCGATGGCAGAGACAATTAAAATAAATCTTCAAAATTTGGTCAAAATAAATTATCCAGCTTCATCTTTTTGAGATTCATGAAATATTGCGCCAGCTTTCTTTCCTTTGTATATATTTTTAGAAGGTGTCTTTTAGGTGAGTGCTTTGTTTCTACAATGAACAGGTCAGATTTTTTCTCTGTGAATGAAAATTTGTATAAGAGGTAAAAAATTTCATCATTACTTATGCCGGGGAAAACCGTTACTGTTAAAGTTTAGATGCTTTGAGCAGCAACTGGATTTAAACAAAAAAAATGTCAAGTTTTTATGAAACTTTGGTTTTCAGTAGTCACATTCAGTAGAACTTTTATATCAGGATCAATATTTCTACAATCAGGAAAAACTCTCCATACCTTTATCTTGTGATTCTTTAATTTTCTTTGACAGCAAGCTGCAAGTGAGCCAACAGGATAACCACCTTCCAGCTAATATCTGACTGGCGCCAAGGAAACCACATTAGTAGGAGGGTCCTATGTTTTTGGTCAAGTAAGAGATTCTTCCCAGTAACTAGGACATCATTGGGACTTTATTTAGAGGTTCTTTGTTCACACTCTTGTTTCTCCATTCATAGCCTTTGGCATAAAACTGTTATATTTGAGTTGATAATTCCAACCCATTCAGAAGGGAATCATACAATTATGTTGAAATCAAAATCAATTCACAGACATGGTGGTGTTCACTTACCTCCGCATTAACAGTAGCTATTTGTTCTACTGTCTCATATTGTCTCTACACTTTCATTTACAAAATATAATATTATACATGGTCATTTGTTCAAGTAGTGGGTGTCATGGTAGATTCAGACTCAAAGACCACCACTGACCTTAGCAGATTCAAATGGTCTATCTATTTAAAAATAGCAGGTGATTTGTGTTTAACAAGAGGATTTAAGGCACGTAAGGCAGTTGTTAATTTAGAAGATAGAGGTATTGGTTGTATTTGGAAATATAGTTCAGCTACTGCCGCTTCTTGTGTTGATATTGTTTCTGTGTATTGTTCCTCTCTTCAAGTGGGACTGGGCCCTTTGGTTTAGACAGAATCTTCCCCAGGGTGGATGTAGTGAATCTTTAGGGCCCGGAACCTGATAAAATGCGTTGCAACTCAGTCACAGAGTTAATATTTCTTGAGGTGTTGTAACTGTAAATTCAATATTGGAATACGAACTACATGGCTGAACTTCACGACCTTACAACGACTGCTGATTTGGAATATAATTATGAGGTTCTGTGACCTAAAATTATTGGCATACCTAACTGTCTTTACAAGGATATGTTATTGTTCATCATCAAAACAGGGTCAGAAGTGGATTTAAGCAAAATTGAAAAACCAACGCCAAGTTTCCTATTGATATTTATGCTTTTTGGACTAAAAACCGTGAACATAAGAAAACATAGTTCCAGAGATAACACTGTTAGGCAAAAATAAAATGTTCTGTGACATGCCGAATGTATTAGTTTCTAGCTTCATTTGACACGGAAATTTCAAAAAACAATAGAGAAAAGGATGTCATCTACATTCCGTTTATTCCATCACTTGTATTTTTAGTGTGCATAATACGATCATGTTAATGTGTTGCGAAAAAATATTCCGAAAAATATTAAAAGTTGAAATAATAACCACAGAATGACGTATACCATAGAATCCAGGTGGAAAAATAAAGAAATAATAAGGTATATGACAATTATAACGGGTTATCATGTGTTTTGCATTCTGGAAAAAGGGTCATGCAATCGGAAAATAAAACAAAAGTTAAGTGATTATATCTAAAGGGTTATTTCAAGGACAGTGAATTACAGTGTAGCGAAGGTTCCCCTCTGACGACTGAAAATAGTACTGAAACCATAAGCCTGCTGAGAGAGCGTGATGGGAATTCTGAATTGTTTCGAGCCACACAAACAATTTAAGGAAGTTAAAAAGGGTAAATTTTTTTAATGTTTATCAATTAAGAGCCATTTACGATAGAATGAAATGTCATGTCAGACCGTTGAACAATTTAAGAATTGATTACAGGCATTTTGGACTCTTGTTAATTCCGATTGTTTTAGGGAAAGATAATGGAGATATGAAGGGCATCTTTACGTGTATCAGTGAAGAAATTTCAGCTAGATAGAGTAGCGAGGCCCAGAAAAAACATGACGAAGAAGAGAAATTTTATACCGCAAATTCCTTAGCATCGATGAACAATCGTAAAGCTTGTGCCTTTTGTCGAAAGGACAATTATAGTGACCAGTGTAACGTTGTGAATGATCTGGGTGCTCTAATGGCAGTGCTAACAAGGGTTTGCAGATGTTACAAATGTTTAAAGTCAGGTCAGGGAACAAGATATTGCCTTGTCCTCTTTAAATGCTACTCGTGTAAAACACAGGGAGATAACCACACTGCCACGGCCTCCGTTAAATTATTAATATTGAAAATCAGGACTTCTTTGCCATTAGATTTGGAAGTGTCACTCAATTTTCTGGAGTCGCAATTTGGAATTGTTCAAAAGTTGTTCGCAATCAAACACGGATAGGTGTGTCAGACTATGTATAGAATTGGTAAGTAAATAGTAACTGACTCCATTTAGTATAAATTGTGTAGCCTAAAGCTTCAGAGTACCAGAGACCTATCAATCTACTTTGAATGAGTGAGCCAAATCCTCAGCAATTGATGCAAGACTAATAACTACTCCACATTTACCATTTAATGCAATTATGAAATGCTCCGTGAGGGACAAATGTCCTCAGCGATGATTCAGGACTAATGACTTGACCTTCACATCTCAGCCAATCAAAGAATCATTTAATATTTACCAATTTATGCAACTGCCAATTGCTTTCTGACAGCGTATCTGGACTTGCTCTACTATTCTGAGGAATCTTACTCTAATATTGAGTGGTATTTCTAAAGCCTTATCAACTGCTCTACTATCCATTTCGATGAATTAATTATCAAGAAGGTTAACTGGTGAACATTGAAGTGCAATTTATTTATTATGGTCAATGACTTTGTCTTAGTATAACATGGTGTGGTGTTAAGTAGGTTGTCATGTAATACAAAAACCCAAAGTAATGTTCATTCAAAGATTAATGTTCAATAGTGAAAATATCAATAATTATTAAATGTTATAGGCAAAACGCATGCAAGTCGGAGGTTTCAATATATTTACCTTGTCTAATATTACTACACAACTCATGATCATCTGATCAAAACAGTCAAGGACAAATTATTGGATTTATTTAGCTTCCTGAGTGAATTGCTGGGGGTATAGAGTCTCTACATTCACCTATTTTTAGCCTTATGCCAATTTACAGCAGCTTTCTTGTACAGAAATTCTTCAATGTCTGGTCCGCAAGACAGTCTCAACAAGATATCTAAATTTTCTGGGACAAGTGACTTGGCCTTTATCCTATTTTACAAGCTGAAGCGTTGCTCACATTAAACACTAGTAAGTGGAATGCAGCAGGCAATATTACACAGTTTTGTGGTGATTGGGTATTCTGTAGAATGAGTGGAATGCTATTCTCTCTTCGATTTATTTATTTACACAGTCGATATTGGGTCCTTTCATTTTTTTTTCACACTATTTCTTTCGTCGTGATTTGTTAACCTTTTTTGACACGATTGGGTTCATGTTGTGCTAATCTGTTCGCAAAACTCTTTAATGTTGCTGCCAACTTCACTCTTCTATCCTTTCAGTCCACTTATGGCTGAGCCTTTCAAGAGGCAGAACTGGGTGAGGTCCAAAGACACTGATTGTAATTGTAATCCAAGAGTTTTGAGCACATCAGACAACACCTGGCCCATTTACATGGATTTATAAATTTCTGAACACTCTTTTCTATATCTGTACACAGAGAATCACTTTGGTAGCATCAGCACAGGCAAGTAACAATCGGTGAGCTACACAAGAGAAAGCAAAGGTACGTACCCAAAGACCTACATCGCCTTTTGTTCTGAACACTATTGAGGCTCCTCGCCCCCTAGGCCAACCAAATTAACAGTTTGAACTCTCACGGTCTTCATGAGTTTTCAGACCTCATAAAAAATGGTGCTGTACCACTTGGGATACTAGCATCTACAACTAGTTCCGATTTTACTTTCATATCTGTAGCATATACATACCATACGTATAAAACACGTTTCTTGTGTACAGACAGATCTGTTATTTCATCCAATATTAAAGCATACTACTTAGCTTCTTCAACCTCAGTCTTTATGGTCTCATCAGACTCTAATGAAGACTCATCTGAATGTCAATAATGGTGTACATTCTTAATCCCTTAAATTGTATTGTTAAACCGCTTACCCAAAGGAAATCCAACAACATGTTCACGGATTCATTTGCTTGATTTTATCTTGGCAGCGAAAATATATAGTCCGGGATAAGTGTTTATTAGCTTCACACACCGAGGCTTGTTCATATTCACCGACAGTAATTGGATCCATATTGTATATCTGGTTCCTTACCTGGAGAGCTTCACCTGTCCCTCTGTGGTAATTGCTGGCATTATGCCTTCTCCACTGTCAACTCCATTGGTTGACTGTGGTGTTCTGACACAACAGTCAACCAAGTTCGTTGTGGCATTACGACTACCAAAGTGAATGTGAGGCTTGATTTTTTATATAAGTTAGACCAACTTGAATTTACTGAACCATTCTATTAAGTGCTCTCTTCCTCGCTAAACATAAGGGAAATAACAATCAAATTGAAATATTGTAGGTTTTAATTACTTTAAATTTGCAATATGCTCGCACGTGCGAAATTGTAAATCAGCAAAAGTATGTGGGTGGGTAGCCGCAAGAGTACATTTTTATCTTACATAAGCACCATAGCAAATGGACCTATGTTTTCTCTGATGTTCTGCCGCTTGGTAAGGAGGTCACCACATAAGAGAAAAGACTCAGTTGACATTATGGATCTACTCATAATGAGTTATTGCAAAGATAAAAAAAAGATTGCTTCATTCTCCCATGAAAGCATCTCTCAACCCACCCAGTAGATCCCTGCAACAGTGAAAGCAGATGGTTTGTTGAGGTCACGACCTCAAATTGAGTTGAGATCAAAGAAAATAGTCTGTTGGTATCTGATTGTCAGCTGATAATGGGACCCTGGATTCACACGAAACTAATAAATAAGAAGTAACAAACACTCTAATTTGCTAAGTACTATCTCTTTTGATCAACAGTGATTAGAATTACATACTTAAAATATTTCACGTGGGAAAACCGGATGCAACAGTCTGCACTAATTTAAATTCTCTATTTTGATGGGTTGATGCTGATAATAAGGCTACAAGCTATCACAGAGGATACGATAATATCGGCAGGGGCTAGTGTTTAACAGCTGTTGACCACAGAATGGTTATGGGGCATTATGTTAGAGGGATTTTATCTGGGCGTACTTTAAACAACATTGGAAGGCCTTAGTACGCTGGACAGCGTGCTTCTCGACGTACAGATCACATTTTTGCGTGCAAAATACGACAGAACATCGCCCAATGGAGGTCCTGTTTTGCCTTTTGTCGACAATTTTCCAACGAAGACAAGGTCGATGATTTGACCCAATTAGCATGTGACAATAATTCAGTATTATTTGAAACAGCTAAGTGCAAAGTACGTAATGAATAGAATAAACAATCGATATCAGTTCTAACATCATTTGACTCGTGTTCGGAACAAACGTACCTTTCGGACGCAGTTGTCAACAACGTAAAGTTATCACTGTTGCAGCTTTGGCTGGAAATCGGTCTAAGTAAGAACGTTGAATGGAAATATCATACTGAAACTATCAGCCCGAACAGACAGAGACAGCACTGATGGAAACTGCAAGATTGCTTGTGTTTCAGCAATAGATTGAAAATATTATCAGTGGCTCATTCAGAGTCGGATTAATGTTTAGACTTCGAAAGGAGAGCGTGAAAAGTGTAAATGATATTTAGCGGAAAATCTGAATTGACGCACACGTGCATTTTTCTATGATAAAAATGACACGGCCTTGTGCGATTGCTAATTAGACCCGCACAAAATCTCTTTTAAAAAATGGTATCCCAGTGTCGGCGATTCAAAGAAATGTAAGATTTGCATCAGCAGAGAAGATGGTGTTGTATTGAAAGAGTATATTAAGACCAATTCTTTTCAATCTTTTACCATTGATTCTTTATCCAGTTTTTATTTCGTTCATTTTAAATATTAATCCTTTAGTTTGGAAACCTTAGAGGGAATTGAGCAATCAAGCCATCGTCTTCTTGATTTCCAATAGATACTTGTCATGTTAAATTTCCTCTTTACAATATACTTCCCTTGTTATCGCTTTCTTTCCCATGATAGGTGTCCACTCATTGCTATAAACATGATGTACTTTTATTACCAAGTCTTATTGACTAATTGTAATAAATATCAAGTTCCAACTATGTTTTTTTCTCGCCAACTTGACAGAACTGACTTGAATAAGTTTTGGTTAGTTTCTTCACTTGTTCTTGCACTGTGTTGTGAAAGGTGGCAGCTGATTCAAATGGATTGGAAAAGATTAAAAGACTCCAATTTTCTGGAGGACTGTATTTATTTAAGATGCACAAAAAAATGAAATGTAATAATATATGCAAGAGTAAAATTTACAAGTATCCAATGATAAATAAAATAAAATTCGTACAATCTGAAACTAACTATTCACTCATGACGATGAATTAACAATCTAATAGGACGATCAAGGTGATCTCGACGATCCCAATACCATTCAATGACTGCTCGTGAGTCCGATCTGTTCTGTAAGTCTACTAAATCTTGATTACAAATGCATCTTATTTATAGCTAATTTACAACAATAAAGAAGAAACTAAATGTGACTGTCCAACAAAGTTCAAGGTTCTAAAAGGAATAAAAATAACTAACAATGATAGTACAGAAACAACACTCTACTTGTCAGCATTACTACCGAAGCAAGATAAGTATGTGTGAAGCACCAATATCTTCCAAAATGAATGACTCTTGAAACATCAATGAGCCCGAAGACAAATACTTAAGTGAAAGACTTGACTCGACGGTGGCAAGTATGGAAACCAGTGCACATACTTTCCCTATATAGTCTGTAGCCATAGCAACAACAAGGGGGTTTCCCAACACACTGTAATGGGCTCAGTAAATAATCAAATAATTGAATTCAAAGAGAACTTTATTTGCCAAAAGTTTCCGAGTGCAGATTAGAAGTTTGCGAAAATTCACCGACTCAATCACACAAAGGAAAGAGTATAAAGAGCTAGATTCTCACATTCAAATTAGAAAAAATGAATTATTATAGGGAAAGAAGCAGTACTCATTCTGCAGCTAAGAAACTGAATGTAAATGTACGGTGTATTCTTGAGCAGAAGAAAATCAATAACTAATTTAATGAATTGTGCATGAAACCAAAAGGATAGAAAAACACTAAACCATTCGGGTCAAAATCTTTTCCTGGCTTAGTTAAGAGCAACATTTTTGAATGGATCTATGCTGGCTATGCAAAAATTTTGAAGTTTCATGCTCACGTATCCTGGAAAAGACAAAGGTTACGTCTTCTGAAACATCATAAGTATTTGTAGCCAGCCGTACACAACTTTATCGCAGACACACCCCAAGAAGATATATTTCTATAGCTCAGGAAGACCTAGGACATTTGATAGGAAAATTGTTATGTGGGAGATTCAAACTAGAAGATTACAAATGAAGTTCGATTTTGAACCGTTATAAATGTTCATGTATGTTATGAATAAATATTTGGCATTATCTACATAATGTTTCCGTTCAAGATATGAGAGTGTTTGTTCACAAGGTTTTTTCAAGCAATTTCAAATGCTACCATACCAAGTGAGGAGCTGTTGTCTTACGTCGCTCCCCTCATTACAAAATATTTGCTACGATGTGAAAGTATATATCTGGAAATTAACATTTGTGTATTACTCCGAAATATTTAGTGACTGATGATGGTAAGACTACTATTCTAAGTAATTATTACGCTGACCCTGCTACGATTGAGAGGATAATAAGAAAAAGATCCAGAATGAGTTTCTCATAGTCAATTTTAATTACCGTGAAAGTTTTAATAAGAAAAATTCATGATCAATGCATTGCTATTTAGTGAGAAGGTGTTCAATCTTTTTCTTCCATTCATGATTTGTACAGATAATTACATAAGCATTGTATAAGAATTTATAGTAAAAATATTTCAAGAATGTGGGTAACACTTTCACAAAAGGAAAGGTCATTTTATATCTAACAACAAGAGAAAAATAAAAGTAAACCAGGAAATAGATGCCCACACTGAAAATGTGGAATATGTCCGAGTGAGCAANAGGATAATAAGAAAAAGATCCAGAACCATTTGGATCAAACGTTTCAAATGAGTTTCTCATAGTCAATTTTAATTACCGTGAAAGTTTTAATAAGAAAAATTCATGATCAATGCATTGCTATTTAGTGAGAAGGTGTTCAATCTTTTTCTTCCATTCATGATTTGTACAGATAATTACATAAGCATTGTATCAGAATTTATAGTAAAAATATTTCAAGAATGTGGGTAACACTTTCACAAAAGGAAAGGTCATTTTATATCTAACAACAAGAGAAAAATAAAAGTAAACCAGGAAATAGATGCCCACACTGAAAATGTGGAATATGTCCGAGTGAGCAAGCGAGCATCGTTCAAAAGATAAATGTAAAAGAATTATCTGGTCTCCCACGAACTTAAAAGTGTCGTGTCAGATTTCATTTTTGATTTTGTAATGCATGACGTAATGCCCGGAATCACTGAATGAGTTCTTCTGAAAAACTTAAAAATTTGGATTTGGAAAGAAAAACGTCTCTTTGTCGCACTAAAATTGCGTCGTTCAAAACAGAAACAAAGCTTCAGTAAAATCGCGCACTTTTGAAAATTACCAGATGGGTTCAACGTGAAACATAATAACTGCTAAATCGAGACGTTGTTAACAAGCGAATTTCTAAGTCAATGAATAATTATATATCAAAAGAGAAAAGATGGAATTGAAATCCATTTGTAAAGCTGAATTTACAAGGTCGAGGTTAAATTTTGTTCTTCTTGTATCCTGAAACTGAGATATTTGCCTTAAAATAAAAAATAAAAAATAAATGAAATAAAAGATAAAAAATTAAAAATGAAGTCGACAGGATTCGAACAGGGAAGACCCACCTGACTTCTAGTCAGACGCCTTCTCCACTCGGCCACGATTGCTTCGATGTATTACGTCACGTCATTTTTCACGTGACCTCCCATTATTCCAGGAGTCAAGATTCACGAAGTTCCAAAAAGGCACTTGAAGTTGTTTGACATGTCAGAATTTGAATTTTATTATGAAATGTAACCCTTCCGAGCTAAATTGTACAAAATTCTGACCAGTCAGGCAACTGCAAGTGACTTTTTGGAACTTAAAAAATAAAATGGCGTCTGAACCACTGTAAACAAAAACCAACGAATNAGGGAAGACCCACCTGACTTCTAGTCAGACGCCTTCTCCACTCGGCCACGATTGCTTCGATGTATTACGTCACGTCATTTTTCACGTGACCTCCCATTATTCCAGGAGTCAAGATTCACGAAGTTCCAAAAAGGCACTTGAAGTTGTTTGACATGTCAGAATTTGAATTTTATTATGAAATGTAACCCTTCCGAGCTAAATTGTACAAAATTCTGACCAGTCAGGCAACTGCAAGTGACTTTTTGGAACTTAAAAAATAAAATGGCGTCTGAACCACTGTAAACAAAAACCAACGAATTTATCTTTATAATCTTTTCTCAACCGATCAAATAACTTTCTTCAATCAAAGACGTCTGTTAAAGGAGCCTAAAGTAAAAACAGTTTGATTTGATGATGAAGAAAAATCTTTGTTGTTACCTGTGGTAAAGGATTTATAGGCACAGAGGTCTTTACATGACCAAAACAGGGAGACTCTAAAAACCAGGTATGAAGACAATTCCGAAATATTGGTTGCTAAATACACTAAACAAGAGTAAAGAGGATTGTCAAATGAAGCATTCTCCCAAAATGTATAGAAAAGAGTACAAAGGTCTTTACTAAGAAAAGTACCAGGCAAAAAATTAAACGTATTGAAATATTCCACCAAATATCCCATCATAAAGTGAGACTGGTCTGGTTTGCAGCTGATTGGATTTTTGATGATGTCGAATGTTTTTATCTAGAGGATGAATTCTTGTTGAGTTCTCCACAGCCAAGTCTGTCAAACGGCAGTGGAAGTGTACCAGATTTAAGCAAACAGCATGATATATGTGATTTAGAAGCAAATAAAGGGGGAAATACCAATTCAGTCTTGTATGGAGTGAAGAAAATATGTGATAGACTTAAAAATGCAGTTTTTGAAGATTAAAGTAATGTAAAACTTGGGATACAGGATTAATTGGAGGTTTATTTGCTAGATCCTTCTATGGAAAACGCTGCCCCTTACGAAGCATGTTCTAGGTGTGTTCTGCATCTGATGTAAAAGCCTGGAATAAGACATAAATAGACTATGAAGAACTTTAAAAATTAATGCATTAATGTTCTGATTAATGTTTTCAGAAATGGCTTTGGAATAACTAAAGGAATCGACAGAAAACGCCATTTTGTACCCCTTTTTAGCATGTTTCACCAAATGCTAGGCAATAGCACAGGAATGGGAGCAACTACGTTAATAATAAAAATGGAATAGCACAGTTTTTATCATATTTAGAAGATGGCAATCAATTATCAGAACTGCAGTTAGAGTTCACTTCCTTTAACTCAAACATAAAAAGTTATTCCAATGACAAGCGTAAAAATGTAAAAGAATATAGTTCACGGAAACCTGCTCTGAAAAATCGGTCGTTGGTTTTTTGCTTCTTGATCACGGTTTGACACACGTTTTGTGGTGCCTTGCAAATAACTGGCCAGCCATAATCATTTACACTAGGCCATTAGCGAACTTGACCGGCTGAGTTCATGAGAAGTACGCTTTTCTGCATTGCTGAACATTTGCACCCTGGGTGACTAAGTATGAGGACGGCTTGCCAAACCTTGACCTAAAGCCTAAATGATCAAGTATTTGGCCCAATGGATATTCAACCTGGCATGTGTAAATGCAGCTCATTAGCCATTCTTCTTAGGACTTTTTACTTAATAATTTGTTGATATTTTAAACTTTTCGAAGATAAGCTCTGAAGAAGGAGGGTTAATAAATGTAAGGAGTGTGTGCACGAGAAAATGCTCAAAATACTTACATTGTGAGTTAGGGTTTAATGAGTCAATTTGTGTTCAGCTGCTCCAAATACTCATGAAAAGTTAATACTGAACACCTATTTCAAGAGCTCAGAAAGACACCACAATTTCATTGCGAGATTATGGGGGCTATGGGAACATATTGTTAAGGCATATGACTGGTACGGAGCCAGTGATAGTTGAGGTGTAACATATATACTTCTTCTTAGATTACCAATACAAATTAATGGAAACAAACAGAAAAAGGACTTTGTGAAAGCTTTGTACTGGGTTTGCTAGGACAGGAGGAACGGGAGATGGGTTGGATTATGTATTCCCAATGACAAAAAGACTGTTCAAAACTAGACATGAACACTTTACAGGTTTTTTCCCCTGCTCACTAGACCTGTAAAGTAGGAAATTCAAATGCACTGCAAATGAAAATTAAAAGCATCACAGGAGTGCTTCACGAACACTGGACACCAAACTTTAAAGAAAAACTAAAGCAAAAACAAGCATCAGGGGAAAGAATGCTGTAAATGATAAGTACTGTATTCTCCAGAAATATTCAAAGGAGAGAGCTTTGCGTACCCATTTTCATCGATGTATCTAATGTATCACTTCTTGAACGAGTCGCTTGAAAATATTATTGCTGAAGCAGAACACCTCCCCCCTCCACCCCCGCGTTTACAAAGAGATATTGACCACAGAGATACTGTTGTCTGAGTTGCAAAATAAAGAGAAAAAAAGAAGTCAAACAATTCCAAAACAAGAGCAGCTGAATTGAAAAATAATGTTCAAACGTAGCAGAATATTTATAATGATAAGAGGAAAGGATAAAAATTCAATAAAAACTTATTCTATAATTCGCATATTTAGCAAGAATGTCATTTTGAAAGAATCAAAAAATGATAATATAAAAATAGTAAAGTTAACTTTTAAGTACAACACAAAGAGGTGTGTGTACAAAACTGACAAATACAGTAAGTAGTTTAAGTCCTAGAATAAGCCCAAATCCAATAATATTTGTTACAAAGTAAGCTCCAAAGCTCAAATATTGAATGTACATTTCTATTGGCAGCTTCTAAACACGTTACCATTCTGCCATAAAAAAAGGGGGGGTTGGGGGCAAATTAACATTTAAATTTGTTAAAATGTCAAATATTTTGCAAAACACCTTTCACCTTTGTTTACAATATAGAATACTTTATCCTTACTTTTTATTCAATTATAAGTTAGCGGTTCTTCGTAACACTTTTTCGGCGCAAAAACCGTTTGTTTGGGGGAATAGGAGAGGCTCTGATTCGAGCTGGCCGTCCCTGAACTTTTCACTCAAAAACAAAAACCCTTATCCGAGATGACGCTCATTCAAGCAAATATACTTATTCGAGGAAATAAGGCATACAACAATGAAAAATATTTAACGACTACATAAAATCAGAAGATACTTTTTGACGCCTTTGAATATGGTTTGGCACTCTTATGACAACTTCATGACAAAAATATTTTCCAGAGTTTTACAAATGCCCCCATATTTAAATAGAAACCAAATCTCTGCGCCTCCACAAAGTTCGGGTTTAAAAATGCAAATAAGGAGCAATACTAGGATGTTAAAACAGAAAACCTTTCCCTCTTTCCTGCAATGTTTTGTTAAATTTGAGCCTCGTTATTCATTGTGAATGCAGGAAGAAGCAATATTTTGACCATAACAGAAGGAGAGAATTGATTAAATCAAGTTCCCACAAGATACTTTTTTGCGCCTTTGAATATGGTTTGGCACTTTCTTGACAACTTTATCACACAAATATTTTCTTGAGCTCTGCAAATCCTCTCATATTTAAGTAGAAACCAGATCTCTGTGCGTCAACAAAGTTTGGATTTAAAAATGGAAACAAAAACAATGCGTGGATGTGAAACAGAAAATCTTTCATTCCTGTAGTTTTTGTTAAATTTGAGACTCGGTTATTTATTGTTAATACAGGAAGCAATATTTTGACCATAACAAAAGGAAATAACTAGAATATTTGAGGCCCAAAAGGAAGACAAATTTTATTGATTCAACACCGCAGCAACAGGTCATGGATGGGTTGAAACAACCTCTGGAGAGCTGAGGGCTTATTTTTCCTTTTTCTCATGGAGGAAGTTAATCACCACATCGTGAAAGTGCACATCGTAGCCCACGCGAGGTTTGTTATTGGTAGCAGTATTTGGCAAGGTTTTCATGACGGTAACTTTTATCCGTATTTCTTCCTCAATGGTTAGTTTGGGGGCATATAAACAAATATCCCGACACAAAGGTTAAAAATCTCAAAAATATATTATTGAGAGGAAAGAACCAGATAACTGAACTGTTGTTTATTGAAAATACCGACTCCCTTGCCACGAACCAGACAGTGTAGCAGTGTCTTGACACACAAAACAATCAAACAACTTAATTTGATGGCCAAGCAGTAGTAAGCTAGCTCTAAACTCAACTGAACTTAACTAAATTTGAGCTCGTAGAAATAATTCTGCAATTCTGAGATTAGCATTCGTTACGTAAATTTCGTAATCGTTACGTAAATTTTAATGAACAATAGGAAGGGCCAGGTTAATTTGATAAGAACTGAATGATACAAATTGGACAGTGGTACATGACTAATCCTCGTAAGTTATCCTTTCTATGCTGGAAAAATCTTGCACCTCTTCCCAGAAAACAAGACGGAATGACCTCTGACGTAAACGAACGTAATATATCTTTCACTTCACGAACATGAATTGAAAATACTATTTGAAGAAAGAGAATGAATGGGCTGGAGAGAAATATTCTGTGACAGCCCTTTATAAAAAACCCCAAAGACATGGAAACAAGGTGGGCTCAATTTTTGTCAAAAATTATATTCTGAATTGCTGATTCTGTTTATAATTTGGGCTAAAGCCGTCACTCTAAGAAAAAATGCAAACTTTTAATTGTTGCTAATTGTATAGACTTACACACAATATTTTTGTGATTTGTGTAATCATTTATGTGGCTATTACATACAAAAACTGGAAAAAATCCTTTTCTCCCATGGCTTATGGAATCCCTAAGGCATATTACCATCAATACTGGTAACATTTCAAAGCAGTTTACCAACAATAATTGCTTCCTACAATATTTCCAATCGAAGACGACACACTATTTGTGGTCATCATTACGTCACCATGCTCTCTGGGGAAATTTCACAATAATATTTATCACCAGACTAGCCTAAACCGAGGTCTTTAAAGGAGATTTTGGTACTTTCCATTCTACTTTGTCTAAAACTATAATTCTTTTACATAGTTCAAAATTCCCTTTTTATCCTGGAAATACAATTCATCATGTCCCTGAAATCAAGTTATACATTTTCATATTAGGACTGTTTGTACTAATAAAATAATAACTGGACTGTGGTTAAATGTTTTTGAAGCTCGAAACCTTTTAATTTGATTCCTTCTCCTTTTCTTTAGATTTGATCCTTAAGAAAAAAAGGAAGGAAAAATATATACATGTTTTGAAACTGAAAATAATAAGCATTCTATTTCCTCTGTTCACAAAGGTGTTAATATAGGAATGACCTCCGTCTCCCTTTTTGACTTTCTGTTCTTCTGTCCTGCTGTGTTCCTTTCCTAATTCTGTGGTGCACATATTTTAATAGAAGATTTGACTTGGTGCCAGACCTACAATA
Source organism: Morbakka virulenta (assembly GCA_003991215.1). NCBI lineage: Eukaryota > Metazoa > Cnidaria > Cubozoa > Carybdeida > Carukiidae > Morbakka > Morbakka virulenta. Next base: position 1,410,119 of record RDPX01000059.1, on the reverse strand, counting down.
TTTTGCAGAGTCTGGATGTGAACATGTGAGAATACAGTAATAAAAGAGTTTGTTTTAACTGCCTATTGAAATACGGGGTATTCTTTACTTCATTCCACCTCCTGCCATCAACCAATTCATAAACATACTTTTCAGCCAGCTTTTTGACCTGTTATGGCTGTAACAAATGTGTCGCTAGCTTTCCGAATCCTTTGCTTGGCAACCTTTCCTATACCCAAGAGCCTTCCTCTGAAGTGGTTACAGCCTTACTTCAGTTATCCCTACACTCTAACGTAGGTAAAATAAGTGTCTTTCACTATGTGTCTCCAAAACACCTCAATAGGGCTCCTCCTTACGCTGCTTGCACTGTATTCCTTTGCCCTCGTGGAACAATGTACATGGCGAATTTCCAATTTTTATTTTACTGTGGTGCCCCAAGGTTGGTATCGCTGTCTGAAGGTGGGAATTTAGGTCTTTGTTGAGCCACTCCATCAAATTGTTTTCCTACAACGAGTAAAGATTAGTCCTGCAATGTTTAATATTCACTTTTTCAGCAAACTCCTCACGTTCTCCACCAACAAACACACTAACATTGACTGAGACAATCGTGTGGAAAAAAAATACCTGAAACAAGTCTCCATTAGCCTATATGTTACGAAGGAACTCGTAACTTATTTAAAAAGATTACACCTCAACGCACCTTGTACAACTGTCGATTAATACAGGGAAAAATCTAATCCCAAGTGGCACCCATTAAAGGGCCCTACATTGCTAATGGTTTGTGTCCTTCTCGCCGGACAATTGCTGGTGCCTCAACTTTAAATGGGCAAAAAAACTTCTATATCTTCACTGCAGCTGCTCCACCAGGCTGCCTCCCTCAGCTTTGTTTTCGTTTTTACTATGCAAAAGTGATCTTCATGAACTGTACCAAGAACGTGCTTCCTAACAGTGGCTTGAAAAATACCTATACCATGACAACGGTACAAAATCTTATTGTTTTCGACCAATTCGTCTCTCATGCCTTACTTTCAGTCTACCTCCCCGTGGGTCTGTCACTAGGGAATTCATTTATGAGCCAAGTTTTTGCCTCACTAAGAACCGAATCCCCATTTATAGAATAAATTATCTGCTCCCTTTTTAACCCAGTAGCAAAGCAATCACAGACTGAAGTGGTTACTCTGTAGTCTTCTCCTACTTCTATGTCACATTTCCCACTTGCTTTAAGTAGAGGTGCCGACGTATCAGTTTGTCTTGCCCTGCACATCCTTGATTTCAAACTCCAAATTTAAGAGCACAAGTAGCCATTTCCTTAATCTGATAATATCTCTTATGAAAATTTGACCAAAGCTGAGTGGTCTGGTCCTAGGACAAATTTTCTACAGGTCAGATAAAACGGGAATCTTTAAACTCTTAAAACACATGCAAAAGTTTTACGTTCTTGTGTATTGTACCTCTTCTTTGCCTTCCACAAACTCAGGATGCCACAAAAATCACTGGGTTTTCCCCACCTACTCTCTGTTTGAAACAGGTGCCTAATAGCCGGAAGATACAGTCCGGATTATTCTGAAAAAGAGCCACCAGGACAATCGTTCGAGCAAGATCTGTCTTCAACGGGCTTTGTACAAACAAGCGACAAGTAACGTGACAGGCAACACGATAAACAATGAGACAAGAAAGCTAGCTACAAGCAACCTTGTCTTTTGCAGTGAAGTCGTACACACAAGCTACAGATTTTGGAAGATAAAAACTTTTATCCTGATATCGCCGTGATTGTCAAAATAACTCATTTGACAGACTTTGCAGCAGAAACAGAAAAGTTTAAAATCTTTTTATTCTCAGACCAGGAACTGGAGACTGGCTATTATGATAGCTACGGCTACGATATTTAGTGCCCTTTTTTCATAAGAAAGTTCTTTACAAGGAATTAATACTACGAGAGCCAAAAATTTAAGATACTTGACTTCAGTTTGTGCACATATGGACAAATTGCTTTAACCTTTTTGTCAACAGTTTTTTCCTAGTTAGCTTTGTTAATTTTTGTTTTGAAAAGATTGTAATTTTTGACCTTGATCTGTTTGGGGTGAATATTTATGAAAATGTGTTTGGGATCTTGACGGAAAGGTTTGGTGTGCTAATGCATGCTTTACGTCTGTCACCAGATAATGCTACCATTGTAACCAAAGCATGCCTGACATTGGACAAGAAAATGCAAGTTAAGACAGTTTCTTTCTTTTTTACAAAATCACTAATAGACCAGGAAGATCCGAAATCTCATCAGGTGGTACAAGATGATCGCAGACCTAATAATGCAAACCATCTAATAACAATTTGTAGTTAGCCTGGAAACAAAGCTGCATTGAACGCATGCTTGGTACATGAGAAGGTGAAAGAGTATCTAATAGGAAGACTGATAGGAAGACTGTCATGGCATGAAGACGTGGTTTCTTTCAGTAAAAATCAGTGAACTATAAAGGTGTTTATTATTACATAACAAATTATGTAATTCCTTGAAAATCATCAAATTACGTACACTTATCCTTAAATGTCCTGGGTATGGCGATAAACTGCATCCAAATGTATTGCTCTGTTTTCCTTTGGACACATCAGCGAGGCCGAGAAGGGGATTCTGATGTATTGGCAGCCTGGGATCTCCATACACTTTGCCCAGACCTGTGCCCTTGAGAGGTCACTTCAGTGATGCTGTTTCTCAGTGACAGAACCAACACGGGAGGCAACAGTTACGAGTTATAAGCAAGGACTCAAGCAAGGACAAAAGTTAAGGACTTGGTCGAAAGTCTGTTAAAAGTTGAATGAACTCAACTTGATTCCAATCCTCGTAAGTGACGATTTGACTACTGCGGTGGATCAAAAGTGAGATGAGATATGCAATATTTCAAATAATCTGGTGAGGCAAAACATAAACATTTAAACTGCCACTTTAAACTTGCATAAAAAGGAGAAATAGAGATACAGTTGACCTAAATAGAGATACAGTTGAGATACAATTGACCACGCAGGGTTTACGCAGCAATTATACTTTGATCTGATTTGATGCCCTTTACTGACAATGTCAAATCATTAAAAAATCATCAACGGGACCCATGAAAAATAAGGATTAGATGACTGAAATAAAGTATACACATTCAATCTGTCAACCTTCCTAATATCAGTTCAATGAAAACCACTCCATCAAGATATATATTCCCAATTCTGTAGTAATGTCTAAAATTTTTACATTCTATAGTCAATTTCTATTATGTTATTGGCATTCTGTTCCTCAAACCGTTTCTAGTGTTAAAAAGTCATGACTTGAATCAGTAGGCGGAATGCGTTTAGGTTTAAATAATTTCTAAACCACTCATATTTCTTTTAGTGAGTGAAACAAATTCTGGAACCCTCAAACTGTGGTTTATTCAACGTTTATAATTTTTTTGTATGGAAAGTCTATAATATTGAAGAAAAATGCATATAAAAACACAAAGCTGTTTGCAAGCTGTCCTTCATGACCCTTTCGGCACGTCATTCCTTCGGACGACAACGTGGCCAGTTTGGTTGACATTCCGTAGTGGCAAAGTCGCTTCCAGATGGTCTTGGGGTTTACACTGCCAAACGCCTTTTCATAGCCGAAGAAACTTATGTACATGAAGAAGTTCCTCTCCAAAGACTGCTCGACAATGGTACGTTGGATTGTGATGTGATCTAGTTGTGGTTGCTGACTGTTCAGGTTAAGAACGAGCGTCTATTATTTAGGTGGCTGGGAATGTGGACATGAAAGCCACAGGCGCCGGCTGTCCTTACAAAAAGTATCCAGCCTAACTGACGCATTTGTGTTGTGTTAACCAACTCACTGCCAGAATGGGTCTACATGTTGTAGATATTTCTGCTATCGGACCATAACAGCATTAAATACACATTCCTGGCTTGTAACTGCTGATGGTAAAATCAGCTTTTTTTCAAACTTTTTCAAGCTCTGGAAGATCTTTAAAACTAAAGAATTTTGTGCAGATATTTGTAATAGGAATCCAGAACGATCTACCTATTCATCTCTTCTATGATGCAATGCTTGGTTTCGTGTTCAAATTTGCAGCCATAGCAGAAGTAATGTTATCAGTACAGCAGAATAAACTTTCTTTTCTTATTATGTCTTCCCTGAACTTTCAAGGTATTTACTAATAAATACCATAGCTTTGTTATTTCGGAAAAGTTCATGTACTGGCTGCGTAAGGTTTGGAACTGAATTACAAAATTATGAACATGAATGCACCAGGCGTTCTCACAACTGTATGGTTCAATCGGTTTTTATATTGTTAGAATACGCCACATTGCATTTTCTTTCTATTTTGTGCACTTTCTTAGTATTTTGTTTTATAATCATTGAGGCTAATAGATGATGGGTAGGCCATTTTGATATGCTGGTCTATGATAATTTACCAATTAATTTTCAAAAAATAGCTACCCAAATGTGACAGAATAAAAAGTCCAGTATTAACTCTGATGCAAAATTGAAAACTATAAACAGCAATGAACACCTCATCCCTAATCAATCACCAACCTTATCAAAACAAATATCCAAAAATGGTTCGCAGAAACCTCATTCCTGGGATCAAGGCTGCTGCTTGCATTTGAATTAGCGTATTCGTTTAGATGTATTTCTTAATTTTAACGTCAATCTAAATCTCAACTCGGATAGACTTGCTTTGTGTTAGAAATTTTAATACACTTGCTTAACATGTAAGTCCATGCCTCTGTTCCAGAGTGTGTATAATAATTTTTTTTCGAGACCTCGCTTTGTAGTCTTTGTCGTCGTATGGCACCTGGTCAGACCCTGGCATTGGCTATCAAAGCATGATACAATGGTTTGTTTTCCACCAGTCGAACAATGTCCACACCTCTTCTGTCGAAACATTTCCTTATACATACGAGAAAAATCTGTCTTTGCCTTTCTATACCTCTTTTCCCTCCTACTTTTTTTCTTCTTTCTTTTCTTAGTACAAGAAACTACGTTTCTGCACTATTTGTTATTAGTTGTCTTTTGGTCAAGGCATGTCTATGATGTCTTCATGCCTCACCTTTTTCGAAGACATTTTCATCATCCTCCGTAAAGAGTAGTCTTACGTTATTTAAATCTTGACCTCATGGGTTCAAATATCTGCAGAAGATAGGTCTCTCGTAATTATTATGTAGATTATTTAATTTGCACTAAGCACATTTTTAATTAATAGTTTTTGTTGCCCTTTTGCATTGAACTAAAAAATATTTGATCTCAGAACTCTGGAGGACTACAGTAAAAAAAACATGGCGACTGTTCTCGTGCTGAGGTCATAATGTCCGTTGATTATACCATAGTCTATTATATTAATACCGATATGAAAAGCATCGAAACAACATTACATGTAGGGTTTGAAAGAATTGCTACGGATGTGAATAACTCTGAACTCATTTTGAACTTTAAAATAGGAAAAACCGATGATGTTATTCGGTAGCTTAAAAAAATCTATCTAAAAGTTCCAAAGGAGGTTGAACGTGTGTAAAACAGCTATGTCATCAGTGTTGCTTCTCAATATAACTATTTGAAGAATACCATCACTTAAACACTGAAAGACAAAGAAATGACACGTGAAGCTGCTGAGAAAATGTACCAACCAATGATTGAACGAACAATATCCTACTGCTGTCTTCTGAATATGGAGCTGACAGGAACCCAGAAAAATACCTCGCAAATATTGAAAAAAGAGCATCTGCAATCACTTACAGGAACGTCAACATGGAGTCCCTTCAATTTACAACAAAATGAAAATAAAAAGTTTACTTGAGAAGAAATGTCTGCTAAACGATTTCTACCCATCATTAAAAAAACTATTTTGTAAACAACTAAGATGAAAAGAAAACGAAAATTTAAGACCATTCACTTAAAGTCCGTAAAATTAGGTTAAAAGTTGGGAAGAAAGCCTTTTTAAGCTCTGCAGCAAAACTTTACATTAAGATTACTTATAAAATAAGAAAGGTAGAAACCTATATTTTCTTTGAAACACGAGTAAAAACAACTTGTTTTAATTGTAAAATGAAAATGTTTTTACATAAGGGTTTCATGCCCAATTTTTTCCATGAACTGAAGGGCACGTCAACGAAAGAAAAATACATCAACAAAGTAAAGGAAATTTATAGGGTGGATCCTTATCAGCTTAGGAAGTACGAGTCAAATAAGCATGAGAAGGTATGACCGAGGATCACATAGACACACAGAGTAATGTATCTTTTTCTTTCATACATATTTTGTTTCTGCTACACCAAGAAACACTTGATGAACTATAAGATTTTACAATGGTGCAAACAAAATTCAGATGATGGTGTACAAGAATTATTTATAAAGGCTATTGGAATTGCTGCATAAATCTACGACTTTAAATCTACCCTGTAGTCATAGCAGCACCAATGATGCAGCTGAGTCGATCTATGATCAATCATGATAGCCTGTTTACTGTTTCGCTTCCGAAAATCTCGATTAGATCTGTTTGAACATCTGATAAAGGCACCTAAATCAACATTTGTTATTGCAAAACGACTTCTACAGTGCAATCAACAACAGAGCGAATAGCTGTGGCCGAAGATTGTCCATCAAAGACGAAAGCACGTGAAGTGTGACCTCACATGCAATCTGTTATGATATAGTATCAGCAGCGAAACATATAAACAAATACGACACGATATGATTTGCATAAATTGTAATCAATGGTAACATCATAACTTCTACATAGCTCGTGCAGATTAAACTAACTAAATCCAAAACAAAATAAAAAATAGGCTACAGTGATTGGTAGTACAGACATGGACAACCGCTGTACTGAGGCACTGGTGTCACTGGGCTACACAATCTCTAACATTCTCCCACTCAGCCCTGAGGCACCAGTCCCATACTTTCCGACAGGCGCTGAAAACAGTCTCTAGGCAATGGCTTTGTTAGTATATCAGCTATCATTGACTTTGAGTCACTGTATTGCAATTTGATGTTTTTCCTTGCTACTTCATTCCTTACATAATGATATTTAATGTCAATGTGATTTAATCTCTTATGTTGAACTGGATTTCTTGTCATTGCAATAGTAGCTTGATTATCTTGCATTATCAGCACTGCGCCTATCTCTACTCCAATTTTGCAAACATTTGCTTTAGAAATAAACCTTCTCTTGCAGCTTCACCCAATGCAATAAACTCTGCATTTGCTGTAGATAGACTGACTACCCTTTGTTTGCCGCTGAACCAGCTCATCGGAGCTCCGTTTAACATAAACACGTATCCTTATGTAGAGATTCTGTTATCAATATCTCTGGCAAAACCTGCATCTGCATAACCTAATAGCTCACTTGATCCACGCTTGTAAAACAACCCTTTTGTCTTTGTACCTTTTAGATAGCGAACAATTCTTTTTGCAGCTGTAAGGTTGCGTTTGGGTGGGGCACGAATTGTAACGAGAACATGTTCCCACTGCAAATTGAATGTCTGGTCTGGTTGTTAATGCAGCATAAAGTAAACTTTCAATCATTAACTGAAAGTTCTTTTGATCAACGCTTTCAGACCCATCATATTTACACAAAACAAAATTTGGATCAGCAGGCATAGCAACTGTCTTTGTCCCATATCAATCATTTTAAATTCTTTAATCATGTCCGACTTTAACAGTTGCATCTGTAATGAATTTTCTGTCATTAACACTAAATCATCGACATGGACTGTGATTAAAATCAGAGGATCCTTTTTAACAAAAACACAATAGTCACTTTCACGTCATTCGAAACCTAAGCCTAGTAAATACCTTGAAAATCTTTGATTCCAGCTACGTGGAATTTGCTTGAGTCCATACAACGAACGCTTCAATTTACACACCACGTTTTCTTTGCCTTTTTCTGCATAACCGAGGGGGTTGTACCATATAAATTTCCTCGTCTAAATAACCATTTAAAAATGCTGTTGTGACATCCATTTGACCAATTAGTAAATTATTCTGTACTGCAAAAGACAGCAGTTTACGTAAAGTATCGAATCTTACTACTGGAGAAATGTCTTATGATAATCAACACTATATCTCTGAGAATATCCCTTTGCAACAAGTCTTGCTTTATATCTCTCAATTGATTCATACTCCTTATATTTACGTTTGAATACCCATTGACAGCCTATTAGTTTACGACCTTCTGGCAGCTGTACAAGTTCCTGTGTATTCATATTTACCAGCGAATTGTATTATTTGTCTGCAGCTTCTTGCCATTTCTCACTTTCTTTATTTAACACAGCTTCATCAATTGTCCTAGGCTCATCCTGACTGATGTGAAATAAATAATGGCATCTCTCTGGCTGCGCTACTGCAAGATCAATTTCATCAAATTCTGTGATACCTAGTTCATTACCCTGAACCCAGTCACCTAAGTGATTTGGTTCTATCCTTTTACGCAATGACCTTCGAATTACAGGTGCTGGTTCAGAAATATCAGCTGGTTGTAGCTTCTGACTTTCAATTTGTTCATGGCTTGACAAAGAACTTGTTGAACTGGTGTTGGAACATGATCACAATCAAGTATTGTTTTCCTTCCAAAGTCACTCTCATTAAATTCAACATCACGTCGAATAATAAGCTTTCGGTTTTCCTCATCAAATTATCTGTAACCAGTAGAATTTGGTCCATAACCAACCAATTTTAATTTCTCAGCTTTTGGAAAAAGCTTCCTGCGCTCTGCTTCCGGTAGCAATGCGTATCCATAGCAACCAAAAATACATATGTGGTCTACTCTTGGCTTTCGACTGAAAAATATTTGATAGGGAGTAACAACTATTGTAGTCATTGGCATACGATAGCGAATATAATCTGCAGCTCCCACTGATTCAGCCCATAAGTTACGTGGTACATTTGCATGAACAATTTGGGCGAAAGCAATTTCATTAATGGAACGGATAAGTCTCTCTGTGACGCCATTTGTTGGGGAGAATGTGGTACAGTTTTTTGATGCACAATTACTTTCATCTTTAAATAGTCTTCAAACTGCTTAGACGTATATTCCCTAACATTATCTGTAGGTAGTACTTTGATGCTTTTCTCTTTTTGATTTGCGACCTCCGCTTCATTGCTCCTTAAACTTTGAAAAAACTTCATCCTTTGTACGCATGAAATAGACGCGACAAATCCTGCTATAATCGTCAATGAAGGTTACAAAATACTTTACACCGCCATAAGATGCTGTTGACATCGGTCCACACACATCACGGTGCACAAGTTTCAATATATCATTAGTATGTACCTCACCAATGGGTTTAAAGGCTTTTCTAGTTTGCTTAGCTTGCGCGCAACCTTCACAAAATGACATATGTAATCTACCACGCGTTGGCAAATTAACTCCTCGAGTTAGGCCTTTTCTCATTGTATGTACTAAACTCCCCACACCACAGTGTCCTAATCTTCTATGCCATAAATCCTTTGTAGCTGTCAACTCGTCCTCACTGCTGGTTGTACGTACTGTGTTTATTGCTTGCTTTTCGACGTTGACGGGCGGATCTGCACGAAGAATGAACATCTTGCTTTTCGATTCTCCTTTAGCAACAAGCTCTTTCTTTCGATCATACAACCAGCAACATGTGCCCTGTCCTATCACTGCGCTAACTGAGAAAAAATTATTATTTAACTTAGGTACAAACAACACATTTGTCAAAATAAGTTCGCTAGAATTTCTACCTTTAGCGTAAACATTAAGAATAACTGTCTCAGACCCTATTGCAAAACACTTATTGCCATCTTCTAAAACTACAGGCTCAGGGGACGTAAACTGTTCATAACTACTAAAAGTGTCAAAATCGTAAGTCATGTGTGCATTAGCACCACTATCAATAATCCATTGATTACGTCGCTGTTGGCCTCCATGAAAAACAACAGTAAATAAACCTGCGTCTTCTTCATACTCATCCTTGTCTTCTTCACAAGCCATTTTTGCATGATATTTCCTCCTGGATTGAGTCTGCTTGTCACTTAAATTGCTCTTCCTGTTATATCCACGTCTAGTAAACTGACTTTTACCATTATACGTGGGCGGACAATAACGTTTGAAGTGGCCTTCCTCTCCATAATTGTAACAAGTACCAGAAAATTTTTTTCCACGACTATGTTTTGAAATATTGCGACATGCAGCATACATCACTGACGAACTTGGCGATGAATTCCTTTTGTCCATTACTCTTCGTGCCTCTATTCGTAGTCCTTCCCTCAACTCTGACAGTGTGACTTCATCTTTACCACGTAAGCAATGCGTAAATTTTCGTATTCAGGCGGCAATCCACGAAGAAGAACAGCTAATTGAAAATCTGGAGCAACTGCAGAATCTTTTGCAGCCAATCTCTCAGTTGTGTCCTGTAAATCCTTAAAATATGCATCCACAGTCTGATCTGACTTTATTTTTTAAATCAAGTAGCTGTGAAAGTAACTGCAACTTGTTTGAAAACGAAGCTCTGTCAAAAGTTTGAACCAATTCATTCCATTTCTGACCTGGGGTAACTAATTCCGATCTAGCAATGATATGTAACTGAGAAGTACTTACAGTCTGTAATAAAATTGAGTTGACCCTTGCCTCTCACACCATAAATCGAGTCAACGCCTCTTGATTTTCACTATCATTTCCAGGGCGAACAACAGATCCATCTTCTAGGTCCCAAATTTATTTAGCTTGTAAATAAGCAGTCATTTGCAATTTCTATATCGGCTAATTGGAGTCGGTCAGTTTATCGATAGACGGGAACTTATCGTCTGAAGCATGGCGATCTTTAACTAACAGGCCTAACAGACATGCGCCTGGAGGCATAAGCTAGAGGCGGGAAATTTGCTCAGTGAGTTGCGAAGTTATGGTACAAAATGGCGGTCGTGCTCACGTACATGTTGTGATAGTTTGATATTTGGTTGTGGTTCTGGCTGGAAACTGAAATAAAAGTATTTATTGAAATCTTGGATGAATTCTTGTTTACTTTATCTTTTGTTTACGATGCCATATAAATGCTGTGTCACTAATTGCAATGGAAATTTTGATAACGAAAACAAAGTCAAAGTTTATCGTTTACCCAGAGAGAAGGATGATCGTGAAAGATGGATCAAAGCTATTCCCCGATCAAATCTACCTGATAATCGTAACACAGTTGTCTGTGAGAGACATTTTCCTGAGAACTTTCCCAGTATAACAGTTTTGTGAAAAAAAGACCTTGTGATCCTCCTTCTGTGTTTACATGTGTGAAACCTTCGTTGATCCCTAGACCTGCTCCTTCAAAGAGAAAGCCTTTCTCAAGGAAATTATGTTCAAAGGTATAAAATCAAAAGCCTGAGGAAATTGATTCGTTTCTCTCTTGTGATGTAATCTCCTCATTCGAAGAATTATGCTCTAAGGCATCAGACAGGAAGGAATATTGGTGACTATATTTCGTTTACTGGTAAAGATTTGGACTACTTAAATATTCAATCAAAGGACTTTCAAGAAAAGACTGGAGTTCCATGCTTTTTATTAAAAATAATGAAGGATTTTTCTTTTCATGCATTTTTTGCTGGTGTAAAATGTACTGTATCATCCCTTTCAACAAACTGTATCGTTAAAATGACAAGATATTCACAAAGTCAAGAAGCACTACGGTATCTTCAATGTTTAATTCTAAGCCATAAACAAGAAATAATACTGGACCAGATGGACTGTATGGCTTCTCCCACCTTTGTCTGTGAAAAGAACTATAAACCAGAAACTATCGTGCGGGCATTCGAATATTTTGGTATATCAAGGTCTTTGTATAGCCGAGTTCATCAAGATTATGAATTACCGAGCTTAACTATGTTATCTCAAATCACAAAATAATTAGTAATTCGTACTCAGATAGTGATTACATTAAAAAGATATTTTCCAGCATGAAAGATGAACGGCATAAACATTGTATCATATTAATTGATGAAGTATATGTAAAGCCTTCGATAACTTATCATGCTGGTTCCATATTTGGCACATCTGTAAATGAGCCAGATAGACTTGCTACTACTATACTTTCATTCATGATTGTCTCTCTATTTGGTGGGCCAAAGTTTTTATGTAAGACGCTTCCAGTTAGCAAGTTAGATACTGATTTTTTATTCGAACAGACAAAAACATTATTAGAGATTATTCAGAGTTCTTCTGGAATTGTACATGCAATTATTTGTGACAATAATCGGGTTAATCAATCGTTTTTCCAAACGTTTTCTTGTATTAAACCATGGCTTACAGTGGATCATATATACCTGCTTTTCGACTTTGTTCATTTTATGAAATCAATTAGAAGTAACTGGTTGACTGAAAAAAACACAAGAGTTCTATTTTACAGATGATGATGATGGTGTTCAATATGTTACAAAATGGAGTGATTTAAAAAAACTTCATTCAGTAGAAAAAGATCATATAGTAAAGATGTCGAAACTAAAAGAAGTTGCTGTGTACCCTAAGCCAGTAGAACGACAGAAAGTCAGTACTTGTTTAAAGGTATTTTGTGATGACACTGTTCATGCTCTGAAAAATCATTCTGATAATTGTGTAGCTGATGGAACCATAAAATTTATCAGTAAATTTGTTAAGTTATGGAAAATTTTAAATGTTTGAGGTTTACTTGCTGATGTTCGGTTTAGAGATGATGATCGGGCTGTCATAGAATCTGATGATGACGAAAAATTAAATTACTTGCTGAAGATAGCTGACTTGGCTGAGTCCATGAAGAAAACAACTGGTAGTAAAAGAATGAAATCATTAACTATAGACAATGCAAAAGCAATTTCCCACACATGTAGGGGTTTAGTTGACATGACAAAATATCTCCTTTCAACGACTCATTCTTATGTAATGCTTGGGATTTATTCGACTGATCCCCTTGAAAAAATGTTTTCAAAGTTACGTCAAGGTTCAGGTGGGACATATTTTATAACTGTACAACAAGTTTTGGAGAAAGTGAGAATTCAAAAAGCTAAGCTATTTTTGCAACTTGATATCGATGTTAATAACTTACCTAATGCTGAACACAATTGTGATAAATGCTTCTATTTACCTGACGATAATTGTTGAGAAATAATTGAAATCATACATATGGTGGAAGAATCACTACTTCATGATGCAAAAATGAGTATTGTGTATATTAGTGGATATGTTTCTCGAAATACTNTAATTGTTGAGAAATAATTGAAATCATACGTATGGTGGAAGAATCACTACTTCATGATGCAAAAATGAGTATTGTGTATATTAGTGGATATGTTTCTCGAAATACTGAAGAAATGCTATCAGATACATACAGTTATTATGATAAATATGGTGATTTTACAAATTCAATTAATCATGGTGGTCTCAAAATACCCCCAGATAATTATTGTCAGTTATGTTTATTTGGGTATGTTGTATTTCATGAAGTTCAAAACAAAACTTGTAGAAAATCATTTACAAACATTTTATTGTTATTGTCTGATATGTATGGACTAAAAGTAGAAAGAAAGCATGGTAACACTTTCTCAACCATACTTTTTAACAACACTAGTAGACTTTTTACACCAAGATCATCAGTAGAACCAAAACAGAAATTGCTAAAGTTGGCATTAGAGTAAACCACAACAAAGTAATTTATTTATTATTTATCTGTGTTAAGTCTTTTTTATGTAAATGCTGTATATATCATCATGTTTTTATTTTTCAAGAAGAGGCTGATTTTGAGAAAAATGTATGATTTTGTGTCCCAAACCTTACTATGATCTTTACATTGATGAACTTCTTAGAGATTTGACCTAATTTTGATGAAAGAGTAGGATTTGAGCCTTTTTTTCTCTCAAAATCCGTTAATATCCATTTTAAGTTACCCGCCTCCAGCTCACGCCTTCAGTCGCAAGTCTGTTAGGCCTGTTAGTTAGAAATCGCCATGGTCTGAAGCCATAACTCTGCTCCGTGTTAAAAAGCTAACACAATAAACGTTTCAAACTTACATACTGCTTCGNAAAGAACACCTCTATTGAATATTCAGAGTGATCTCAACGACGGAAACTTTATCTGAGCTCCTTTCCGCAGTGGAAGCATGCTCGGACCATAACTAGTGTTATGATAAAGTATCAGCAGCGAAACATATAAACAAATACGACACAATGTGATTTGCATAAATTGTAATCAATGGTAACACATAACTTGTACATAGCTCGTGCAGATTAAAATAACTAAATCCAAAACAAAATAAAAATTAGCCTACAGTGATTGGCAGGACATGGATGGGCAACCGCTGTACTGAGGCACTGGTGTCACTGGGCTGCACAATCTCTTACACAATCGGTCAACACCATGTTGTACATCACAGTGAAGGACGTCGCAGGGGGCCTTGGGGAGTATTTAGCCATTTGTATTTTTAGAGCATTCAGGAGAACCTGTTTCCAGATATGTTATATTGCTATTGTATAGTATTTCGTAAATTGTCAGCAATTCTATTTTTTATTTTCTATTGCAGCTTTTTACCCAATTCGTCAATCACAAATAAATTACTACGAAAGCAAGATAAAGCATACTTCTGCTTGACAGAATAATTCAGAACAGTCCTATTAGAACGAATTTTTAAAAAACTGTAGCAAGACCAAGAGGAGATATATTTTATTACTGTTGATACTATTTCTGGAAAAGTTAAAATTCAGAGGGGAAAATTATGTCAACAGTTAGGACTCAGTGTTTTTTGCGTCTTTGATGTGACAGGCCTTAAATGTTAAGAATGATTACATTTTAAATGATCAACAATAAAATATTTTGTATTTCCTGCCAGACATACAAGACTGCTTAACAAGGGAAATGAAAAAGGCTCTTCTATATATTATTGGCAATGTGATTAACGATGACTTTGGACTGAAGTATACCCAGGTTTATTATAAGTGATACAGATCACTTGTAGCTCAAGGTCTCAAAAGTGCCAGGAGGTTATATTTGTCAGTTGTTGAGCAAATTTAAGTAGGTTAAATTAGTGACGATGATTGTAAGAAAAAAGGGAGGAAATACTAATAAAAAATAAATATAGTTTCGTAATGATTAAAATGCGTTGAATTCGGGATGCTGGAATACGACGTACGTCGGTGCAGTCATGTAACAGATAAATCATTTTTGTTGCAAAGAGGACAACGCCAAGGTGAGGTGTAAATGCCAATTGCAGCCAAGCTGATATGTATACGTCAGGTTAGTATCCATCATGACCTTTATTTAGTATTTGATATTGGTCAACACAGAAAATTCTAAACTCTGATAGGTTCTACTATGCATCAGGCTAACGATGCCTGGTTAAAGATTCAGAACCATCAGCATGATATTTCTTGTTGGCACAAACTCAGTCATCGTGGCCTCAACAAGTACCTTCACTTTATAGTTTAAGCAATCGTATTTTGTTGTCAAATCAAAAACCAAAAGCAGGATCAGCACAAATCAATTGCTCTTGACGTGGTTTCAGAACAATACACACGCCACATCGAGTACTAGTAGTTTTTTCCTGTTTATCTTGATATGTCAGACAAAACAATTATTTACTCTGCAGACCTTCCATTCATTGCTTGCTGTTTGGATTGAGTAAAGTTCAATTCAAGGGTATTTGAGACAAAGAGGAAGCCGCAACGTGAAATCGGCGGTGATTGTCTTTACTTTGAGGGGAACAGATACACAAGAAAATATTAATTAGCGAAAGTGGGGTTTTGAAACGCAGACGAATATCTGACGCAGAAAGAACAGGAGCTGCAGGTATAAATCCCAATCTTTATCAACAACTAACTGCCTCATAAATATTGTCGGTAATGTAAAAGGTAGGGTTTTTTGACGATATTCTCTTGCTGTTTCATTGTTACACAGATTTATTAAATTTGAGCTTCTTGTACTACTTCTTGTGAACTTGTTTGTTAATCTTTAAACTCTGTTAGGTGTTTAATAAGGACTTATTATTTTGATACATCAAGAACCTGGACTTTCAAACTTGGGAACCCATTTCTCACCGCGTGTTGCCTAATTGAGTTTATTCAACAGGTTGTTTCTGATATCAAATATGAAGTCGAAGAAATGACCAGTTCTTTTTGTTATGTCAGGATTTGGTAGAGCTTGTAGCTACTTCGTGGAAGTCCACAGATCCGAGCTGGCGTTGTTTAAAATGCTGAGTGATCCGATTCTAATAAAAAGGCCTAATCTTTGGTGTCTGAAAAGAAGAACAATGTCGAGTTCTGTATCAGCTCAAAGGCAAAAATATTTGTTCAGAAATAGTGTGCAAAAATAAATATGGACTGCCCCATTTAATAATGATCAATTGATTTTCACTGTATATTTTTGTGTTTATGTGAAAGCTTCACCTCTTTGCAAACGCTGTCGGTATCCGTTAACCAAGGAGTATTTTAAATGATACCATTTGAGCACAACTATTGGTTGGTGAAGGAAACGTAAGAGCGTTTGCAGTGACTTTGATTTTAAAGATAATATGCTGAAAACATTCCAGATCAATCTTACGATCAAAAGTGTTTGTAAACTATCTAACAGAAAGAACTTTTTCTTACTGAGTCGCAACAATACAACCATCGGTTATTGTCTGTAGTTTAGTGATAAAGCTGTTGACAGATTGATCCACGTGTAACGCGTCTCTTTTGTCACTTGTTGAGACGAAGCCCAACGCACAAGGTACTAGTAAACTAGCACAATGGTCCCCCGATTCCATTCAGAAGGAGAATTTTTTTTCAAATCATTTTTTCCTTTTATGAGTTTTACTCGAGGTAGAGAGCACAATTGGACCAAATATTCTTAACAGCCAGTTTTTGTGCTCGGGTGCTGAAACATATTGGGGCAATGATTCTACCATCAAATAACTTAAATGTAAAATACCAGGAAATAGATGGACACAACTGAGGAGCGGTGGTTTAAAGGTAAGTGGAGCTCCACGGTAGCCGAGGGGGGAAAAAACTGGGACTTCATAACAAAAATAAAAGCTATTGGTTGGCGTCAGGAAGGGCAACAAACCAAGAAATTATAGTTATGGGACAATATAACGTTAAAACCAAAAGATTGACACAACTAAGATGTGGAAAGTGCCCGAGAGACAGGGCCCGTGACACGAATTTTTCGTGGGGTGGGAGGAATCACCTTGGTGGCCAAACTTAGTTTAGTGATCCTCAAAAGCAGCACTGCAAAAGTAACATCATGAAAGACGTAACTTAACGTGACCAAGGAAGAAAAGTGGGAAAAGTCAAATTACATCAATAAATGTTCGTTATCTTTGAAACAAGAAATAACCTATACAAGGTACAAATACTGTAAAAACTTAATACAAAATATGTTCAAATAACAACCTAGAAAACAAGCTATGAACGTAAATCATTCTCTGTAAAAGCACCAAATTCGCCTTGCCTGTTAGATCATCCGCCTACAATATTTGTGATGTCAATTAAGTACAGTTCATCAAGAATTTCCTTGTACGTATTTAAGATCGAAAGAGCATAGAACCGCTTTTAAGACATCGTTGAGTGCAGCCATGTTTTCAGTATTCGAGCCATTGAGAATGAGCATTACTGATGTTCCGCCACAGGTAAACACCAACCTAACGATCGCAAAAATATTACTAATTTGTTGTCGTTGATGTTCGGGTACCAGTTGCATGTCTTCCACCATGTCGTCGAAGTTGCAGGGTGATGATTCTTGAAAGGTTGTTGGAAGCAAATCAGCGAATCTGCAAGCGAATCTAAGTCACCAGCATACACTTCTGAAACTCGCTTTATTTCATCTCCATAATTTTCTTTCGAAATAGTTTTTAGAAGAAGTTGCTCCACGTAAGAAAAATTTTGATAGCCTGGCTAATTGAACCTATATTTGATGGGGTTGATAATGGCATCTAAAGCTTCGAAATAGATTTGTTTAAAGTAATCAGCATGATGGTTAGCTCGGACAAACTGATTCCACAAAGTGCTGAAATTTTTTCCTTTTGAACTGTCTTAGATAAATTATCTGTCATACCATACAATCTTTGGCTTTAACTTAGACCAAAATGAAAAGAGAATGTTGTCATCTGGTTCTGGCATCCGATAATACGTGATTTTGTCTCCAAGTCTAATGTCTCTGTTAAAGATTCACTCCATAACTTCAACATATTTTCGTAGTTGTCAATTACTTTTTGAAAGCATGTAACACGCACTGTCCAGAGTAGAAGATAATTTATTTAATTTTCCTGGATCGAAATCATTTTCTAGCAACTCACATTCTATGTTCTCGACTATCTTTCCCAATAGTTTCTCCCATTTTGGAGAATATTTGACGAGGATACAAATCACTCCAACTGTACCCATCGTATCCCTGGGAATTCTACAATCATTTGTTAAAGACTTTACGGTGACACTGAATGGCCTAGACAATGTGTTACAACCGCTTTTGGTTATTCGCATGACACTTCTGTTGCAACCCCTGAACGTTTTCTTGCCATGTTGCTGGCAGTATCATAAGTTTGCCGTGGCAATCTGACAAACTCAAATTAAATCTGACCAAAATAACTTTGACAGCATTCACTATTGTGGAGCTTCGAAGGTCATCAATCTCATAAAATATAAGGAAGTCTTCGTTGACATTTAACTTCTCATCAACTGTTCTTACATTGAATGACAGCTGCTCCAGATGTGTAACATCAGTATATTCGTCAAGAACCAAAGCAAAGTATCGGCATTCCCGTATTTCCTTTATCTTGTGATGCAACACATGAAATGCCATTATATGCAGGATGTCGTTGTGAAGGTCATAATAGGCGTAATAGGTGTATTTTTAACTTATATATAACTTAAAAATACAAAAATATTCCACAGAGATTTTTGTAACATAAATCTTTAGCAGTGGCATAAAGCTACCTAAGTACAAATATTTAAAAGTCATTGAATAGTTTTCTGGTCATTTCTTATGTACTTATTTTTAGGTGTACTGCCATCCAGGTACTTTATAATCTTTTCATCTTTTGTTCGAAGTAGGCGTAACAATTGGGTTAAATGATCATTTTCGTCATTGCCTTGAAGGGCAATTCCTTGACGTGATAAGTATCTTAAACATTTGATGACATCCAACAAATATTTGTGTATAGCTTTCTTTTATCTGCACGGTATTTTTGTCAATAATTTCACCAATGTCCTCGCACTCTGCAATAACTAAATGATAGGAAGGTGCAATACGGTGCCAGGCAGTGCCTTGGTGCTCTGCAAAGCATTTTGGAGCCTTTTTCCAATTTGAAAAGCCTTTGGTGATGTAACCTCCTCTTTCTTTCCTTGATCTCGAAGATTACCTTTACTTTCTTCAGTTCGGCAATAGTGGCACAGTACAGAATCGTTTCTAAACGCAGAATAGGAATTGTAAATACCCTTCATTGCTGTGGCTGACGACGCAAAGAAACCTAATCTAGGGTTCTCAGACCGCTAATGTCATGGCGGCATCATTTTTCAGCCACGGTCATTGGAACAAAATTGAGTGAGGCTCATTCACATCTATCTACTTTGCATCTGCTAGGGAGCCCCTCCGGGTTAAATTCCAATTTCGTTTATCTCCCTATATCTTCTACTTTTTCACCCATACCTTTCAAGCTTTGTATGTACATATGTCCGCTAGTGTGCAAGTGTACAGGTAGTGTCGGTCGGTATTCGACAAGTGTATGGTCTGTTAATGTTTGACCAAATGTGTGTATGTTCGATGTATGCAAGTATTTGGATATGCGTCTCCCAGTGTTGTCTTGCTGGGCTTGACTGTCAAGCAATTTAAGTCTTAAATATAATAGAAGTATTTCCAAATTTTTTAATGTAGTCAACTTCAGGGGCACATAACAGTTTTTCAAGAACGCTGATGTGACCGTGATGAGTGGGCAGTTTTCCCATACTATTTTCCTAACAAAATGATGTCAAAAATTGACTTATTTTTCGACCTTTAAACCATCATAACTTTACAAGTACTGAATGAAATTTGATGATCTACCCCGCGTTGGAATCGCATGAATCAGCTCTTTCTATTGCAGGGAAAATAAAATTTCATAATAAAATTTCAAGTTTCAAGATAAAGTTGTTTAGTTCACCGCGATAAATTTTTGGATTCAAACATAAATGTTCTACTTGTGCCAAAAAAGGATTTTGTCCGATTGCTACTACACGGTGATCAAACTTGATCTGATGAAGTAGATGGTAAAATACTCTGGAACGTTAAAAAATGTATTGATTGAACTGGAAGGCTTTTTACGTTTACTTAGCTTCCTTCTCTTCACACGTATTATGTCCGACTCCAATTTATTTGCTGAATTCCAGTTCTTTTGAGCATTCGTCTTTATTTTTATGTTTTTGTGTCTTTGTATTGAAGACAATTGGGAGAGGATAGAAACCGTCCATGGGTGTATAGTCTTGTTCTATGTTTTATATGTTTGCAGTTATTATACGGATATAAAAAAGAAAAAAGAAAATAAAGGCCATTTAACCCCATTTAAATTTTGACCTGAGACCCCTAGCTAATCAAATCTTTTACATTAGAAAAGAGATTAAAACTCAGACTATTACCAAAAGCTACAAAGATATCAGAAAAAAAGCAATAAAAACAAAACAATGTAGAAAAACTTAAAAATTCGTTAACTCACTTTGTGTTGTAATGCAACCATGGGTATGGCTCAAACCAATGATGGTGACAGGAACGTGTTCTAATGCCTGCTTTCGTTTTTGAAAAAGAAAAGTTTGAAGGCGGTCGAAATTGTTTAAATCAATAGAAGATCAAATTGAAAATATTTGCTTGTGAATTATTCTTTTAAAAAACTGGATTTAAACATTCATTACGATTAAAAAAAAATTCATTAGTTGGGAAAATATTTGGGGGGCGATGACCCTCCCGCCCTGCCCCCCGGTGTCGCGGGCCCTGCGAGAGCAAAGGTTACCACAGATAAATGTAGTAAAATTAACATTGACACTGAAAATTTTTTGCCCCGAACGTATAACGCAATCGAGAACTCCTTACTACAGTGAGAATTCGGTTACATTGTACTATCTACTCTAAAGGTAGTTGTGTAATTTCAAATCCCAACAACTGTGATGGCACCAAAATCACTCAGTTTTTTGTTTAGTGGATTTTGTACGGGTGATTTTGGCAAGGATATATTACTACAGGGACTATTTATGAGAACAAGGCGCGGAGCAGAAGGGTTTTTTGTGTTTGTTATTTGGCTGGATTTTTTAATACAATCAATACCATTTCACCATGTATGTAATAGTAAACGTGTACATTGTTTTAAATCTTGTAGGCACCCTGTATTATGTCAGAGGTAATGGCATTTTGTCTTTGTTGTGACAGAAAATCTATCTGATATGCTCACAAAAATGTCTGATTTTACCTTCCTTCATCAATAAATCAGTATCAGACGATATAGGAACTGCAATATTTTCTTTTCTTCACAAATGAGGATACATTTTAAAGCTATTTTAAAGGACATTTTATGTGGCATTTAAGGAATTATATTTTTTAGTCCATATTTAGCAGAGTTTTTAAGATTAATAAACATGTAAAGATAGAATTTTCTTTATACGAATATATTATGATAATCAAAGTTGGATAAATAGAGTTTTTGTAAAGGTTTTCGATGAACTGCAGCAGTCAGTTGGCAGCTGATACCTTTGTAAATTAGAGTTGTACATGGACACGGGACAAATTTTTATTATATAAGTTGCCTACAATTATTTGTCATTTGCAATTTGTGGTTTAATTCCCCATTTTTCTTTTAATATTTTCATTGTATATAGACTTGAAAACTTGTTACATTTTAAACTTTATAGTGAATAAAATATTCTCAATGCAATCCTGGGGCATAATGTATTTTGGTGACAGAAACTCATTCTCTCTCTCTCTCTCTCTCTCTCTCTCTCTCTCTCTCTCTCTCTCTCTCTCTCCCTCTCTCTCTCTCTCTCTCTCTCTCTCTCTCTCTCTCTCTCTCTCTCTCTCTCT